>JAQHUG010000089.1:1161085-1191891 GCA_028555095.1 Dicrostonyx torquatus | reverse complement strand
ATCTTCAAAAATCCAAGAGACCCTGGATGTTTGGATGCTGACAGAAGGAAAAATAACTATTCAATAAGGATCACCAAGAAAAAGGAATATGACTTGTAAGGACAGGTGATAAAAACATACATTTAAATATATATTTATGAATATATAGAGCTGGCTTTGGAGTTGGACAACAGCTCCATCTTTCGAAATCCAAGCATGTTAAGAAAAATTCAGTTTCTGTCTCATGTCAAGAGTCATCTGGTATGGGACAGAAAGAATTTAGAAATTTTCTTCATTATATTTTTGTCTCTATCATACCTTTCATTAAATATATGTCTTTATATGTCTATATAAATAATGTTTAAGTTTTCCACAATGAACAATGAATTTTCCTTCAGTAATCTTTGAAGTTTCCAGGAAGATGGGGCCCCACAACTCCACCTGGTTGATATGACGTCATGATGCCAATAGTGCTACTATAAGACTTGCTTTGGGTACCAGCTGCTCAAGATAGTTCCAACTTGGTTAGCTGAAATGGTGCACTTTTTTACAATGTTCTCACCAGAACTCCAAATAGGAACCTCAGAAAAACCTTACTGAATACTCAGACTATTATTTGCAACTATACTAGACAGTAATCTTGGAACTTAAATCATTTTACTTTCACAGGATCCCATAGAACACTGTCCTCATGACAGCTGGAAGTAATTCAAAGTTTTTCCTTAGATATTGATTATAACTAATATAGGGTTGGGAGTTGAAGAAATTTTGCAGGCTCTAGTATCTCTTAAAAAAAGGAAATTGGATAGGATAGTAGATTAGTATGTGCTTACTCACACCAATAGGGATAAGAATAAATACTTGTGAGCTATTATTTATAGGTAATTCACATTGGTATATATTCTTGTATATTGATACAAGCTTAAATTTTATTGAATATGTTCCTATTTTCATCCACAATATTTGTATACCTGGCAAAGTTATTTTGTCATTGTATGTATGCATGCTTCTATCTCTGCTTAAGACAGTTTACATATTAATTTTAGGATGTAATTATATTGCAACACACAGTTCTACTTCTGATCAAGATACTGTTTACATTTTGAGGTCATTGTCCTCATTTGTTGCAGTTTTTATTGTATAATATTCTCATATGAAATCTTAGTCTTTAAGTTATAGATATTAAAAATTATAGATTAATAGTTATCTATGTTTTTCATAGTTAAACTATTCAGGTTCTTCAGATACATAGATTATATTCTGCATAGATAATCTTCAAACCCTTCAAAGAGCTATAGAATATGGTATTTAAATTAGGGTTCTGTTGACATGAGACATGATTGCTCCTGGCAGCACAAATCTATTCCCAAGAGAATTTTGAGCATTGAAGACACTCCACTTGGAGCTTGTTTTCTTCTTGGCAAAACTGACCTCTGGGCAAGGAAGTGCCAATGCACTGACCACTGACAAAATGCATGATGTCTGGACAGAACAAGCAGGATACAAAAAAGATTGTCAAATCTTGCCAATAAGATGGTTTTGAAAAAATTTCCTGCCTCTGAAAATGGTCTGTCAGTCTAGGCCTTAGCCAAAGTTGGCTTGCTCCAACGTTGCAAATGAGACTTATGGGCAATTGCCCAGGTAGCCAGTTGTCTGTCATTTGTTGCACATTTTGGAAGTTACTTGATTGCACTTCCTGCTTACTCAATATTATTTCCCTTCTCGGGTCTTCAGTGGGGTTGAATACTAGATAGTTGTAGTTACTTTCCTCTCATGACTTGGCCAAGTTATAAGACTTAAACTCATTAGGATAATTATTGAAACATTACATATTTCTTGCTTGATATTGTTTATGCTGGTTGTAATTCTAATTGTAATTTTTATATACAATAAAAACAAATATCAGGTATCACTTTGCATTAGGCATAGAACTCTTATTTAAACAAAAGGGGGAGGTGCTGTAGGAATTCCAACCGCCAATAGCCTTTAAGTTACCTGCCCATTTGGGCATGGCCTCATACTATATATGCTGATGAAAAGCACGTGTTTGGTCTCTTTCCCAGCTGCTGGTTTGGGATGCTGTTCCCCATTCAAGCAGAGGATTGTGATCTGTGAGTCTACCCCTAAATAAATAACCCTCTATTATACTTAATTCTGAGCTAATGTGGGGTTTCTTTTAAGCATCCTTCTTTATCTGGATAATTATTTAGGCATGCTCTTTGCCTCTACCCACTCTGGATGAAAAGTGAGGGAAGTAAAAAGTCACTGCCTCCAAGCCTTTGCTTACATGGGGCCCCAAAATGGATTAAAACAGACAATGAACCAGCTTATATCAGTAGAGGCTTTCAATTATTCTGTGACAATTTTGACATCCTTCATAAGACAGGAATATGTTATAATCCCCAGGGACAGTCCATAGTGGAACAGGCTCACCAAATTCTCAAAGACTATATTCACAAAACAAAACAAACAAAAAAAGTACCCCGGGACATCCTTTCTAATGTTCTATATATATTAAATTTTCTAACAATTGAATCACATACTCAAACATTGGCTGCTCAGAGGCCCTGGCAGCCCTCACAGCTCTACTCATCCGATGGTACAGTGGAAGGATGTGTTGACTGGAGCATGGGAGGGGCCTGATCCAGTCCTCACTTGGGGGCGTGGAAGTGCATGTGTGTTTCCACAGGATATTGAAAGCCTCATTTGGATTCCTGAATGGCTTGTGTGTCCTATGGACAGTTCTGACCATCAGCCATGATGAACAGGTATGATGGGCGCTGGTCAGGAATCCCTGGTGCTGATGTCAGTGGGCCTGGATAGGTCCTGCATGGCTGTGCCTCCTTTCCACTGGGCTACGGAACAGCCAGCCATTTCCATTGGTTGGAAACATAATGTTGGTATGTGGAAACTATCTGGCTGCCTTTTATTCCTGCTGAATTTTCCTTCTTGTGTTAAATGTTGGCCTGGCACTACAGTTTATGGCCAGAGCACATTATTCGTTATGGTGATGGGGACCGTGATCATTTTACAAGAATGTTCGCAAAGATTCTCAGGTGTTTCGTTTCTGGAATCCAGCCCAATGTGGTATAGTGTCTACCTTCACAGGAGGGTATCTCTGTGGACTTCATGCCTGTTTAAATTTTGGACCCTTGGCTGTGCAGGATTCTACATTGTTTAATGGCACAGAAAGATGGAAAACCAGTGCCAAAAATAGGGCTTCTCATGTGGCTGTGCCTAATCATACCTTGAATGATTCTGCCCTTGACTGTTCAAGTTTTGTGTCATTGGAACAGCTGTTGGGTGAACGAGATGATTGCTGCTATGGCCCCGGTTCCAGGCTTGGTGCCTGTCCCAGTGAGTCAGCTGGTGCTGGGCCATCCCCGCTGATACTTTGAGATCACAGCCACTGTAGTGGCTGCTATTGTCATCACTGTGGTCTGAGACAGACAGAATTGCCACCAGTCAGACAACTGCTGTGGCCAACACTGTTGATGCCCTAGCCAGACAGGTTGCCACTGCCTTAGAGATCCAGAGTTCCTTTAATGAGCATTTTCGCCAGGGCATTTTCTGGCTTGACCTATAGACCTCCCTTTATGAGAGCAGTTGGGAGTATATGGTTGGCTGTTCCCTTTCATCATACTTGTGTCACACCTATTCCAGTCCATCCACTTCCATACAGCCTAAGCTTGCTGAACACCTGGTCTGGGACTGTCGCCCTAGGAACTCCTGTAGCTGGAGGGTTTCTGTTGCTCTGCCTCTACAACAGGCAGCAGCAGTAGCAACATGAATTTTCCCAAGAAAGTGGGCTTCTTCCAAGAGCAGTATGGGTTAGCAGGCTATGGAAAGACCAGTGAGCCAGAGACAGGTAAGACAGGAGCCTGTCACAATCAGCCTAAGACAGAGGACTTGTGTGCTGAGGCAAGTGTTCTTGATGACGGGTAAGATGTGAGTTTGTGCAACCCAAGATGGGCCTGGTCTAATGATATAGAAATGGGGGAGCTGTGGGGGACTGTAGCCCCTCATACCCTGAATTTTCTATTGACCCTTTGCCTACCAGAGTAAACAACTTGTTTTCCTATGCTTGAAGCTGCTCTGGACATGAGACCCTCATGAATTCCTGATGGCAGAGGAGTGGTTTCTGGTGGGCTTGCAGTTGAAAAATCCCGAGAGCTAGGGCGTGGCCATTAGTCAAGGAGAGCCCTATGTAAGCTGCCTTGGAACACAAAATTGGCATTCTTGTTTCAAGGATGACCTGTGTCTCTGTGTTTCAATCTCCAGCCCCTTACCCAACTTGCGAACCATCCCCCTGGTGCAGGCATCACATTCTTAGACTGCATAGGCCCTCGCTCCTAGGGATGGTACTGCACAAAGTGGACTGGGTTCTGTGACACCAACTCATGACCAAGAAAATGCCCACAGACACAGCCACAATGGAGATAATGCTGGCTTGTGTCAAGCTGGCATAAACTAGCCAGCGCAGCTATCATCCTTGCCTGCATGGATCCTTGGGATCCCTGTTTCACGATCAGCTTTCAATGCAAGAATCAACCCAGCCAGGCCTCACATAGAGAGTAGTACTTCCTGAAAATAGGGGGAAAGGCAAGAAAATGGCATGACTCAAAGTCCTGCTTTATTCTTTTTATCGAGTTTATTTGGATAAATGCAAATTTCTGCATGAACTTTCGGGATGTACAAGGTCAGGCTCACAACTTGCATTGCCAAGACTCATTCTCAGGCACTTCACCCTTCCTGAGCACAGGGCATTCAAAGTACACTGAGTGAGAAGCCCAAGGAACATGACAGAATCCCAATACCAGTGACTGTCAATAGGAACCAAGCAGAATCACGGACATCTGGTCAACCAGGAACCTCCTAAAAGCTGACCAGACACAGCGAGGTAGAGAAGCCTCTTGTCCAACAAGAGGCCACCAGACCACCACAAGTAAGATTTAGGGAAGTGACCGTTTCTCAGTTGTCCTCTGCTCCTTCCACCTGGGGACACAGAACTAGGATTTCATTGCTTATTCAAGTTGGAACATTCCTGTCATAGCACACAATTGGCAACGCAAACAAAGGTAAAAGTGTACAAGGCAGAGATGTCTGATTACTTCCCAGCCCAGGGGACAATGGTCAGAATACAGTCCATAACAAAGCTGCCAGATGACTCCAAGTCTTATCTGTTCCTTCAGAACATGGGTTCCTTGGATGTGCTTTCCTGCCCCTCCCAGGTGTGGCAGACAGGAACGAGTTCACTTTAAAGTATTCCTTACAACTGGCTATTGCTTATAGGCCTCTGTAGAAAGACATGTTTGCCAGGTGAGTCTTGTCCTTGGGTATACTTAGATGATTCTTAACCTCAGAGTATAAATTAATACTCTGAATCAAGTTGTCTATTGCATAAGACTTGTCAGCCTCATTTTTATGCCCCACTTTCCCACATTCATGCTGCCAACCAGAGGGGTAAACATAAGAAAACCTCCCGCAGTGCCCAGGATGTACACATACTTAATGGACTCAATGTTAGGGATTGATTCATGTGACTCATTAATTTTTCATGAATCTGGGACATGTTTTACTTTTCATTTATTCCGCTTCAATGAACAGGGTTTTTGTTCATTTGAGGTGGGGGCTTACCAGACAGGAGACTTAAGCTCTGACTCTTCCTGCCTCTGCTTCCCCAGTGCTAGACTGCAGGCATGAGCTGCCATCACACCCAAGTAAGTCTTCCCTTTCCTAGTGAAGACATCAGCTATGCCTCGAAAAGGATAGAGCTTTAAAATTTCCAACCATCATGGCCAGCTAAGAATTATAAAATTTGTGCTTCAGGATCAAACCTTAATGTTGGAGCAAGAACAAAGTTTTCAGGTATCTCTACGGCTTTGGTGGCCTCTCTATCTCAACTGGTCACTCATGGCCCAACTTCCAGTATTTTATAGACACATGAAAATACTTTTATTTTCATGCTCAGTGTTACTCTTTCAGGATGGCAAGGTTTATGGTGACATGAACTTTAAAAAGCTTTAAGCTTGACAAGAGCTTTATAGGTGGTGGTGGGTGAACTCAGGAAAGTCAGCCTGCTGATCCAAACACCAACCATGCCCTCCAGATGGATCACCCTCCTCTAGCTTGGTACCCACACCCTGGTCCCTAAGGAGAAAACATTTACCGTAGAAATATGGTCATCAAGGGAGCAATCTGGATTTACTGTGTTGGCATAACCTGGCTGTGTTTGTACTCAAGGAGGCCCCATCTCCCTCATGGGATTCTCATTCAGGACCATTCCATTCTGACCCAGGATGAAGCAGAGTCACTTAAAAGGGCTCCATTATCCATCATGTTTGACGTTTCAGATCGGCACGCTGAAAATGTCAAAGACATAGTGGAAAGAGCTTGGTTAGACACTCTTAGTGTGGCCTTAGCCTTTGTCGTCTTCTAGGAGTGTCTAAGCACACAGATCTGAGACACGGCCAGTGTCCTGGCTGGCCTGGATCTCACCATTGTCTCCCTTGTCCTGCTACTTTTTTGCATGCCCTTGAGACTAATACCTTCAGAAACTCAAGAATCTTGTCCCTTCTAAGTCTGGGTCAGGCCAGTGTGTAGCGGATGCAAGAGTTATCCATCCAATAAGGGGACTTCTATCAGAAAGAGGGGTATGCAATACATCACTGTGTAAAACAAAGCTATTTAAGCTGCGGTTGGTTCAGAGACCATACGCTGATTTTATGCCATCTTGACACGAGCTAGAGTCATCTGAGAAGAAGCCTCAACTGAGGCTGTGGGCAGACCTGTAGAGCCTTTCTCCCCGTTTTACCATGCTCTTTATTTCCTACCTCATGCATTACATCCTTCCCTCCACTCCTTCCATTTCAGCCCCCTAGCACTTCCCATCCGCTCCTCAGTTTCCATACAGGAAAGAGCAGGCCTCCCAGGGATATCAACTGCATGACAAGTTATAATAAGACCAGGCACAAGCCCTCACATCAAGCCTGGATGAGGCAACCCAGTAGGGGGAATAGGGTCCTAAAAGCAGGCTAGAGAGAACCCTCGCTCCTGCTGTTAGGAGTCCCACAGCACAACCAAGCTACAGAACCACAGCATATGTGTGTATATATACACACATGACAGAGGACCTAGCTCAGACCCACAGGTGAGTGACTGTCACTTCAATCTCTGAGGCCATACTTAGTTGAGTCTGTGGACCTTGTTTCTCCTGGCTTTCTCTACCCATCTGGCTCCTATAACCTTTCCTCCCATTTTGCAGGGTTCCTCAAGCTCTGCCTAATGTGTGGCTGTGGGTCTCTGCATCTGCTCCCATCAATTGCCGGATGAAGCCTCTGATGATTGCCCTAGGCTCCAGTCAATGAGTATAATAGAAAGCCATTAGGAATAATTTTGACTTTCTGTGAGTTGTGTTTGGTTCTATCCAGCATCTAGGTCCTAGAGCTCCTTCAAAGGCTCTTGTGGAATGAGCCTCAAGTATGAGCAATCATTGTCGCTCCGAGGTCTTTACATCATTCCCAGAGCATCTTTTACAGGCAGGGCAAACTGTAGGTAGATTTTGGGGTTGGGGTGCTGTCCCAGTCCTGCCACTGGAAGCCTTGCCTGGTTACAGGAAATGGCTGGTTCAGACTCCATATCTCCCATACTAGGGAACCTTTGCTAGGGTCACCCTCAGATTCCAGGAATTTTCCATTGAACTAGATTTCCACACTGGCCCCCCATGACCCCCCAGTTCCAGTCATCTCTCCCAGCATCCCCTTTTACTCCCACCTGATCCCTGCTGCTCCCCACCTGCTCATGGCATCTGTTCTATTCCCCCTTCCCAAAGAGTTCCATGCTTCCTGCTCTGCCCCCCCCCCCAAGCTGGAGGTCTCCTTGTTACTTTTCCAAAGCAGCTACATTTTCTTAGTGATTGATAAGGGATGGCCCCAGCCCATTGTCGATGGAGCCACCCCTGGGCAAGGGGTCCTGGGATCTGTAAGAAAGCAGGCTGAGCAAGCCAGCAAAAGCAGCACCCTCCATGGCCTCTGCATCAGCTCTTGCCTCCAGGATTTCGCTCTGCTTGAGTTCCTTGTCCTGACTTCCTTCAGTGATCAGTGATTCAGTGAGCAAGCCAAATAACCCTCCCCCCACCCCACGTGTTGCTTTGGGCATGGTGTTTCATTATAATAGTAAACTAAGACCAAGTCCAATAGGAGCAGAGACCTGGACATGCCTGCTCGAGAGGAAACCGAAGCTGGGCAGAACTCTGCTGGGCAGCCCAAGACTCCTTGGTGCCCATCTGTGTCACTTCTGCCCATTCTAGATGACCTAGTGTCTTGAGGTTTCTATCGCTATGACAAAACACCATGATGAAAGAGCTGGGGAGGAAAGGGTTTGTTTGCCTTACTCTTCCAGATCATCGGAAGTCAGGACAGGAGCTCAAGCGGAGCAGGTTCCTGAGGCAGGAGCTGACGCAGAGGCCATGGTGGGGAGTTGCTTACTGGTTTGCTCAGCCTGCTCATTAGAATCCAGGACCCGCAGCCCAGGGATGGCGCCACCCACCATGGGCTGAGCCCTCCAGCTGATCATTGAGAAAATGCTTTACGGCTGGAGGCTCCTTCCTCTGATGACTCCAGCGTGTGTCGAGTCGACACAAAGCCAGCTAGTACACCTAAGGTCATGTCCTGGTATCTTTCCCACACAGGCTGACTTCAGCTAAGGCCTTGAACGGAAGTGGCCCAGTGGGTCCCTAACTACTGCCTCCTCATGTAGTGTGTTTTCAGTGTCTCAGTTGCAGGTGCCTACTAGTACCTGGGTACTCTACACTGGAGGCTGCAGGGGATGACTGGAGCTGTGGCCTTGACATGGTCCATACATCGTAGAAGCCATAGTTAGAAGCAATAGACAAAGCTTAGAGTCCTTTCCAGCCAACAGATGGAACCAAGCATCAAGCTACCTTCACCTGCCCTGGATGCAGGCAAAAGCCCGGGCTGGCCCGAGTCTTGAAGACACTGCAATCAAATATGTTCCCTTTGTACCTGTTAAATAGTTATAGTGATGTACTCAAAAAGATCGTCTAGGGCTGGGAACTAAGAATACTTGGCCCTTGCAAGAGGACCTGCATTCAGCTTCCTGTACCCTTGTCAGGGCTCATAACCGTCTATAAACTCGCGGTCCAGGGGATCTGATGCCCTCTTCTGGCCTCTGCAGGTACTGCATTCAAGTGCACATCCCTGACCTACCCCTCACAAGTCTTTTGGCGGTTTCTCAGGAAACTGGGAATCAACCTACCTCAGGATCCAGCAATACTCTTGGGAATATATCCAAGAGATGCCCAACCACACTACAAAAGCATTTGTGCTACTATGTTTATAGCAGCATTATTCGTAATAGCCAGAACCTGGAAACAACCTAGGTGCTCCTCAATGGAAGAATGGATCCAGAAAGTGTGGAATATATACACATTAGAATACTACTCAGCGGAAAATAATGACATCTTAAATTTTGCATGCAAATGGATGGAAATAGAAAACTCCATTCTTAGCGAGATATCCCAAACCCAAAAAGATGAGTATGGTATGTACTCACTCATTAGTGGATCTTAGCCATTAACAAAGGACATTAAGCGTATAGCTTACAAGCCTGCAGATGCCAAATAGCAAGGTGAACCCAAAGAAAAACTTATAATTTTCCTGGAAGTCGGAAGCAAACAAGATCGTCAGACAAAAGTTGGAAGCACAGGTGTGGGGATGGGGGTGGTGGTAGGGATTGGGGGAGGGGGTAAGCAAAAGGGAGGGGTAGAAGGGAGAAAGGAAGAACCGGGGAGAGCCTGGGTTGGGGGAGGGTGGAGATCGAGGAAGGGTGGATATTGGGGAAGGGAATAGGATATCTACATTAACGGGAGTCATTTTAAGATTTGCAAGAGACTTGTCTCTAGAGGGGATCCCAGGTATTCACAGGAAGTCCCAGCTAGGTACTTGGGCAGCAGAGGAGTGGGTGCCTGAACTGAACTTGTCCCATGGTTACTTTGTTGAATATCTCAATCGTCACCATAGAAATTTTGCATGATGGAGAGAGCCAGAGACCCACATTCACACCAAAGCAAGGGATCATGCTACCAAGGTCCAGTGGAAGAACAGAAGGAGGAAGAAGATGAGCAAGGACGTCAGGACTGTGAGGGACTGGCCTATCAGAGACAGTGGGCTTGGGAGCTCATCAAATCCAGCTGGACCAGGACTGAATGAGCATATGACCTAACCGGACTCTCTGAATGTGACTGCCAATGGGGACTGACTGAGAAGTGAATGATAATGGAACTGGGACCTATCTCTTCTGCATGTATTGGTTTTTGGAACTTATCCTATATGGATGCACATCTTCTTAGACTGAGATGGAGGGGGGAGGGCCTTGGGCTTCCCATAGGGCAGGGTATCCTGCCCCATCTTAAGGAAGCGGGGGGAGGGCGGGGGGGTAGGGGAGGAGCAGGAGGGCCGGGAACAAGGGGAGTAAATGTAAATTTTTCTTATAATAATAAAAAAATGAAAAAAATACTTTTAGGGAATAAAAACTTCACAGGATTTTTACCTCCCCTGGAGTATCAGTGGGAGAGTTATTTTGCTATGGCTCATTATTTTTAAAAATGGATTGCATTATGTACCACAGCAGGACAGCTTGTGGGTCCTGGGGATTCCACTCAGGTCTTCAGGCTTGGCAGCAAGCACTTCTGAGCCACCTTGCTGTCGCTTTAAGAAACTAGCATACATCCACTGTGCAGAGCGATGGTTTTCCTAATGACATACCCATGCTCATTTTCCTTAACGTTGGACCTAATGAAGGCCCCCGTTAAACTAGAATGTAAACCCAACTTACAGAACACCAATGAGACCAGAGCACACTGGTGTGTGGCTTTCAAAATAAGTTTAGTCCAGGGTCTGTGTCCCTGAGGCTTTTTTTTTGTATAACGTTGATAATGAACCTCAGTTTGAAGATTCAGCTGTTCAGATTCTTCTCCATGGCTAAGATTTTAGGGCTCATAGTCCCGAGTGCTTCCTGAAACCTTGTAAGATGAAGATCTTTGGTTTTCATGAACTTCCCTGAGGAAGTCATGGTGGGTGAATCTGGGTCTGGGGGGTGCAGGCCTGTAATCCTCTTTGGGAGACTGGTGTAGACGTTCCAGCTTGCCTGGGAAACTGAAGAGACCCCGTCTGGGGATATAGTTTGGTAGGACACGTGCTTGTTCTAGCATGAGGCCCTATGTTTAGCCCCCAGGACCAATGGCAAAATTTGCATTGCTTCATGCACACAAACGTCATGTCTTCATTACTCAAGTCTTCCAAACAAGTATCTATTGGGTCAGAAGAGCTCCTGTGCACACAGGAATGGGTGTCTTCCAAACTCATGGAGACATCACCCAAGTTATTCAAGGGCTTCTGGTCGATTCCAGATCTTTGAGCTTATGCAGAGCATAAACAAGAATCCACTAGCCAAGTCTGGTGACCTTGAAAGTCAAACCAAATGAATGCAAGTTTGGCACCATTATTTTCTTTGAGAAACATTTTTAGACAATCTCAAAAAAAGGGGGGGTCATGTACAACCCAGTAAGATAATCAAGATTTTTCTTTAGTGAGGAACCTTGAAACACTCTGCCCTAAATCAAATTCCTCTTTCCAGTCTCAGCGATGAAGATTCTGAAGGGTGAGATCCACGTGGGATAGACGACACCAGGGGAGAGTGTGGTCCAGACAATATGTGAGCTCAGACTGTGGCCGCCTGCACAGGGCCTGTACAGTGCCAAGATCATCTCCCATCCCCGAGAACTTATCTCCAAATGACAACTATGTGCAAAAGAAGTTTTTCCAATGAAGTCTCTTTCTGGGCATGCATACCACACTTAAATGCAGGCTCCATGCCTAGCAGCAGATGGCAGGCACCAAAATATACTGAAAGATACTTATGGAGATTGTGTCTCACGTTGGGCGTTTAAAACAATCTTACTGGTCCTTGCTTGCATAGTATGGTTTCCGATATTTTTTGATGGGTTTTGTGTTTTGGCTGTGTGCATGTGGGCAGAGTGGGTACCTGACACCACAGGTTCCTTAGGTGTGTTCTGGAATGGGGACAGTAATGGCACACATCTCTAAGACAAGATCATAGGGTGAGGGGTCCCCTGCAGGTGTCATACAGGAAAATGAACCACCTGAAGAGAGTGAAACCCAGTGCAGGTTGAAGGCAACCTGGATCAGACTATGGAACAAACCACCTGTTATTAGACTTTCTAATGTATTTAAGCCCAGTACAATTTTAGAGAAAGTTTCCTGGTGTAATTCAATCCCTGGCGCATAAAGAGCATAACCACATTGAAACTTGACTCAGGGTACATGTCATGCCAAGAAGATCGGCTCAAGAGATATGCTATCTGTGCCAGCTCAGGGCCTATGGGTCTGGCCTGGTCTCAGATAGCATAGAGGTCATTTGGGCTATTAGCCACCCTGGTCCCGTTGTGGGAGATTGGGGGAACCTCTGGCTATCAGGCTCCTTGAGATTACTAGCTGTGACCAGTGCTTGCTGTAGGAGCTCGATATGACCTGGTCTAACATAATGCAGCTCATTTCTAGTTCTCAGCTTTCTGGATGGAAGAACAGGTCTTTCATCTTTCCTATCAGAAAGACAGTCCTGTATGCATAACATCCCTGGTTTCTCTGGAGATCATGCTATGCTCCCAATAGGGAGATAGACTGGGGCCACCATTGTCTAACTCATTCTCAGCTTGAGTCTTCTGGCTCAGCCCAGGATAAACTCACTTGGGCTATGAAGACCAACTGTGTGGCGAGTGAATGACCACTTACATATACACAGCGTCAGGGCTTGAGCAGGTTATTCTGGCTTCGACTATGGTGAGTGAATGACCACTTACATATACACAGCGTCAGGGCTTGACAAGCCAGGTTATTCTGGCTTTGACTGTATGGTGAGTGAATGACCACTTACATATACACAGCGTCAGGGCTTGACCAGGTTATTCTGGATTATTCTTTTGTGCCATGAATCACACTGGGTGATGCTCGGGGTTGGAGTTAGAATTTGTAACACTGAAGTTACCTCATTCTCTAGGCAAACAAATGAAGCTCGGGAGGACCATGGTGGCTTTAGCAAGTTGCTGTCATGAGGGCTCAAGGGGTGTGGTAGAAAAATGGAGGCCATAGAGGTTCAAGAGAGCCATCAAGTTGAGTGGGATGGGCAGAAGAGGCAGCAGGGTCCATAGTGGAAAGGAGACACTATTCAGTTGCCTGGACAAACAATTGCCTGGTACCAGTGTGCAAGAGGCAGAACCCAGGAGAAGATGCTGGGACAGTTCCCTGGTTCTCCTCATTCCCATGAACCTCTACATGTACGTGGAAAGCAGCATCATCATCTTTTACGATGGGTATGATGTTCTAGTGACTAATTCAAGCACTTGTGGCCAATTTCAAGATGCTAGGGAGTTTAAGTCAGAAGTTCCTTCAGGGTGCAGTCTATCTCATCGGGAACGGGATGGCTTTGGCATCAGTTGCTCTGTAAGCGTCAGTCCACGGGCTGTTGTCTACACAGGCATCAGGGTTGATTGGCCTCTGTTGAGCCCCCTAAGAGATTAAAGTTAACAGTAATCCTCGACACCACTGAAGTGAGAAATCAGCTCCTGGTTCCTCATATGAGCCCCATTTGCACCCTGCTTAAGTCCCCTGGCTTTAAAGTATAAACCATGTTTTAAATAATCACACATGTTGAAAAGAACCAAAGGTTTGCATATTTCCATGGTGAGGAGACAGATTCTGGAAGGATAATGTGTAACATAAGAGACTATAGCACAGCTCCTGACCAAAGATGTAAGAAACTATGTTCCCAGCATAAAGCAAAACAAAGACCAGACTATGTAAACAAAATAGTAGCGGTTAAACAGAATATTCAACATGTCAACAGTCAAGAACAATGCCTTAAAGTTCCACAACTTCCTCTATTCTATTTCACTATTTTGTATACGTTGAGACCATTCTATTTCAGAGACCTTTGAAAGACAAGAGAAACCAATGCTGAATCAAATTATACAAGATAAAGAGTAATCCAGATTTTAAAAAAAGCATGTTAAAAAGGGGGGGAGGGATACTGTCAATAGCCCCTTGCCATATGCAGGTTTTCTGACTTTATTGGAAGCAGGGTGAGTAACTTTCTCTGACAAACCATCTTGTCATGATGTCTGAAGGCTATACCTCTGAGCTGGCATCTTTTCCCAGTGTCAAATTCACTGTCCGATGCAACAGTGGACTTGTCTCTGTGGCAAAAGATCCGATGCTTTGCAAGGAAATGAGACTGAGAAAGGAGATGCCCAGACTCAGGCTCCCCTCAGTCAGGTTAAGAGCTCTGATCTGTCGAGGATTTGGGGCTCCACTACAATGTGCTCCCCTCCCGAGAGACAGACTATGTAAGTCAACACACTTCAGGCTCAGAGCAAGTTCAAAGGTCCCTGCTAAACAGTTTGCTTTGGACAGATGCAAACAAAATTTCAAACCAGAAAATTAATGCTTGAAGACCTTTAGTGTGGCATAGTGGCCAGGTCAGCTTCTGAGTGGCTTACTTGACTAAATTTGACAACTGTTCCAAGGACGGGAAACAGTCTAACATATTTCTTCCATGGTAAGTAGTAACGCTGGGGTGGGTGGGGCCTGTACAGCATCATAAAACAGGATGGCAGCTCTGCTTTATTGAATGTCTTGGCTGAAGAAGTCTAGGTTCCTCTAACAAATTCAGCTCAGAAAAGGCACGTGATGGTTAATCTCAGTTGTCAGCCTGACAACACAGGTGCAGAGGCGACCTCAATGGAGAAATCACCTCCCTCAGGTTGGTTCATGGGCATGTCAGGGAGATACTGTCTTGGCTGATCTAGGAAGACCAGACTTCAGTGATCTCTGCCCTGGAGCCCCTCTCCATCTTGCTCATATGACGTAAACCCTTTCTTCCAAGTTGGTCTTGGTCAATGTTTTGTCATGAAGAAAGCTGGGACAAAGGGCGTGAGAATTCAACAGACCTGAGCAGGGCAGATACGGGCCCATGTCTTAGGAGGACCACACAGGACACACCCTCACTTGACAAGCTGACAGTTATTTGCCCAGACATCCCCTTGGGTGCATAACAATAGACTTAGAGAAAGGCACCTCCAGATTGTGCCTCCCTTCTAATGAAAAACAGTCCTCCTTGCAGACCTTCAGAGAAGGATGTGGACCCAAAGCTTTGTCCCTTAACATCAGAGCTGGTGATCAAGACGGAACAGTCAACTCCTTCCGACTAGCTGAAGATGGGGGAGCATGCCCAGCCTTGTCCCTGGCTAGCTACCTCCAACACAGGGATGCACCAAGAAAAGGCAAACACCAGAAAACAGACAATTTAGCCTGTCCTTCTCCCATGGCTCATTCTGATACAACCTATGAACACACGACTTTCAGAAACTTGAAAAGCCTCCAGACCTTGTTTGACATGAATCTTGTTTCTGCCCCACCTTGTTGAGAATGGGGATCTCAGAGGAGGATTAGCAGAAAGAAGACTGTGGGAACCCAGAGTTTCAGTCCAGGTCAGGGTTGAGTCTCTCCGGTGCACCAGCCATCATCTGCTTGAACGAGTACCCCAGAGATGAAGACACGATGAACACATCTAAGAACAGCAGAGCCAACTGTGCAGAGACTCCTATCTACCCCGCTGGGTACTGGAGAACTTCAGAACATGCCCTCAATTCCTCCAGGGTACCCTGAACCTGCCCCAGTGAGACACTAAAGGTTTAGGGTCAGTTCAAGCAAAGGTCAGAAACTAGATGCCTAGGGAGGACCGAAATTACTTCTACCTTAGCATTCTTATTTAGTAAATGTGTCAATGTTTGTGCTCAAACCACAGTGAGATGGAGAATTGCCCTTTCCTTTAATGGAGACTTTCTACTTCAAGAGCAGCTAAGAGGACGACTGGGAGTTCTCTACCATTTGGGGCAGAAGTTCATGTAAAGCCATGGGACATGGTGCTTGCAGGGTCTCCAAGTGGGGCCAGAATTGGAGCTTCTTCACCAGGGCCACACTCTGGGATAATGCCAATGCTCCTCAAGTATGGAAACTCAACCTCTCTCCTCTGCCCATGCATTTCTTTGCTTTAATGGCCTAGCTTCCCTATCAAGTTAATCAATGAAAGGCACTTGCTTGTCAGGGTCTGTTTCACCCCTTGAGGTGGAGAGAAACCAAGGGCAGTTACTTTGTGACCGTGGGGGCACACTCAACCAGCAACTTTTAGGCAGGATAAATTGCAGACCACAGGTTTTGTGGCTAAGTTAGGGTCCCATTCTATCAGCTGGAAGTCTTCTTATAGATGGCCAATTCAGACCCTGTATCCTCCTTTGCTCGGAGTCTTGGCTAGGGTCACCCTCAGATTCCTAGAAGTTTCTACCTCATCCGGTAAAAAGCTACAACCTAGGGTATCGTGGACTTTGTCAAACATCAGCACAGCCAAGAGTCTCCACCACTTAGAAAACAGGTGGACCCCAGAGTCAAGGTGAGCAAGGGGAACCCCTGCCCTCAAAACTTTCAGATGAACTTTAGTTTCAAAGTCATCTCTGACCTCAAAATACAGTTCTGAATTTCTAAGAAAGGGCCAGGACCCATGCAGTCAGGCGTGTTTCAATCTTCTCCCCCTCCTCTCTGGGACCTTAAGTTCACTTTTGTCTCTGGAATCCAGGCAATGAACTACCTTAAGCACCAGCTGCCCTGTGCTCATATGGTCAAGTCTATGGCACAAACTGTGGAACATAGGTTACCCATTCTGACCAGATGGCCAGGAATCAACTGGCCAAGAACAAATGAGGGGGGAAATCTGCCCACTTATAATTCACATAACTGGACTGATACTCACCCACCTGGCACCCTCTAACAGGGCACAACTAGCCCCAACTTTGATAGCAGGTGGCAACCACACCGGAGGAAAGTAGTGTGTTTGTCCTCTCTTCAACTATCCTCAAAACTGGATTCTTTCAGTTCAAAAGACCATACTAAATGGGCCAGGAACTGAAGAAATACCAGGCTTTAGTGAGACACAGTGGTGGGTGCTGTTCTGAGAGATGCAAGCGGGAGGCCTGGTTTGGCCTTGGCCATTTCTTAGAAATCATGAGCTGTGTTTTGTGGCTGAGCTAAAATAGACAAGTTGTTTTTTTTTTTTTTAAATTAGAAGATGGGGAATGAAGAGGGAAGAGATGAAAGTTGTTAACACCCCTAGGGAGATGATCACAGTCACATTGTGGCCATTTCCTCCTCTAGGAGGGTCATATACTGAGAGAAATGCCACCGATGGGCAGAGCTGAGGTCCCCGAGATGTGCTCAGAGCAGTCACTGAATCAGCAAAGCCACACACAGGTGAATGAATGGCTTTGCAGGAACAGTCTGGAGAGGAAATCTAGACTTAAATATGCAAGGACCACCAGAGAGCATGGCTGGAATCTGAAAGCCAGACCTCAGCCGCTGCTCCTTCAAGGCAGGGCTTGGATTTATCATGGCATGAGTGCTTCACAGCAGATCCTCCAGGATGAAGGGAAGGCACAGCAGAGCAGACTGTGCCACCACCAAGAGTAAGTCAAGTCAAAGTTTGGAAAAACCAAGAAGGCTCCTCTCTAATGGATGAAGGATGGGAGCTTTTCATTGTTATCTTGCCATAGTGTCCAAGAATGCATTCAACTGCTGTCTGTTGGCCAAACCTACACTTCAGTATAACTACTAGGAAACAATTACATCCATGTTCCCGTCCTTCTAACCACGCTTGTGACAAGTCACAGTGCTGTTGCTCTTGATGGTATGGTCAGTCTTGGCAAGGCAGCTAACATTCTTGGGAAGTCTACGGAAGCTCCATGACTGCTCCCCCATCCCTTGGGTTCTATTGCAAAGGCCAGCTCTATGCTTAGAGCTGTGAACTCATGGCACAGGTGTAGTCACCTTCTGGACATCACAACCACTGTCCTTAGAACCAGGAACCGGGGCTGAGAAGACGGCACCATCCATAAGTGCTTGTCACACAAGTGAGCTTCATAGATTGAGAGCTCATACGAAAGTCAGGCTGGTGTGGCAACAGCCTGTGATCTGAGCTTGACAGAGGGTGTAGTGGTATTCTAGGACTCATTGGCTAGTACACGAACCACAATTAGGCTAGGCCCAGGTTCAAGAGTCTGCCTTAACTAAAGTGAAGAACAGTTAACATTGAGTGTAGTTACCAACAGATAAAATTCAAACCTCCACTTTCACATACACTATCGTCAAGAGTACATCTTCATACAGGAGGGAGGGGAAGGATAACAATCTATGGAAGCCTAGAAATGTGCCTATTCATTTTTCCTGTCACAGTGACAAGGTCAGCAGCAACCCGGAAATATGTAGCATAGCACGTACAGTCAGAAGGATTACACTGAGAAAATGGATAGATTGAGTGCTTTCCAAAGTAGGGGAAGAACCCTTGAGAAATTCATTACTGCATATTGAGTCCTCACTCATGATGAGCTCATTGCCTGGAACTTTCCAAAGTTGTTTGTGAAAAATGAGGCTCTCTCTCATTCTACCTCAATCCAAGCAGGGCCTTGTGCCCTTCCACATAGGTGCTAAGTTCCCCAAGCAGCCAACTCAGCATCCTTGTGGGAGAACCTCACCATCTCTCTAGATAACACTCGGGGCAGAGTTAACACCCAACAGAACACCTTCATAGAACTCTCAAAGCGTTGCACTAGAAACCAACCTTAAACCAACTAAGTTCTGTATTGTCTGACATTTTCTTCTGCATCTGGATTGGCTTATGACTGAGAAACAGCAGGTAGACAGGGGAAAGGTGAGAATAGCAGCTGAAGTCAGACCTCTTCCTATAGCCAGGCTACCTCTGCTTGAACATAGCATGGAGAACAAAACACAGGCCTGCTAGCTGCTAGAAGTTTGGGCCATGGAGGCTGAGAAGTTGAGATGCTTTCTAGTTTCTCATCCGTCTTCTCATTATTGGTGGCCAGAAAGATGAAACCCGGTCTGTGTGGTCAGTTGGCCTAAATTGTTGCTGTCCACGGCCTTCTGACTGCTTCAAACTTGTGAAGCCACACAAAATCCTCGTGTTGTAGAATACTGGCTTAAGATGTATTACATTCTTTTATGATGTGGAATGTTTGAGGCAAAGATGAGTTGCATTCTTTTATGTTGCCTTTGTTTAACTCTGTAAGCTGTTACTTTGCCTGCCTAAAACACTCGATTGGTCTAATAAAGAGCCGAATGGCCAATAGCAAGGATGAGAAAAGATAGGCAGGGCTGGCAGGCAGAGAGAATAGATAGGAGAAATCTAGAGAGATCGAGGAACAAAGAAAGGATAAGAGGATGTCAGGGGCCAGTCACCCAGCTGCACAGCAAGCCATAAAGTAAAAAGGTATACAGAATGAAGATAAAAGTCCAGAGGCAAAAGGCAGGTGGCTTTAAGAAAAGCTGGCTAGAAACAAGTCATGCTAAGGCAGGACAGTTATAAGAATAAGCCTCCATGTGATTTGGGAGCTGGGTGGCAGGCCCGCCTGAGCCAAAAGAGTAAAAAACAAAAACAAAACAAAAAAAAAACAATTATACCCTTGATTTGCAAGACACGCTCCATCATTGCTCCACTAGCCAGGCTCCTCCATCATTGGAGAATTTAACACCAGAAAGGATCAAGTGTTGGTCATCTTCCTGCAACATTCCCAGCACCCTGTTGGAACAGGGTCCTCCCAGGCCACCCACAACCCGACAGCTATTGTTCTCATAGTCCTCTTCCACTATCCAGAAGCTCAACTCCCTCCACCACTTCTTCCCTGAGCCAGTTCACAACACTGATCAGTTTTTGGAGGACACCAACGTCATGTTAATAGATTAGGTTGTCTCTTAGCTAAGACAATAAGACACTTTCAATTTCTCTCCATGACATCTCAGATCATATAGAACACAGCTACATCACAGGAGGTCACAGCTGGACCATGTCAACTCTTGACTATTAGACCTTCCTGATGAGTTGGAGGGATTTCTTTGGAGGTGTTTCTAGAGATGCACTGGTCTTTGGTCTATAGCAATATCCCTTCTCCCAGAAGACACACCCCAGTTCCAAAATGATAGTCAAGGAGCAAAGAATTACACGTGTCCTTAGAGAAAGCCACTGAGGTGTACCTCCCAAAGCCCTTAAAACATGGAGATCAATAATGGCATAGCACATGCTGAGCTGAGGGCTACCCAAGACTGAGGCTTCATTTTCAAGTTTAACAGAAGCCAAAACCCATAGCATTGAAGCTACACCCACTACAGTGGTTTCATAGCAGCAAACTACCAGCATATCATACACTGTCTCCAGTGGTCACATGTGACCACATGAACTCAGCGTGGCGATGCTGATCCCTTATGAGACACGAGCAGCCTGGCAGCAAGGGACAAAATTTCCCCTTAGTTTCTTCATCTGAAAGCAAACCAACCTGCTGTTTGGGGGTCACAAGTCAGATTTGGTGGGTGCTCTGTGTTGAGGAAGTGGGAAGACCTCCAAAAAAAAAAAAAACAGGAGATGAGGGTAGTTTATGAAAGCATTTAAAGCTAAATAGGGGGAACCCTATACAGTGAGATGTGTTTGATGCCAACTACTCAAAAAAATGCTCATGACAGGTTTTAAACAAGCTGGCTATGCCAATCCGATGGCATAGCCAATCTGACTTTACTTGGTAAAGAAAAACTGAAGCCTTCGAGATGTGAGAGTTCAGTAAAAGTTCATGATACAATGCTTCTGAGTGCTGCAATGGAGGTGGCTCTGCTTGCCCAGGGAAGAGGGTTAGGGGTGGGTGAGGCAAGACAAGATACCATGAGCTCATAGGAAAGGATCTCCAGCCACTCGAGAATGATGGCCCACTCCTGTTACACTTAGCTCTGATTTTTTAATCACAGCTTAGTTGAATCTAGAGACCATTTTAGGCCACACACCTGTGTTGAGATTGAAGTAACACGCAAGTTACAAATGTGTATCACTCATGCACAAACACCTCAGAGATTTCCTCGTCTCATTAAATGAACAAGAAGTCCTGTTGGTGCTACACAAATTCCAAGTCAGCATTCTCTTTGGGAATTTTCCAGAAGAATGCAATGCTATTCCTATCTTTAAATTGATAGTATGCTCATTGGGTCAGCTACAGGCCAATCACATGATGAATCTTCTCCCTCTACATCACCATCTATGAAGACACTATCTCCACAACAGTCCACTCTGCTTCAGTAACTAGCACACCCCTGTAGAAAATACAAGGCATACCTTTAAGCAAAGGGAAGAAAACTAAGACAGGAGGGTGGCCATTCCTGATTTTTAGGCTTCCACCTTAGACTGTGCATACAAATGGACACCAGAGTCAAGGTATGTAGTGCTCACACAGGAATTATGGAAGGCACTGGACACCCAAGAACATAGAGGTTGGGTTCTGTCCTTCCAAGAAAGTCTGCCATGCATAGAAGAGTAAAGTGGGAACTTAGATGATTTCCCGAATGTCTCAAACATCTCACGTAGGAATGACAAGCCACGGAAGGCTCAATGTAAGCTCCTGTTCATTTCAGCTTCTCTGGATGTGCCCCCAATTCAAGAATCCATCTTCATTGGTCAAAACACATTCAACCAGATCGAGATGTGAGCATCCTAAGAGTTCAGGTGCTTTGCCTTTTAGGACATCTACCCTACTTTATAATCTTCTGGTTTGAAAGGACTCAGATCTGGGGTACATCTGCCCTATTGTCTTTCCTTCCAGATAGTTGAACCAAGGGGCTAGGACACCTGCAGTCAGTCACCGTCTCTTGCCCATAACCACCATTTTACATGGAATAATGATTAAAAAGAAATCCTGTCAGAGACATGTGACCATGGATTCCATGGGCAGGCGAGTTCCCAGTGCCAATCTCTGCCAACCTCCAATCCTGGTATATGTGTTGCTGAATGGAGTATGCAGTTCAGTGATGATCAGATCTGAGATCAAAGACTGACAGAATCACATACCTTTTGGCAGTGTCTGCAATTTTTAACACTGCCTTCAAGTCTCTCCTATATGCAAGGCCCCTATTTCAGATAGAATCTTGCTGTGAAGGCACCCTAGATGAGTCGATTGAAGAGCTGACTTCATAGCACACTCTCGTCTAATCCAGTTCCTTAGAAAGGACCAGGCGGCTACACACAAAGGCCATTGCACATTTCGACAAGCACATACTGATATGAAGGGCTAATCTACCAAGGTAGCCCTTTCTACCATCTTGACAGGATGTCCCATAAGGGCACTCTGATCAATTAGCATGTCCGCTATAAAGACAGGGTGATGAGAGGCAATCTCCAGATGCTGTTTCTTCCAGGAGGAACATCCTGGGTGTCCACATGGAACTCCATCATCGAAAAGTAAGGCCACTCAGTTCTTAAGAGCAATATCTTTGTCTCTTCTCAGAGAGGCAGTGGGAAAGATGTTGGAGAAATTCTACCTTGAGTCAAGACATTCCTTATCCTATTTGGCAAGCAGAGGATATGACTCAGGGTCATTCTTTGTAATTGGGCTCCTCAACATGAAAAACTTCACTGCAATTGTCTCTTAAACACATCTCTTCACATGGGTTATGACTTCTGCAATGTGTGTGTAAGTAGTCAGAAACACTCAGACATGAAACCTTAGAAGGCTTATAATAGCAATGACATGCCAAATGGACTTCTTTAAGTCTGTAAGGCCAGAGTGAGGGTGACAATCACACTGGTAACAGGTGACATCCAAGAGCCTTTCATAGACACTCAACTGTAGTACCAACCTTACCTGCTCTATTGTTCTTGGGTCAGGCTGGAGTCAAATGTCTTGGTTGCAAGAGTGACACACAAGATATTTTCTAGTAGTCATAACTACAAGGAGAGGGGTAGAGGATTTCTAGTAAGTCTGAGGTACCCACCTGCCCTCCAGTCTAGCCAATACAAAGGGCTGGATTTTCACTTAGTTTCCAGGGTGTGTGTGTAAACTATGTAAATAAAATACTGTAATCTTATAACATAGTATTGTACACACACCTTGGAATTCAAGTCACCACTTAGTCTTGGCACTGGGAACTTTTCCTTATCAGGGAAGGAAAGTGACAGTCAAAAGAGACTTTGTTGAGGCAGCTTTAGAGAATTCTATGGCCATTTTACCTCAGAGGAAAATATTGGTACAAGGAATGGTGTTGTGATGAGGAACTGAACTATAGATCAACTGCCATTGACTTGGCATAGGAAAGCAAGGAAAAGCCACCATATTTAAAGCTGCCTAGAGGGACCCCTACAGCAAATCTCTGGATTCTTATAAGTCCCCAAGCTCCCAATTTTGAGAAGTTGGGGGGTTCTATGGAGTCACTCCTTAGGTTGAAACTCCTAACAAAGGTTTTCTGATTATAAAAACACTCCTGCACATATGACACACCCAATACAAATGTTAGTCAAGAATCAGTGTTAGATATACCATTACAAGTGCCAACACACACAAAAAAAATATCCCCGTGTTCAGAGCATTAGCCACAACTCCCAAGTAGTCAAGATCTACAGGGTCTAATGGTGGTCCAGCACTTGTAGAGCCAAGGGATGCTCTCCCGAGACCTCACCTTCCAGCAGACCAGGAACCGGAGCTCATGGTAGCAAGGCAGGCACTCAGTTTGCCCTGTACAATAGTCTGACTACAAAAATCTACCAAGACACACACCACCTCCATTCCATCCTGGCCACCATGGGTCCTGAGAGTTGGACACGCCACTGATCCCTCCTGAGAGTTGAGCATCCCAGAGAGTGCTCCCACTATTTGCTTTGTCTTTCCTAAAGCAAAACAGCACCTGCTTTTCAGGGTTGTAGGGTCAGGCTCAATAGGTGGGTCTACTTAGGAGGAACTGAAGAAAACAGCAGGAACATCAGGAGATGGAGACTGGATGGCCAAACAGTGAGTTTTAAGATGAATGGATCAAAATGGATCTGTTTGGTTATGACTCACAAAATTTGGATGTTGATCTGAACTAGCCAATCTGATCCTTAACAGCTGAACTTCAACCTTGGATTGGCACAGAAAGACTGGATACTTTGGGGGTATTACAGGAGTAAGATTTGAAATGCAACACCTTCGTATCCTGCAATGAAGGTACTCAGCCAACCAGCTGAAGATGGTTAGGAGTGGATGAGCTGAGGGCTTCCAGGAGTCAGTTTCTTAGGAAAGGGGCTCCACCCTCCTCCTCTGGACAACAGCCCACACCTAACTCTACATAGCTGTCATTTCTGTGGTGGTTGAAGTTAATCCAGGGACCATTTCAGACCACATCAGTGGTGATGCCTGGACTCATGCTCATATGCACCAAGATGTCTGTATCATTGAATCAAAGGAAGAGTGTTTTGAATCCACTAAAATGCTGGATTGGCATTCACCATAGGAATATTCCAGAAGGTTGCCAAGCTCTTCTCATGCTTTACACAGCAGTGTTCTGGTGGGCGTTCCACCTCAGCCCCTGGCATCATGGTTATGTGGAAGCCCCACTTCATTTCCTCCAGACCCCGGCCCCTCAGAAAGTCTGCTAAACAGTAGGCCCTCACCTCAAAGTCAAGGGTTAGCCCTTTCCCAGGGCTTCTGAAGACAATGCCAATAGGTTACTTAAGACTTGGCTGCCACATTTGTCATGTGATTTCTCTTGTCCTGAGAGTCACACAGGAACTGCTTTGCTCTGTTCCTTAAACCTGGATTAATTCGGTTTGATTGACTTATTACATTGGTGACAGCAGATATCCAATAACCAGGGATTCAGTACTTATTAATATGCCTATAACTTTGTTACAATCCCTGACATGAGCCCACATCATTGTGGGAAAAGAAACCAAGAAAATTTTCTGCAGGACTCATTTTGCTCTGTGTTGGGGAAATGCACAGCAGTGGGGAAATAGATGTCCCTGTAAGCAAAGGATGGAAGCTAAACCCCAGGAGACCCTTGTCTCAGATTCACAGGCTCCTGCCCAGGCTACACATTCAGGAGAAGTTGAGGAGATGAAGGTGAGGTCTACTAATCCAGGAGTCTTGGTTCCAACAAGAAACCCAGAACACATGGGAAGGTCTTGTCCTCCCTGTGAGAGTATCTGCTACATGCATGGCACAGCTTCCAAGTCACATACACACTAAGCCAACTTTAGAACAGCCCCTTATCCTTAGCCACTTCCTCCCTCAGCAACCCTCCGGGAACAGTTTATTTCCTTTATCAGCATCTGAGCATAGAGAAAAGGCAGTGTTCAGTGAGTGGATGTGGTTTTCACTGTACTGTGTGAAGCATCCACTGCAAGGTCTAACGACTTGGACCTTGGAGAAAGGAGACTTAAAATTTGATCAACTAGAAAGTCAAACCATGGCTCTCATCATACTTTACTCCACAAAACTGTCCAGCAGACATGTGCAAGATTCCATGTGTGTTCCTCCCATCTGCAGGCAAGACTCCTGCAGAGTCCTCCTGAACCTATGTGACAACACTGGCACAACATCCAACAAAAATGGGGCTCTGTAGGGGCTGAGGTTATAGCAACACGGCCAGTTGTCTCAAGTTGGCCAGCAAGATCAGCTGACTCGCAGTCTTAGAGTAGCAACCCACAAGCCACCCATCTTCTGTGCTGTCCATACAGTAGGTCCCTACTTGGCAAGTGGGAAAGTTGTCTCCATTGGAACTACAGACTCTGAAGACCTGTATTCATAATCCATATTCAGGGAAAATGTAGCTATCTGCGTGACAGCATCCGTATTTGTGTCTTCCTGGGGCATCATCACCACATCCTTTACTCAGAGACTGATGGAAGGGACTCTGCATACAACACTTAAAACTTGAATGTCTCAAAAAAGCATTGCATTTATTTGATTATGGAGGGAGGTGCCACCCTTAGAATGTGGAGGTTGGAGGACAACTTTTGGGATGGTTATCACCATGAGGGTCCACCACCCTGTGTCAGCTGAGGGCCTTGTCCCAGTTCTGAACCGAGCCACTCTCTTGGCTCTGCTCAGGTCCTCAGGTAGTCCTGTTCTCTGCTGTCAGGAACTTTGTCTTCAGCAGAACGTCCTCTTTCTGGCTGGTGGATGGCTCTTCATTCTGACAGGTTCTGTATGCAGCATAAGCAGCTCCGAGGTGGCCTCTGTTGAGATGCTCCTTGCTCTCATTTGATAAGTTCATTGATAATTCTACACCATCCCATTCACCCCCCATGGCTTCAGCCTTCCACACTGGGATCCCAAGGAGGTTAAAGTGTCCTTGGGAACAGATCATGAACCACTGGCATGGTTTCCCGGGAATAGATCATGGACCAGTGGCATGGTTTCCCTGCTGTCCCTCAGCATCTTTCTAGCAACAACAGACTCTGAAGCCACATGTGAAAATCCATTCAAGAATGGCATCCACATGATTCTGTGTCCAGATTGAAGTCTTTAGAGCGACTGTTGCTGGGTTACCTGATGGGGAACCTCCTTCAGTCAATGACCTTTAAGAGGCTGGACCAGGTTGAGGCATGACCTTTGGGTACCCAGAGAAAACCACTGGCCTGCCAACTCTCTTGTTCCTGCACTCCACACCTTGAGGCCGGACCTCCTGTAAGTTTTTTCCTTACAATAAAAAATTTGAATCTTTTGGAGTTAGGTTGGGATATTTGACTTGCGCTCCCCACCTTTTTATGCTTCATCTGGTGCCCAATGTGGGACCTAGTTCACCCTTTTCAGCACCCCCACAGTGCTCCCCATTTGCTTACTTGGCTGGCAAACCACCCACCACCCCCTCTCTGTCCCTTTTAACATGCAACTGCCTCTCCACCCACGGATCCCCACAGCAGTGTGCACAGTCCATGACTCGCACTGACTGAAGGCTTTGGGTTCTCTTTATCCTGGTCACCAACTCTTGGGATCACTTTAATTGCTTTAATAACTGCTCTTTGTTAAGAAAGCAGTTTTTCACATCTATGCACAAAAACCAACTTGGGACTGTACATTGCTGTGTCTCAGCCATGTGGCTGCAACTGTGACACCTGCTGGCTAATAACTTATTGCAGCTACTCCAATTCACTACAATTGTTTTACAAGTAAGATCTATAAAGCTAAAAAAGGTTACTGATAATATAACTATTCAGGAAGTTCAATAACCTGCTTGTGCTATGGATGGTATTCTGCAAGTCTTATGAGACTTATACATCACTTTGATTCTAGGCATTAGCTTTGTTTCATTTACTTCATTAAAGAAATGATAAGAGTCAAGAATGAGGCACTTTTAGAAATGACAGACTTTACAGACTAATAATGAACTAGAAGGGAAAATCAACACTTTGGAGAGGGATACAACCAATTTGACAGAATCTAGTCAATGTTGGTGCTCAGATGTTATCTAAAAGAATTCATGTTGCCGAACTTAATTGAAATCTGTTGAACAGTTAGATTTCTGGATAAGGTATGTCTCCAGAATCTAGTAATATACACACAAAATTATGTCTAATGATGTGACATTGTCTTTACTGGACAAATGTCATACCTTGGAATCCTCAGTGAGGACATTAGAACAAAACACTGGACAGGAGATCCAGGCTTTACAAAAGACAATGGTAAAAATATTTAAAGATTGAGGAATTTATCGAAATTGATGAATAGAGATAGAAGGTACTGGACAGGATTTAGCCTCATCAGTTCATGCCAGATCTGGGATCGGCTTGCCCAAGTTATCGCTGCCTGTCCAGTGATCTCAGAAAGACCATCTGGCACCAAGTACCCTAAGGTAATCAAAAAATATAAATGGAGAACATATACATAAGTGATCTAAAATTAAAGCAATAGTAGCTTATGGACTGAATTCACCTTTTGTTAGGGAAATGGTAAAAACATGAGCTTTAGGCAATAAGGCTTCCCCACATGATTGGCTTCAGTTAATCTCAGCAGTCCTAAAAGACAGCTCAGTTACTTTAAAAGCGTTATTGGAAAAAAGGCAAATACCACCACCTTGGGAGCAATTATAAGGATGTCTCATCCCTTGAAAGTGTCTGAGGACAATTCTGCTTCACCATGTCCCACATTGGGTGCCATATGAAGCATGATTGTATTTAGTCTTAATAAAAACCAGGAGTCAAGTAAACCAGGGTAATAACCTGAAATAGAGAAACAAAGGACAGCTGTGTTTCAGTAGCTTCTTACCTCCTCTGGATATTCTGATGAAATGTGGGCAAGATCCTGTCTCCACCTTATATTCCCATCTCTACCTCCCTGGGTTTAAAAGTCATGTACCACCACCACCTGACTCCATTTCTCTTTTAGACTGGTATACTCTTGTAAACACCAGGTAGCCTTGATCTCCTGGATTTTCCTGCTTCCTCCTTCCAAGATGCTGGGATTAAAAGTGTGTGCCCACTGCCTGACCTCTATGGTTAAGTAGTGACTAGCTCCACCCTCTGATCTCCAGGCAAGCTTTGTCAGAACACAAACTAAATATCATACAACACATGTGCATCCTGAATGTATTCTACACTGGAAGGACAAGCCATGGAAAGTGCAATGTAACCTCTGCAGTCATTTTAACAATCTGTCTCTAGATGAAGCAGAATTTTCATTGGTCAAAACACATTCAAACTGATCCAATGTGAGGCCCCTGGAGAAGTTGTCCAGCTGACTTGCTTTAGAGGACATCCATCCTATATCATCTTCTGGTTTAGATTGAAAAGGACCCAAGTAGAGCTGGGGTACTCCTGTTCTACTGTCCTGTCTTCCAGATATGTGAAGAAGGATGATGAAACTGGTTTTCAGTAACCACCTCTTGCCCATACCCCATCTGTGTGGGACAACCATGATAAAAAAATGACAGGAAATCACATGCCAGAGACATATGACCAAGGGCTCCATGGGCCAGTGGTGAGTTGTTGGTGCCAATCTGTCATCCACTGATCCTGCTGAAAGCAGTCTGCTGTCCCAGTTCTCAGGCCTGATACCAAGCAGTGACAGAGGCTATTGACTTCAATTTAATACTGCCCTCAAAGTCTCTCCTGCATGCGGGCCCCTATTTCAGGATAGGGGGAACCTTGCTCTAAAGACACTGGAGATGAGTTGATGAAGAGCTGTCTTGTCTGTTACAGCACACATCTAATCAAGTTCTTAGATGACCAGGAAGGCCACACCTTCCAAATGTCATGCTATGTTACCCCATATGTGTCTGTAGGAATGTGTCCATGTCAACTGTTGTGTGGTTTTGTCAACTTGATACAAGCTAAAGTCATCTGAGTCATTCATGTGAGAAAATGCCTCCAGAAGATTGTAGGCAGAACTATAGAATATTTTCTTGGTTAGTCATTGATGGGAAAGGGCCAAGCTATTGTGAGTGATGCCATCCCTGGACTGGTGGTTCCGAGTTCTATAAAAAAGTCTGAGTAAGGCATGAGGAGCAAGTCAGTGAGCAGCACCTTCCATGGCCTCTGCATCAGCTCCTGCCTCCAGGTTCCTGCCCTGCTTGAGTTCCTGTCCCGACTTCCTGTGGTTAACTGATGTAGAAGTAGAAACCAAATGAACACTTTTCTCCCAAGATGCTTTGGTGGTCTTATCACAGCAGTAGTAACCCTAAGACAGGTTGGTCCCAAGATAATGTGGTATTTCTGTGACAGACCTGACCGTGTCTTGGGGAGGGATTTTTGAACTAGAAAGGCCATGAGTGCTGAGAACTCAGTGAACCATTTTATAGGAGCTTACAAGGTAAGAATGTTCAGGACAATGTAGAAAGATGGAGGTGAAGCCTGGCTTGTGAAATTTGAGGGAAGCTTAAGGTCTCTATAGGGGCCATTTGTTATTTAAATTATGATTCTATGGTTCTGGGGCTTAAGAATCGCCTATGATTAACAAGAGACCAGAAGTGCTATAGTAAGCCCTTTGTCTTGTTGGGACAATCAAAGATGAGAAATTTTGCTGAAAATTGGAGCTGAGAAATTTCTGGTGATTAAGGAGATCTGCAAAGTCATCCTGCAAACTTCATCTGCAAAGTGAAGTGACCCAGAAGGTGGACATGGTACGTAATCACTTATATTCTTTTACCTGTAAAAGAATCATGCCATGATCTAGACTCAGAGGTCTGAGTTACAAGGAGGGATTAGGTGGCGGAACACACAAGAATCTTTCTGGAAAGGGGAAATAGATTGAGGGTGGAATGGGGCAAGTGGGATTGGGAATAGGAGGGATCAAGTCGGGGGAGAGAGAAAATACTGGCAGAAATAACTGGAATTGGGGGACAGTTCAGGGCAGAGGTAGGAATCTAGTGCAATGGAAACTCCATGGAATCTGTTGGAGTAAGCCTAGCAAAGATTCCTAGTCACAGGGCACACGGAACCAGAACCAGCCATCTGCTGTAACCAGGAAAGGCCTCCAGTGGAGGGATGAAGACACCAATGTAGTCACAAAACTTTTCAACATTTGTCCTGCCTGCAGAATGTTCAGGGGGCGGAGCCTAGCAGAATTGTCAGAGACCAGAAAGACTTTGGCCAGCTGCTAAGGGTAGAGATGCAGAGTCCCACAGCGGAACCTTAAGCAGAGCTCAGGGAATCCTCTGGAGGAAGGATTGCAGGAACCAGAGGGGTCAGGTTCTGTGAAAACATGACCCTCAGAATGAACTGGCCAGGTTTCATGGGGGTTTATGGAGATCAGGGAGTCTGTGGGGGGTCTGACCTAGGTCCTCAGCATGTATGTTACAACTCTGGAACTTATTGCTCTTGTGGGATTCTGAACTGAAAGACCTCCGGATCGGGGAGACTCTCACTCAAGTCTCGGGATAATATGACCC
>JAQHUG010000089.1:1126605-1160870 GCA_028555095.1 Dicrostonyx torquatus | reverse complement strand
GAAACCACAACCCATTCTTCCAAAGGGGGTAGGGAGGGAATCATTGGAAAATTCAAAAAAAAAAAAAAAAAGTGATCATTGAAATTCCGAAAATACTAGTGATAATCACAGTGGGGGTAACTCCCTGTTTATTCTCAAGATTATAATCTAACTATCTTCAGCTAGTTCCTGAAACAGGGTCACTGACATGGCTAACCTAGATTTATTCTTCTCTCCCTGCTTAGATTTTTGGCTCTATTTTTTTCCCGCTGGGGGGGGTGTCTGGATTTATCCAGGTCTTTCGGAACAATGGGAGTGGGGACTGTCTGACTCTTACCTACTAGTGTGACCCTTCTACAGTGCCTTCTTCCAGCCTTGATGTCATGGTATTGCCTGCCCTTACTATAGCTTATGTCATGTTTGATGGTTGTCCAGCGAGGCAGAGGGCCATGGTTCTCGGGGAGAGGGAAGATGCTGGGGAAAGACTGGGGGAGAAGGGAATGAGGGGAAACTTCAGATATGAGATTTTTTTAAAGATTTTTTAAAAATATTTATTTATTATGTATATAATATTCTGTGTGTATGCCTGCAGGCCAGAAGAGGGCACCAGACCTCATTACAGATGGTTGTGAGCCACCATGTGGTTGCCGGTAATTGAACTCAGGACCTTTGGAAGAGCAGGCAATGCTCTTAACCTCTGAGCCATCTCTCCAGCCCAGATTTATTATATATACAGGGCTCTGCCTGTATTTCTGTTTGCAGGTCAGATCAGGGCACCAGATCCATACTGGATGGTTGTGAGCCACCATATGGCTGCTGGTAATTGAACTCAGGACCTCTGGAAGAGCAGCCAGTGCTCCTAACCACTGAGCTATCTCTCTAGCCCCAAAATAATTTAAAAAAATTTGAGAAACTGATCCAGAGTGGATAAGAGATGGTCTGGAGGGGGGGTGGGAATGGGAACAGGAGGGATTAGGTTGGGGAGGATGGAGGTAGAATACTGGGAAGAGACAACTGGAATGGGGGAGTATCTCTGGGACAACCTAGAAATCTAGTGAATAGAAACGTCTAGGAATCTATGAGGGTGACCCTAGCCAAGACTGAGCAAAGGGGGATACAGAGTCTGAATTGGCCATCTATAAGCAGGTAAGACTTCCAGCTGATAGATTGGGACACTAACTTAGCCACCAAACCTGTGGTCTGCAATTTATCCTGTCTAAAAGATACACTAGAGTGAAAGACGGTGCACAAATTGAGAGGCCCCAATGACTGGTCTAGCTTGAGACCCACCCACATGAGAGGGAGCCCACTCCTGACACTATCTGAAGGGCCAGGACCCAGGGCAGGATAGCCTAGAGATGTAGGAATGAACCAAACATGACAAAAACAATGAATTCATTCCTGATCATATTCCCTAATGATATTCTGATATACTCAGATTGATGCCTAGCCCAGCTGTCAGAGGCTTCACCCACAGCTTGGGAAATCCTGTGGAAGACAGGAAGAATTGTAGGAGCCAGAGGGGTCAAGAACACCAGAAACCATACAGAATCAACTAACCTGGGCTCAGAGGTTGGACAGACAACTAGGGAGCCTGCTTGGGACTGACCTAGGCTCCCTGCACATTGTTTTATAGCTTGGTCTTGAATTCTGAACTTGTGGGCGCAGAGGGGATGTCTGAGGCCTCCTTTGTGGGACCCTTTCTTTCCTTTTCGGTTTGCCTAGTCTAGCCTTAATAGAGGAGGCGCCTCGTCTCACTGTAACTTGGTAGGCCACGTCTGGTTGATATCCATGGGAGGCTGGCCCTTTTCTGAAGAGAAATGGAGGAGTGGATAAGAGGGGTGGGGTGAGAAGCTGGTTGTGATATATTTTAAAATGGAGAAGGAACCAGCATCAGAGAAATCTGGTAGAGTTTCCCGAATCAGCACACAGAAGCTGTGTCCAGAGCTGGCCAAGACTGTACCCCGCGCTGGCAGATAAACTCGGTAGTCACTCAGGTGGTTTTGGTTTTGAAGGCATGAAGAGGCCATAGAGAGCAGCTGAGATTTGGCATCCTGAAAAGAGCCTATGAGAGGCTACCAGAGAAAACCCAGTTGCAGCAGGAAACCATGTATGACTCTGCTAAGTCCTTGTGCGCATGCATGAGCCTCGTCATCTGCGTATGACGTAGCCACAACCACTGTGCGCATGTGCTAGGCAGCTTTTAAAAGCCGGATTGCTATCTTCTTTCACTTTGCATACTGACTTTCCCAGGCCTTTACCCGCCCCCTCTAATAAACTCCTAAGCGGTTTGTTGCATATTCCGTGTTTTCTAACTCGCGCCAGGCAATTTCAGACACTGCAAAAATTTCTTATGAATGCCCATCTTAGCTTCTTTGTCAGTTTTTTTTCCCATTGGGCACTGCAAGTTCTAAGAAGAACTTTGAGGATGAAATGGGTGGACAAGCGTGGAGGCCCAAAAAGGCCAAAGGTCAGAGAGATGGAACTTTCTTCTAGTTCCTTCAGTGTTACTGTGCTTCTACCTCAAAGGTCCCACCTAGGTGTTGACCAGAGAGTTCTCTTCAAGGTTATTGTCAGGTGTAGCTGATGGCCAGACCTTGTGCTCCAGGAATAGAGAAGTAGATTGTTCTTACAATCTAAGGATCCAGCTAAGTTCCAGTTCCCGTTAATGGAGATAACTTGGGATTCCACCCAGGGAGTGGGTTGCCTACAGAGTGTTCAGTCTAATACTATCTGTTTCAGCGTTTTATTTTTATTCGCATCTTCGTATTCTTTACTATGTTTCTAAATCCCCATGCCTTTACTCTGAAGGTATTTTTTGTCAAGGCTGGCCCCCGACAGACAAGTGAGGAGCCTTCTAAAAATCCAATTAGGAAATAACATGCTTCAAAACCCACACTGTCTCCAGCAAACACCTGAAATATTTCGTGTTCTGTTCCTCCCACCTGAAGACAACACCCTTGGTCAATGTCTTCCTGGCCTTATGTGCTAAGTCTTTGCATATGTCTGAACTCTGCGGTCACACAGAGGGTAACAGTTTGTCTTTGAAAAGGATGGCTATAATTCTGATGGAGCATTTCTAGGTAGTTTACTGAGGCATTTTGGGGGCAGTCTTTAAACATATGCACAAGACCTTTAATAATCACCTGTCTGCAAGGATTTTTAGGCATGACTTGTACAAAAGATCAGAATCCAAAGGAATCCACAGCTACAGAGATGAGTAGGGAGACAGTGTCCAGCCCAGTGACTGGGCCTCAGGCACCCCAACACAGAATTATGAGTCCTGTCATCTGAGGAGCAAGCCTTCGTTTAAGTTTTAGAAAAGGACAGCTAAGACTTCAGGGAGAAGAGGCCCTAGGTGTCTCATGTTTGGGATAAGGTGTTAGTGGAGGCCACTCGTTCATTTCCCAACTGCCCAGACCCGAAATAGACACAGAAAATTACAACACTGCCTGGCTAATAGCTTAGGCATATTCCTGGCTAAACTTCAGATCCATTTCTATTTGTATTGCCATGGTGGCCTATCAGTAAGGTTCTATCCGGAGTCCAGCATCTGGCTTCTCCCTGACTCCACCTAACTCTCTCCCAGCATTCAGTTTAGTTTCCCCACCTAGTTCTATTATGCACTGCTGCAGGCCAAAGCAGATTTATTCATTAAGCAATAAAAGCAACACACATACACAGGACATCCCACACCAATGAGGTGACTGCAATTGTTCAAAGGAGCAGCAATGAAACAACTCAAGCGCCTTATTCCAAGGAACTTTAAAGTAATGGAGTACATGAAGAATTGGTTCATAGTAACAGGAGCAGAGCCATTTTGAATTGCTGCTATCACACTCAGAGCATCTGGTGTATTTTCACATGTCTGAGTGAAGAGGCCAAGAGCCTGAAGAGAATGAGGCTGACATTGTTTACACAACTGACATGTGTCAATGTGCAAGAACCTGAAAGTATAAAGCTGCACTTCAAGTGGAAGATAACCTGGACGTACCAACCCTCATCCCACACAGAAAAGAAACCAGGAAAATCAAGCTCTTGGTAACTTCTGCATCTCTGGTGGTAGGATAACCTCCGCGTGTGGCCCTAGATGGAGGAGCCATCTTCATTAGATCATTGTCAAAATAAGTTCAACCAGAACTAAATGTGAGGATCCCCATGAAGAGTGTAACAGTCTGCTCTGTCCCTTTAAGAGACAAGCCATGCCCACTCCCTTCCCAGTCAAGCTGATCTACAGCTTCCAGCCTGAGTCCCTTCCTTTTCCATCTCCTTCTCAAAGAAGCAGCTTATGTCTCCTTTCCACTTCCCTTCCCCCCCCTCTTTCGCTCTGCTCTTCTCCCCTTCCCCCTCCATAACCCACTAAATATCCAACCTTACTCTGCATGGAATGCCTATCCATGTCTCTGTTTCTCACCTGCCACATGGCTCCCTAGCCAGGACCAGCTGCCTTCGGAGACCTGTGGCGGGGTCTCACGACATGCCTACCCATGTCTCTGTCTCTCCTTGTGGGATATGTTGCCCTTTGTGGCCCACTGCAGCCACTTGGGGAACTGTGCCATCCCTGTTTGGAACTGGCTGCTCTCAGGACCTGCTGCCCACTGCCATGGCTTGGGGACCTGCAGCACTTTTGCCAATGCAGCCATTTGGGAATCCACAGGAATTTTACCTAATCCATTACAAAGAGTCCAGATGACTTGCCTTAACAGAGCATTCACCCCACAATGTAGATACCCTTCTGGGTAAATGTGATAGGACCCAATAGAGACGAGGCACATCTCTGCTTTCTTCCAGATGTGGGAACAACCAACTACAAAGATTGTCAGTCACCATCTCTTGCTCATATGCCCTCAACACCAACAGTCATGATTAAAAAGAAATCCTCCTGCCAGAGACATGTGATCAAGGGCCAGGTAGGTTCTACCAGACAATGTCTCATACACTAATCATGGTGTATGGGGCTGCAGGTAAGAATATGTCACGCCAATTCTTGGACCCGAGACTAAGTGACAGACATCCCTTTGGTCATTGCAATTTAACACTGCCCTCAAGGCTCTTCTGCATGTGGGCGCCTATTTCAGAAGGCCAGTTGGGACCTTGCTCTGAAGGCTCGAGGTGAGTTGATGAAGAGCTGTGTCTTCATAGCACACACTAATCCATTTCCTTAATGACCAGAAAGGCCACATGCCACAAAGGTCATCCTATTTTGACCCCAAATAGCTGCATCACTTTTGTCCTGGTCTACCACTGTGTGAAGAGTTTGATGTGACTTGACACAAGTCTGAGAAGAGAATGACTCCCCTAAGATCAGATTTTAGGAAGGCCTACAGGACATTTTCTTGATCAATGATTGATGGGTGGAGGGCCCAGACCATTCCTGGGCTGGTGGTCCTGGGTTCTATAAGAAAGCAGGCTGAGGAAAGTCATGAGGAGCAAACCAGTAAGCAGCACCCTCCATGGCCTCTGCATCAGTACCTGCCTCCAGATTTCTGCCCTCGAATTCCTGTGCCATGTTCCTTGGATGATGATCTATAAAGTGGAAGATTAAACCAAAGAAACCCTTCCCTCTCAATGTTTCTCTAATAATGTTTCATATCACAATAGTAACCCAAATTGAAGGCAATCATGTTAACCTTATTTCTAACATCTTGACAGGATGTACACAAGGGCACTGCATAGTAACTGGGCCGACTGATAAAGACAGGATGATGAGGAAATCTCTTCAGATGCCATTTTTAACCTTGCATCACTACTATGAGGAATTTCCTGGGGCTCAACATAGATGCAGCACCATAGAGAAGCAAGGCCATTCAGCTCAAGTTCACACCACAATGAGAACTGCATTTGGATTCATTTCAGACAGAATGAGACAGTACTGGACAAGTTCTACCTTTTATCTGTTGGGTCCCTTGAGGATAGGCCTTCGCCCCCTCCCCACTTGATCTGTTTTGCACTCTTGTGGTTGATTGTTCCAAAAATAAACAGTTTTCAGCAATGTTTCTGAAGATGTTTACCCCTACCATGATGAGCTTCCTGCTTTTGCTAGTTCAGCCTCCCCTGCTGAGGGCTATCTATACTATGTGAGAAAGTGGAATAAAGGCTTGTCTGTAGAACCTGAAGTTGTGCTGTGTGTTAGTCCTGACATCCCTCGTTCAGAGAGCTACAGTTGCCATGCTGGCGCAGCATTTATCAAGACTGTTTCCTCGTGATCTTGTCTGGCAACCACAGATTACTCAGTCATTCCTACATAACTGGGTTCCTCAATACAAAAATCTTCACTGCCATTGTCTCTTGGCCACATCTCTTCACATAGAGTATGTCTGCTGCAATGTGTGTAAAAAGAACTCAGACTTGACTCTGAAAAAGACTTAAAATCGATTGGGGCTAGGATTGTTATTTTAATGCCAAGGCAGGAGTGAGGGAGATGCTCACAATAGTTACAACTGACACCCAATTGCCTTTCACAGAAGGCCAGCTACAGTACCCAATCTCAGCTGCTCTAGTGTTCTTGGCCAGGCTGAACTAGTCTTGGTTGCAATAGTATGTCACATGTCAAAGATTTGAGTTGTCACAACTACGAGGGCAGTGGAGGGTATCTAGACATAAGTACCCCTTTGTCTTCCATCCCAACCCCTACAGCAGGCTGACGTTTCTAGTTTCCAGGTTTTTTTAAATAACCCTAGAATTCAGGCCACCATATAGTACCTTCTTAGAGTTCAAAGCCATGTTTGCTGAGAAACCGCGGAGGAGCAAGCCTTAAGTTTTAGGAAATAACAATGCCATTAAGATTTTAGGCAGAAGGCAGTGGATGTCTCATGTCTGGGATGAGGTAACACATTGCTGCTCCTTTGAGCAATTGCAAGCAACTCAAGTGCCTCATTTCAAAGTACTTGAAAGTAATGGGACGAAATGGTTCATGTTAAATGTCAGACCCATTTTGAATAGCTGTTACCACGCTCAGAGCATCTGGAGTATTCTCATATGTCTGAAGAAGCCGAGAGCCTGAAGAGAATGAAGCTGACATTGGTCACACGACTGACGTGTCAATGTGCAAGAATCTGAAAGCATAAAGCTACACATTACACAAAGCTGCACTTCAAATGGAAGATCACCTGGACATACCAACCCTCATCCCACACAGGAATGACAAATCAGGGAGATCAAGCTCTTGGTCATTTCTGCCATCTGTGGTAGGACAACCATCTTCATTGGATTGTCAATAAATTCAACCAGATTCAATGTGAGTCTCACCAAGACGAGACCAGGTGACTTGCCTAAAAGAACATTCATCCCACATTGTGGATAGCCTTCTGGCCCACTTAGAAAGGACTCAAGTAGAGCTGGTTGACTTCTCCCTAGGTTTTTCTTCCAGATCCAATAACAAGGGATGAGGAAACTTGTCACAGTCTCTTCCCCATAACACTCTAATTGAAACAATTGATTAGAAATGAAATCATCCTGCTGGAGACACATGAGCAAGGACTGCATGGGCAGCTTGGTTCCAGGTACTCATCTTTATCCTCCCCTGATCCAAGTATGAGCTGCTGAATGCACTATTGTCATTCCCAGATTGTTAGACCTGAGACAAAGGGAGTTCTAGAGTCACAGTCCTTTGGCCATCAACTTCAATTTAATAATGCTCTCAAGGCGTCTCCTACAAAGCAGGCCCGTTTCAGAACAGATGTGACCTTGCTCTGAAGACACTCGAGATGAAGAGCTGCCTTCTGATTTCATAATCCACTTTCTTCAAGATGACCAGGAGAGCCTCACCCCTCAAAGCTCATCCTACGGTACCCCGTGTGACTAGAATTTTGTTCAAATTTACAATTGTGTCAAATTGACATAAAACTATCCACACAAGTCAGCCGTCTGAAAGGAGGGAACTACAATTCAGAAAATTTCTCCATTAGACTGGGCTGTAGGCAAGCCTGCAGTACATTTTCTTAATTACTGGTTGATAAGGTATGGCCTAGCCATTAAGGGTCAGACAATCCCTTAAGCTTGTGGTCCTAGGTTCTTTGAGAAAGCAGTCTGAGAAAAATCAGGAGCAAGGCAGTGAACAGCACCCTCCATGACCTCCGCCCAGCTCCTGCCTCCAGGTCCCTGCCCCACTTCAGTTCCTGTCCTCATGTCCTTTGATTATGAAGTGATGTAGAAACATGGACAATAAGAACCACATTTGTTCTTAGACAGGGTTAGATAAGGGCTTCCTTGTATCAAGACACTCCTTGTGATCTTGTCTAGCAACCAAAAAATTTCTCAGGCTTATGTCTAATTGGTTCCTCAATAATAAAAAAGCTTCATTGCAATTGTCCCTAACACATCTTTGAATAGGATTTGGCTTTATAGTGTGTCAACAGCCAGAAATATTCACACATGGCTGAAAAGGCTTAGAAATAGCACTTTCCCAATCTGAGTCCCTAAAGCCTAAGTCAGGGAGATACCTGGTTACAGGTGACACCCAAATGCCGTCACAGAAGTCTACCTGCTGTATCAAGTTCAGCTGCTCTATTGCTCTTGGTCATGCTGGAGTCAACTTGCTAGCGCACCGTATTTGGCATGAAGATGTTTACTAGCTGTTGCCAGCTAAGAGGGGCATATCTAGGCAAGAGCAAAGTGCCAACCCACCTTCCAGTCTCGCCATTACAGGTGGCCGAGTGCTCTCTACTCTCTGGGTGTTTCTTATACCTTGGAATTGAAGTCACACTCTTGTACCTTGTTAGGGTTGGAAACGTCATCTTTACTGGGAAACTGCTATTCCCTGGACAAACAGTGAAAGTGAAACAAATGGCCAGAGACAACTGTCCAGGCAACTTCTTTAAACAGTCCTAAGGTGGGTTGGCTGCACTGGAGAGCAAGTGCAGGCTGGTCTTGAACCAGGGCAAGCCTTGGGCCCTTCAACTTAGTGGCTCCACCCGCTGCCTGCCTGATAATTGAGAGGCATGGCCCAGCAAAGGAGGCGCTGAGGCTGGGGGAGGGGGGATGTGGGGCTCCTTAGCTGGCAACACTGGACAATACACTGGACAATGCACTGGGTAACTGTGCACTGTGATCGCCTTTAGCTGGCTGAGCGGGCCCAACTGCGCGCGTGGCCCTAATGCCTGAGCCAGGTGTCCCAATGCTTTAAGGCTTGAGGACCCAGATCAAGGCGCACTGACGTCGGGGCACCCGGGACATTGTGGAGAGCTTTGAGCTCGAGCATTTTGAAGAATGAGACAAAAGGCCGCGGCCAGAGTCTGAGAGGGACTCCCAGCTCCTCAGTGGGCAGCAGCATCTCTGGCCCCATGGGCAATGGGCTCATCCCCAGCCCCGTGCACAGGAGCTTGTACTGCATGTGGACCTTGCAGGCCCTAAGTTTGAAGGTGGCCAAGAAGGCATGCTTCTACCAGAATGGGGACAGCTACTTCAAAGGCCTGGTCTTTGCCATCTCCAGAGATCGCTTCCATGCCTTTGATGCACTCTCCTCATGGAGCTCACCCGTTTGCTGCCTGACAATGTGAACCTGCCTGCCCTAGGGCATCTACACAATCTATACCATAGATGGCAGAAGGTCACCAGCTTGGAGGAGCTGCTGGAAGAGTTATGTGTGCCTCCAGTGAACCATCTCATAAAATTACACCAAAAATGTTAATCCGAACTGGTCTGAACATTAAGTGAGGTACAACGCTAGCCTAGGTCCTGGCCTCTGTGACGTGAATGAAAGCAAGGACTTCATCAAACCCAAGTAAGTGACTGATCTGAAACTGAGTGAAGCCTAGAAAGGCTTCTGAAGAAAAAGACTGCCCATTCTTTTGAGCAGGTCCTAACCAGATATCACGGAAGCCACTAAACTAGCGAGGATGATGCTGAATTGTCCCAGGTGCACCTATCAAATGAGAGCGAGGAGCTTCTCAGAGGCATTCATTGCACCCAAACTAAGACTGGCCAGCAAGGTGGTCAACCAGCTCTACAGGTCATAGGGTCCCAGTCCTGTACCGAGTCTCTTGCTGGGCTCTGCTCAGGACTCACGTAGTCCCATTCTGTTCTCAGGATCTTTTGTCTTAAGATAATAGGATGACCATCATCCTCACTACTGATGGAACATTTCTAGGTAGTTTACCGAGGCATTTTGGGGAAGTCCTAAAAACACTCACAAGACCTCAGCATTCACCTGTCTGCAAGGATCTTTTAGGCACGACTTGCACAGAAGACCAGGATCCAAAGGAATCCCATGGCTACAGAGCTGAGCAGGCAGACAGTGTCCCAACCAGTGACCGTTCCTCAGGCACGCTGACAGACTTATGAGTCCTTTCTGAGGAGCAAGCCTTCAAGGTTTAGGAAATAATGACAGTTAAAACTTTAGGGAGAAGACACTGGATGTCTCAAGTGTGGTATGAGGAGCCTGCAATTGTTCAAAGGAGACAATGAAACTCCAATGTCTCCTACCAAGGTGCTTTAAAGCAATGGGATACATAGAGACTGGGTTCTTGTTAGCAAGATCAGAGCCATATTGAGTGGCTGTCATAAGTATGAGTGATGAGGTCAAGGGCATGGAGAGAATAAATCTCACATTCGTCACACAACTGACCTGTGTCAAGGTTTATAAGTCAAACTTTAAAGCTGCACTTCAAGTGGAAAATCACCTGGACATACCAACCCATCCCACACAGGAATGACCAGAGAGATCGCAAGCTCTGGATCACATCTCTGACGTGACCCTAGATGAAGGGGCCATCTTCATTGGATTGTATCAAAATTTAACCATATCTAGATGTGAGGATCCTAAGGAGAGTCCAGGTAACTTGCCTTTCATCCCACAGTGTGGATACCCTTCTGGGTAAATGTGATAGGACCCAATAGAGACGAGGCACATCTCTGCTTTCTTCCAGATGTGGGAACTACAAAGATTGTCAGTCACCATCTCTTGCTCATATGCCCTCAACACCGACAGTCATGATTAAAAAGAAATCCTCCTGCCAGAGACATGTGATCAAGGGCCAGGTAGGTTCTACCAGACAATGTCTCATACACTAATCATGGTGTATGGGGCTGCAGGTAAGAGTATGCCACACCAATTCTTGGACCTGAGACCAAGCAGTGACAGACATCCCTTTGGTCATTGCAATTTAACACTGCCCTCAAGGCTCTTCTGCATGTGGGCGCCTATTTCAGAAGCCAGTTGGGACCTTTCTGATGAGAACGTGGCGAGTTGACAAAGGAATTGACGTTTGAGACATTACAGGAGGCACATGTGGATAGGGTGAATCCAATTGTGTTCTAGTCATTGCCTTCTAGAATTTCTCCTGCTGGATCCTCCTAGAATGGATCTTTATCACATAAACTATGTAAAAAATTTAAAAACTTATGTGGAAAAAGTCTGAATTGATTATAAAAGGTAAATTGAGACTGTCAATTAGCAGGTATAGACCCAGCAGAGAGTATAGTGCCTTTTACTGCTGATGAAATAAAGTTATGGGAAGACAATTAACCCTCTGGCAAAGGGCTTGTGCTAATTTTTTGGGAGAAATAGCAATTATCCCAAAAGCGATAGACTTAACCTTAAAAAGAGTTTTTTTTTTAAAGGTTTATTTATTATGTATACAGTATTCTCAGTATTCTGTCCAGAAGAGGGCACCAGATCTCATTACAGATGGTTGTGAGCCACCATGTGGTTGCTGGGAATTGAACTCAGGACCTGTGGAAGAGCAGGCGGTGCTCTTAACCTCTGAGCCATCTCTCCAGCCCCTTAAAAAGAGTTCTTAAATTCTTCCCCAAGTTGTATGTGATGCACCAATAACTGGAGCCCGTACATTTTATGAGAATAAGACAGGGAAGGCAGGTTACAAATCAAAAGAATTAAGGTGAAACAAAGCCCTTATAATTCTATCCAGAAGGCTGAATTATATGTTATGGTACTAAGGGATTTTAAAGAACCTCTCAATATAGTTACTGATTCACAATATACAGAGAGAGTTATCTTGCATATTGAAACTGCTGAGTTTATACCAGATGATTCAGAATTGACTTTGTTGTTCATTCATGTGCAAGATAATCAGGAATAGGCTTTGTCCCATATACATAACACATATTATCCCATATGGGTCTGCCAGGTCCTCTAGCACAAGGTAATGGAGAAATTGATCAATTATTGATTGGGAGTGTGTTGCAGGTCTCTAAATTTCATAACATGTTAATAGAAAACTTTCTTTAAACCTTTGCTATCACATGGCAACAAGCTAAGGAGATTATAGAAAAAGTAGAACACCTCTTTATGATCAAACACATTGCCTGCAGGGAGTAACCATAAGGGTACTCAAAGGAAAGAAATCTGGCAGATGGATGTGTTCCACTTTATGGAATTTGGTAAATATGTACACCATACCATAGACACATATTCAGGTGTTCAATGGGCAACTGCCTTGAGCTCAGAAAAGGGTGATTCAGTAGTCACATTTATTACAAATTATGGCCATCATGGGCATTCCATGCACAAATAAATACATTCAATGGTCCAGTATATGTATCTAAGAGAATGGTTTTTTGCTTATAATATAAAGCACATTACAGGTATACCAAATAATCCTACAGATCAGGCAGTTATAGAAAGGTAAAATCGTACCATAAAGGATATGCTGAACAAAGGGATGGAAAATACCCCCAGAAATAGATTGCATAATGCTTTATTAACCTTGAATTTTCTTTTCCTTTTTTCTTTTGGTTTTTCAAGACAGGGTTTCTCTGTAGCTTTGGAGCCTATCCTGGAACTAGGCTCTTGTAGACCAGGCTGGCCTCAAACTCAGATCTGCCTGCCTCTGCCTCCCAAGTGTTGGGATTAAAGGCGTGCGCCACCACCACCCGGCCAACCTTGAATTTTCTTAACGCTAATGAGAAAGGAACAGAAGCAGAGAGACACTGGATAATAGGAACAACTTAGAATGGGATATGACCGAGTCCCCTGCTTTCATCTAACATCTCATAGAAGTCACACCTCCACTTCATAAGCATTACCCCCTCCCCCAGAGTTCAAGTGGGACCTGAATATGGTCAATATACCTGAAGAGCTGACTGATACCACATGCCCTCCCTCTAAATGCCGGCTTTTTCTTCCTGTTATAATTAGGTTTCTATTGCTGTGGTAAACACCATGATCAAGATCAAATTGGAGGCAGGGGTTTAGTTTGTCTTGTCAATCATTTATGGAAACCAGGGCAGAAACTCAAGGCAGGAACCTGGAGAGACAATAACTAAGGCAGAGCCCATGGAGGATGCTGCTTGGCTGGCTTGCTCCCATGGTTTCTTCAGCCCACTTGCTTATAGGGTCCAGGAGTGGTACTCAGAGCTGATTACAGGCAAGACATTTGGGGTTCCTGATTATGTTACCTCTTTATTTCAGGGAGCTAAGTTTCTTCACCAGCTGCTCAGTTTCAAGTGAGCCTTCTCAATTGATCCTCCACACACACAAAGTTTTTCTTCAAAAAGCCACAACCTAGGTCCCTAAGAGTAACTGGGTTAGCTTTTAAATGTCAACTTGGCGCAACACCTACGATCAGGAGAACCCTAATTGCCCAGATCAGATTTGACCAGTGAGAAAGGTTCTAGGCTATTGACTGCCGATTTTTAGTTGATGTTGGAGGGCCACTGTGGACTATCCCCTTAGGTGAATGATCCTGAACTACGTGAGAAAGCTAGAAGCATAAGCTGGTCTGCGAGTCAGGCAGAAGACATCTTCCACTGTTCCTGATGTCCCATTGTACTTAGCTGTACAATGAGCTCCCTGTTTAGAGGGTAGAACTGGGAAGAACAAGCAGACCCGCCTTGACTCCTCCCACCCCCATGTTGGACTGTGACCTAGAACTGCAAGTTGGATGAACCCTTTATTCTCCTGCTTTGATTTCAGGGTTTTAGTAAAGCTGCAGGAAGGCCACTAGGACACTGAGGCAGAGAGCCCCATTTCTGAGCCTGCACACTGGATGATGTCAGCATAGGGTAGATACCTCTTGAGTTATATCTGGGTCATTTCTGTGATAAGCAATGGTCTGGCCTCCTTGTGAGAAGCAAATTTAGATAATAAAGCTTGGCAGTAGCCTCCCACAGTATTTTCCCAAGTCACCTTGCTGGGTCACTGCAAGGACAGAAGCAGGAGCATATTAGGGACAACAGCAGCCACAGGAAATAAAGGATTAAGTTGCTTTTAAGGGATGTAACCTGAACATGAGGTATGATCCCCTCAGGTGATTCCTGTGAGGATGGTAGGAGGACGGAAACAGGATGCTCGGGGTGAGACAAAGTTGAGGAGCGGCTTTTAGAAGAGGTATTGGGAACACTTGATGCTCAATAGCTTCGTATCTGCAGGATCCATCTGTGTGAGGGCCTCTGCTTTGCATGAATCATGCTTTCATCAAGGTCAACGCCTTGACCAAATAGACTGGGCAGCAATGTGATGGGCACATAGAAAGCCTTGAATGGCTGCTAACTTCTAGGTTCCTCTTTGTGAGCTCTCCACCGTGGGGATACCAAAGTCCATTGGATACTTGACTATCTCATAGTCCAGTAGCTTCCTTCAAAGAAGGAACCCAAGAAAGACTGCTATTCCAAGTCCTGGTTCTTTTGAGAGATTTGGACCAGAATGGCTCGGACCTGTCCCTGGAGACACCAGGTTTCCTAACACATAGGATATGGGGAGTGTGGAAGTTCCACTGCATGAACAGAGCTCACTTAACACTGATATTGAGTGCTCTTAGTTTGGGTCAATAGAAATGACAACTCCTCGGGAGCTATGACAGTCACTCTGTCGACAGACAGGAAGGAGCTACAGGCTGGGTGAAAAGTCGGTTGCAGCTTCCTATTGCCAGCACTCCAACCACAGGTCACAAAAAAAGAAACTTAACCATTATAACTGGAGATGTCTTCTGGCCATGGCAGGAAGCTGTGCTTCCATTATGAGGGTAGGGGACTAATACTTGTGCTTATCTGGCTCCTGCCATTATGCGTCTCTCCACCCAGGAAGAGCATCACGAGCCCAGAACTTGAGGCAAAAAGACCACTTTCATCTTCAGGTGCAAGGCAGACTGACCCTGACCATCAGACGTTCTGGGATTTCATTCCACAATTCACGATCAGTCTCCTGGCTTGGTCCCCTGCCTTAACCTGGCTTTGGACAAACCCATAAGTTCAAACACAGCTAAATCTCCAGCCTGCCCAAGTCTTGGTCAGCCTTTTAGATACCCAACCTGGACAACTCTGAAGTTATAGACAATATTCAAACATCGTGAGTGGGGACTTTCATCTTCATAGCACATCTATAGACACTTGGGGGGGGCTTTCACTAGGAATCCAAAAACAGATGGTGCAGAAACATTCAGGTGGGGGTAACAGCCATTTGGTGTCACTTTGAAGACTTGTCTAACATAACCTCTCTCTGGACCAGCCTGGAGGCATGGGAATTGAGGCACAGTTCACACAGCAAATCAGCAATATCTGAAGGGAGTCTCAGGGTTCATTCAGATCCTGAAGATCACCTGCGTTTATTCTCCAAACATCCTTTATTTCCCAAGGTAAACAAAAAGTTCCTTAGTATTCTCTTTCAGGAGTAGCAGGACTAAAGTCACATCCACAGCTCTGTCACTAGCTTGGAATTAAGACCTCTTCCCAGGTCATCTCCATAATTGCAGAGAAGGAAGAGCACAGCATCAGCATGGCCTGAGCTCAGGAAGACAGTCTGAAGATGCTTTTAGCACCTCTGCTGCCATCCTGGCTTGAGAGCCTGACTGTTGATACAATGCTGAAATACATGGCCTGTATAATATTGCATCCCACACATGCTACCATCTCCAGTTTGCCCCACAGACTTGGCAGTCTCAGGCTGCAGGTAGGAGAGGGAGCAGTTTCACAGCCCCTCAAGACCCGAGTTAGAGTAAGCTGCCGGGGTAAACCCCAGAGATAGTGCTATCACACTACCCATCTCAGTTGTCAATTTAATCATTAATGACTTCAATCGCTGCAGGAAAGTTCTTGGCGAGCAATCCCTGATGATTTAGTCTTAAGGCCATGCCCATTTTAACATGGGCCAGAAAGGACACAGCTTCTCCCCTCATGCTCTTGCTTCTGAACTCAGGTCACCCATCTTCAGAATGCCTTACCAGACTTGCCGAGGCTATTGTCACATGCATATAAGATAGCTTACCTTCCTCTATACCCAAATCCTGTTCATCTGATCACTGAACAATTCAGATAATGTAGAAGGCAGATGAAACCCATCTCTCCCCACTTCCCCCAATTGAGAATGTACCCCTGTTGGGAATTGGGCTAAGCAGTATGAACATCAGAATTAAGCCCCTGGGTTAATTATGTATCCCCCCTTCATGGTTTCATTTGGCATTTCATTTCTTACTCTACAGTAAGAACTTTCAAGATCTGGGTAGAGTCTCAAACAGCTTGATACCCACACCAGGCACTGGGTGGAGCGGGACAATGCTTGAGGTTCCAGGAAGCTCTTAGTTCTGAGCTACCACAAATTCCTTCATTTTATGAGCATTTTCTAACCTTTTCCCACTTTGTGTCTATTTTTCTAGGATTATTTTTTTTCCATTTCACTGCATGGCTGGGAAGGAGACAGTAACGTGTACTTTGGGTCTCTCCAAGCCTGGATTGAGATGCAGTCGAATGGCAGCCTAAGGACATTTCACATAAGGGCTGCCAGCGACTTCACTGTCATGGTCATAAGCACAGAAAAGGACGGAGCCTGACCAGTTGGCCAGGAGCAGCTATGGTTTGCTACGTTAGTTCTGGGTTATCAGAATTGGAGTTTTCGTCATCTGCGGGAGACTTTAGAAATTGGGGGATATTTTAGATTTGGGTTTCTATCCTCACTGGGAGGGCACAGCTGAATTCTGAACACATTGGCCCCTCGAGAGTTAATATTCATCAAGTCCTATAAATACCATTATCTGAGTCCCTTTCTGTGTTTCCCAGTTAACACTACTGATCTACTTTGACCCAGGATACAATATTGGGCCAAAGTGTGGACCCCTGTTCCTACCTGCTCCAGCCTCTTTGGTCTAGTTTTAAGCCTATTGAGTCAGCTGCTCCATGGCTTGTGTATTGTAGCTCAGTGCTCCGTTGTAGCCATGTGTGTCTCAGAGGCCTCCGTGCCCATCACCGAATAGTATACAGGGCAGAGGGAGTAAGCAGGCCTTATTTTAGGGCTGAAACTCAAGGCCCAGGAGGCTGTCCCCAGAGGAACAAGGCTAAAGTCAGTGGGCTTCATCTTAGCCCAGAGGAACAAGGCTAAGTCAGTGGGCTTCATCTTAGGAGCTTGACTGGACCCTGAAGACTGAGGGAGAAGCATTTTTAGTTGGTCTCTTTTCTATAATCCTGCAATGATATAGAAATTGAATCCAGAGAGATTTGTTTTAGAAAAGAGGTTGGGGATCCCTCTAGCAACCTCACCAGAAGGTCAAAGTGTTCTAAGCACCACCTAGTTACTACTTTGAGTCGACTTTGCCTGTTCACAAGCAGGTAAGCTACATGCATGCACACATAACCAGTTTCACCACCCCATACACTCAGCAGGTACCATCCGTCTGACATACTGCATTGCATCTCAGTATCCAGATACCCCCCCCCCAGCACAGTCTATTCTTGCTTAAAGCACCCAGCAATTCAGAAGGCCTGTTTACCATAGAGGTTCCTTACCAACCCACCCACTCACCCCAGGAGGTAAGTCCGATTTTAAACAACTCTACCTTGGCTAGGTCAACAGCCCCTCAGGAAGGTAATGAGTGTTCTGTCGGACAAAACCCTCTCTGCAGGCATGGCGCCAAGTAGCAAATGCACTCCTTTGTCAGTGAGCAAGCCACTGTATGGGGAACACCAGTATCTGGAGCCTCTCCAAATCAGCCTTTTCAAAACTCATAGTTACCCATTAAAATCCTGAGTAGGTATCAATGGTCCACTGAGTTTTGAATGAACATCTTTACTATATTGCCACATTAAGGATCCAGAGTCAGTCTATGGATATCACTTTCTGAATGTCAAGTGAAACCATGTTGGGAAGTGCCATTCCTTCCTGACTAGTCCATTCAAGACTCAAAGTGGCTTTGAGGTTAAAGTAGGCAAGAAACTGATCAGTGATAGGCACCCAATGTTACAGCTACAGAAGGACCGACACAGTTCATGGGTCTCTCCACAAGGAGTTTTGCCCCGTTCAGTCACTGGTTTATTATAGGTGAAGGTGACTGTCTATACATGAGCAAAGGGACAAATACCATCCTAATCACTAGTGATTAAGCACAGTACAAAGCCAGGAAATGTCAGGCAGGGTCAGGATGTTCAAAGCAGAATGTCTGCTCCATCCTGGTGGCACCAGGCAACTTCATTCTGAAAAGGCAAGGTAGCATCCAAGCTCTCAATGATTCACCATGGATTGAAGGGAAGGGGGTCATAGATGCCATCCACAAGGTCAACATTTAGCCCAAGTTCAACTCAATTCTAATTTCTTAACATGAGGCAAATTTAAATGTTTAAATGCCAAGTCTGAACTACTCACTGGTGCCTATTAAATCAAAGTGGGCAGAAGAATGCTGTTCCAACCTTCTTATCCAGCTAGAGAGAAAGCAGGGTGAGTCTGAGGGTCAAAAACCAAGAATCGAATGAAAAATAAGTATATTCCTTGACCATTAATTTTGGACTCTGTGATAAGACCAATTGGGAAGATGGGCACTGTTGCCTACTGAAGGTCAACCATGGCTGATGACCTCAAATCAGGAGTAATCTCCAAGCAGTTGATGACAATATAGCTGTTAATAGAGGTTTCTGTCCCGCCTGGTCCTGCAGCTAACTTTAGACCCAAAGAAACAGAGTCTAGATCAATTATAAACTGGTTGGCCTAGTAGCTCAGGCTTTCTTAAATCTTACAGTAACCCATAATTCTTGTCTGTGCTGCCCATGTTGCTTGGTACCTTTATCAAGTGAAGCATTCTCATCTTGCTTCCTCTGTGTCTGGGTGACTAGACTGAGCCTTTCCTCTTCCCAGAATTCCCCTTGTTCTGGTCACCCAATCTATACTTCCTGCCTGGCTACTGGCCAATCAGCATTTTGCTAAACCAGTACAATTGACAAAACTTTACAGGGTATAAGACCATTGTCCCATAGCAGACAGTTCTCAATGACATTTTTGACCTTGCTTCCCTTCCTGATAAGAGTCAACAAGTACCCCAATGTACTCGGGGAGCCCAGACAGAACCATGTGGGACTTTCCCAGGTCTCTTGACCAATGGCATGAGATGAGTGAGCAAATCACATTTCTAACTAGCTCAGTCAAGAGAATGATTGATGGAGCAGCAAGAAACTCTGGATGTTCTGTCAACTCTGAGCCATCATATGAAGCCTATAAGCTTCTCATGGGCCCTAGATGGGATTAACCATCAGTGCACAGAGTTACTGGCAAAAATAGGATGCTTTGGTGGTGACCACTGGCTGTGCTATAGCCATGGTGGTAGCAACTCAGGCCTGCTGGGAAGAGCATGGCCCATCTCCACCAGGTCTGGCCCTGTTTGAGCCCAAACCATGGACAAATTATGCTTGGAGCCTCCTATTCTTGCTCCAAAATGTTCAAAGAAGGCCCACCAAATCCTTAAAGAATGACAACTGAAGAAACTTTAGCAAAAGCCCAGATGACAGTCCTCAAGTTCGCACAATTGCTGTGTGACCACCTCCCCAGTTCTGATACTTGGGCCAGTTTGATGGAAAGACGTAACACCACAATTGGTGCTTGTAATGCTGAGTTTCAAGCCTGTCTTGCTGATGGAGACTCAGCTCAGGCAGTCCTTGTCCAATTGACCGGTTGTCTCCCTTATACAGCCTCTGCCCCACCACCCAGAGATCAAGCCATGTTGAGTCTGTTTGCAGTGGCCCCGAACCCAAAGATAGGATGTGGGTGGGTGTGTCATCTATATGTTGCCCACAGGGAATAAACTTGGGCTAAAAATCTGTAGCTCTCAGCTACTTTTCCAGAGACGTTGAAACTCCTGTATGCCAAGAAAGAATTTGTAAACAATCTGGCAGCCTTGTTAAGAGTTTGAGATTTCAGGTCAACACAACCAAAATTTGCTAACGAGGCAGGACAAGTTGCTTGATGTTCCTCTAAACTAGGGTAATGGGGATTAGGATTCTTTATAGACATTTTCTAGTATTATGATTTTCTTTGGGTACTTGTAGAATTTGTTTCCCAAAGTCCTTTCCTCCAAATGCTATCAAATGCCTTCCTGAAGTCGATGTAACAGGCATAAGTCTTTTCCAAATTCTTCGTATTTTTCTGCCAGTTGCCTCAAAGTGGGGATCTAATCAATTATGCGCTTGTTAGCTCTGAATTCGCACTGGGCCTCTGCTAGGATTTCCTGTTCTGCCCTTGATCCTTTGCAGGACAATGGAGAAGATCTCGTTTCTATGGCTCAAACAAATGCCTCTGTAGTTTGAGCAGTCCAGTTTATCCTCCTTGTGTATGGGAATTATGACTGAGTGCTTCCATTCCATAGGACTCACTGCCTATAAAAGATACCTTCGCATCAGTCAAAGTCCGGAGAACCAAGTCATCAGTTTAAAACAATCAGTGTGGCAGGGATGCGTCCTCTCACCATTGCTCTTTAATATATTCTTGGAATTCATAGCAATAGCCCTGGAGGATAAGAGGCCATGCAGATAGGGGTGCTGTGCAAATTAATTTGCATTTCATAGACAATACAAGCACTACTTGCTGAAAGTCCAAATGAGCTGGTGAACGGAGTGGTGGAAGTAAGTGAAAACCTTGGCATGAAAGCAAACATCACGAAGACTGAGAAATTTGTGGGAAGGGCACACAAGAATTTTAACATCGTATAAAGAATCAGAACCTCAAGCAGACAGCTTTGTCTGGAAGGAAACCTCCGTTCAAAGGAGGGAACTATTTCAGACATCAAGAGGCAGATAGGGATTGCGAGGGCTGTGTTCCAGGCATTAGCAGAGGTTTGGTCAGCAAGAGACATAACAAAATTACAAGTATAAGACACTTGTCTTGAGCTGCCTTCTTTACAACTCCAAAACATGGATAATGAAATGCTCCTTAAAAGAGCGCCTGAATGTGTCTGATAGCATGTCTCAGAAGGATTCTAGGTGTCACGGGAACGATGACATTAAGCATCTACAGAAAGCAAGCCACAGGATATGGCAACGGCTCTTGAGATACTTCGTCCATGTTGTGAGAATGATGGCGGATACCCGAAGACAGCACAGCTTGAAGTACACGGGATAAGGCCAAGAAAGCCCCCAAAATGCTGCATAGATGGCATAAAGATTGTGGAACCTTTGGGTATGACAACAGCATTAGGATCTAAGACTGCCCAGGACTAGAACTGGAGAACTGACAAACGGGCTGCCCATGCATGGTCAAGCATTGCGGGGGCATACATAAAAGACACACAGAAGGGCTTTCCGACTTCCAGTTACGTGCCTAGGGTGGGGTGAGAGATGAGACCACAGATGGACCTGAAGTCAAGCTTCAGGAATAGTTAAGACTGATTGGGTGAAAGCAGATGGGCGATGGAGATTTAAGGTAAATCAGGGCCTTCTGTAGCAAGCCCACAGTTATGTGTTGGGCAAAGGAGACACGGAGAAGGGAGAGAGCATGCTTCTCACTGGGGGAAGTCAGACCTTGAAGCAGTTATGGGGTCCCAGACTGAGAAAGGATGCTCAGGGAGCCAGAAGAGAGGCTCCTGTGTATGACTGACTCAAGCTCCTATTCCAGAGAGCAAGCAGGGAGTCATCAGGGACCTGTCCCTTCAGATCATCCTCAGGAGCCAAGCTCTGGGATCCCTAGACCCCCTGTGGCTCATTACAGAGGTATTTGACTTTAATCCTTCCTTTCTCCATTGATGCAAAACAAACACCCTGCTCCCCCCTTTATTCTTTGGGACAGGGGTCTCCTCCTCTGCCATCCAAAGCAGCAGGGAGACAGACTTCTGTCCTCCTGGGTCAGGGAGCAGAGGCTCTGGAGATGGCCGGCTCCTCAGTCCCTGCCTAACCCCTCTGTCCCAAAGGCAGAAGCTGGAGCCGCTGCCAGCTCTCATTAGAGGATCTGAATGTCTCTGCTTCCATCCTTAAAGTGGCAGACATGGAATAATCATCTCCATGGGGAGTTGAGGCAAGGGAGGGCGCCCTGGATGGAGTCTGAAGACTCATTAACACCAGATGCTGGGGAATCTCGTTGGTTCCTTGTGCTGAGCAGTGGAGGCTAGCTTTGTTCTGATGCTTCATCCCAACCTGGAGACTAATTGGCTCAGGGCATGGACGCTCCACCTTGGTGATGCCAAGCCACCAGGTGAAGAGCGAGACAGGGACAGTGGCTGGCAGTCCCTCCCAAGTGGCCTCCCCCTGAACTAAGTTTAGGACTTTATTCCATTTGGAGGACTAACTGGGGGAAGATTTAGGTCTGGTCAAGCTAATCAGACTTGGGGAAACTTAAGTGTCTAGTTAAGTTTGGGTACCTGAGACATAAATAGACCATTCCAGGTCAGAAAAAAATCTAAGATCAGTGGCCAGAGCCAGAGTTTGTGGGCTACTGTCCCTGCTGTAAGTGCTGGTAGAGAGATCCCAGCATTAGAAATCCAATGAAGTGCCAAGTTCAAGAACTCTGCCCCCCACCAAAAGCAGGCTCAAACTAAAAATCTCATCGTCCAAGAGAAGATTCCAGAAGGAGTGGGACCACAACATTCTCACCAACTATGATCAAAGGCACACAGATCTGTAGCAATCCCATGCTTGGTTTGACCCCTAAGAAAGCAAACCCTGTAGGCCCATATTTTTACATTGAATGGTGGCCAGACTTGGAGGCCATAGTTTGCACCTGCCACACAGGAGGTGGTCACCTCCCTAACAAAGGGTCAGGATATGTTAGTGTTTTGCTCCTTTTGTAATTTGGAGACCTGGGATAGAGATGCTAATTTGGCCTATGTGACAGAGCTGGCTTACAGAGCAGGCATAGGTAGATGTGTGGATGTGACCAGTCATTCCTGGTAATTTAGGAAACAAGAATAGATTTCCCCCTCAGTTATGTTTTGGTATATAAGGTTGTTTGGAGAACACACACAGGAATTTTCAGCATGTGAACTCAGGACTTCATGAGGATCACTGAAAATCTCCCTCCCAATAAAGCCATGTGAGTTGTGTCTTTAATCCCACGTCTCCCCTTGGGTCTGGAGAAATAATTTATGGTCTGGGCTGGCACCAGACCACGACAAAACCCACTTTACAACCCTTGTTATTGTAAGCTCATTTTATGAGTTGGACCAAAGATATCGAATTTCTGTGAAGCACCCCAGTAGGATTAGACAAGTTTCAAACTGAGTTGGTAGCATCTCTATAAAATATTTCCTAGATGCCTATGTCATAATACCCAAGGTTCCAGGAGTCAGCTGGATGGGAAAACACATTCCACTAACACAGAAAGCAATGGAGCCTTCTAGAAGCCATCATACCCTACCCTGAAAGGCCAGCATTAGCTCCAGAGCAGTTTCACCTAAAGCAATCCCCACTCTTGGGCGGTTTGAGGCACCACATGGGAACTTGCTCAGATCAAGCTTGCTGTGCTGCTGCAGAGAAGCAATAGCTCTTCCCACACGACTCTCCAGAGAGCAAGGACAAAGACCAAGCTCAGAGGTGATGCTAGAGTCAGAGCCAGGGACATTCTCAGCTGGTTGGGTCTGATTAAGGGTCAGTGATGTGATGTATTTAAGACAAATATAGGATGGGGTTTACCCAGTGAGCAATGGCTCATAGCATAGTGAACACTACATTTGCCAAATATCAAAACATCCTTGCGGCGGGTTGTGGGTGGGGCTATGGCAAGAGGCTTCCCATGTAGATACTAGAGCTATACCCACAGGATGCTTTTAGGCCACATCTTGTGACTGCCTTAAGGGCCAGGAGGTCCCTTTTCGAGAGCACCCCTATGTTTTATGTATAGAAACGTTCATTACGGTTTACAATGTCAGGGCAAGGTGATTCTTTGCCTACCTTACCCATTTGGAAAGGGTTTTGCCTACTTTCTCAGTGCTGAAGACTAACTGGATCAAGCCAAAACAATCAAAACAAAAAACAGAAGTTGGCAAAGTTGCTTCAACAGCCCTCAGTGTCCCAATGCTCAGTGTTTAGACGGGATTCACACTGAGCTGTCTGGTTCTGGACTATATTCCACTCCAGTCAGGCCATCGCCAGCATCAGTAAGGTTTGTTAAGAGCCAGTGTGTAACAATGTTAATGGGTGAAAGGAAGGTCCTTTGCTTGTTTTTGGTTTGAGACAAGGTTTACTCTGTAGCTCTGGCTGTCCTGGAACTTGGACTGTAGAGCAGGCTAGCCTCAAACTCAAATCCACCTGCCTCTGAGTGCTGGGATGAAAGGTGAGATCCATCACACCCAGCTTTGAGGAAGGACCTTTAAATGGCTCAAATAATCTAAAATACTTGGTAATCCAATGTTTAGAGGCAGGCTCTTACTATGCTATGTAGCCCAGGATGGCCTTGAACCCATGATTCCCTGGCTTAGCCTCCTATGTGCTAGGGTTCAAGGTGGGAGCCATTGCATCTGGTTCATTTAAAAGCTAAGAATGTTTGAGCCAGGATTCCACATGATGTAGTCCTTACTGGCCTAAAAACTCAATGTAGATCAGGCTACACTTGGCAGACAGGACATTGAGGGTCCAAGTGCTCGTATCAAGGCCTGCACCACACCTGGCTCAGAATTCTAAAGATTTTTTCATAATATATTTTGATTCTATTCTTTCCACTCATAGCTTTATCCAAGACTTCATACCTCCCATCCACCCCAATTTCACGTTCAAGACACAATGAATCCAAAAAGACCACACACACACAAAGCACACACAGAATCGGTTTTGTATTGGACAACTACTCCCGAGCATGGGACCTGCCTTGGAGTGCGGCTGACATACCTAGTGTCAAACTTCATTGGAGAAAACAAGTTTTTCCCTCTTCTATATCATCTACAGCAATTGCAAACAGTCCCCAGATAGTCCCTTAAGAAGCTATGTGCCCATTTGTTCTCCACGCTGAAATTGTAAAACCTGCTAAACGTTGACTCAGGCCTAAAATTGCCCATAGGGACCACTCCTCCTGCCCCTCGGCTCCTTCATTTGCACAGGGTCCTTCCCGTGTGGTCTTAGAGAATTGCTCTTGTGTAGATGCTTGAGATGGATCAGCAAGTGCCCCAGGTTGTCATCCTTATGTCTCCCTCTTTAACCTTTAGGCAACCCAGACATCTATGGGGTCACCCGAGAAGTGACACTCAAAACACTTTCTCTTACTGGGATCAAGAGGACAGGCACCCGACACCTAGATGAACCAGGCAGGCTTTTCCAGCAAGTGAGGTGACTGTCAAACTTCTGAAGCCTTTCCCAGGCAAGGAAGGAACAGGAGACGCTACAGTTCGCACGTCTGTCGAGGAGTTGGTGCAGCCCTTGTTCTGTTAGCCAAGCAGCCTGAGTGGGTCTCCGTTGCCCAACGTTAAGCTGAGACGCGGAGTCTGCAGATACCAAGGACAGCCTCGACTTTATCTCCCGTCTCATTTGCACCTTGCTACTCCAGCAGCACCCTTCACTCTGCACACGGAATGAACTGTGCCTTGCTGGACCCAAGTTCATTATCAGCTGGGTCTACTGTATACAGTTGTTGAAAATGGATCCTGCAGATGGGGGACAGCTGTTTGTACTTAGCGGTTAAGTGTCCCTGCGATGCTGGCGGCCTCTGACAAAAGCGTTGTTCTCTGCAAGGCATTCATCTCTCAAAGCCTTCCTAAATCAGGGCCAGATGTCTGCACACGACTCTTGTTTCTTCTGAAGATTCTTCTTTCTGGGAAGGGGCTTTCATTTGGGTGTGGGAAGTGGGGTACACATGCCAGCATCCTCAAATCCCTGTAAGATTGGGGTGGCAGCTGTGTGCTAAGGACAACTGTCACAGTTGAAAAGGATAATGATCCCTTTTACAGATATGAAAGTATGATCAGGAAGACAGGACTTGCCCAAGCCTGGACCACAAGCCTCACAGGCCACGGTACTGCTTGGGGAACTATAAAGCCGTTGCGTCAAGGACCGCCATGGTTCCCCCACATATTCAGGATAGACTCAGTCGGATGAGTCATTTTGCAGCTGTGCGTCCCTGAAGTCCCGGCAAGTGGGGCATCAGAACAGATCTGAACTTCCATTCTGCTTCAACTAATGGAGTATTGATTTATCCCTCGCACCTTAGCTAGCCGAAACACAGTTGACTGGAAGAACTCTGATATGTGAGGCGACTTCAGAATGAATGCCTCCCAAGGCTCATGGACCATGCCAGACCCAGACAGACCCGCCCTCCAGGTTTGGGCTTAGCAGTCTAGTGCTCTAGGTTTAGGGGATATTATCAGACATACCCGAGTCAACGGGGCTTCAGACTATCAAGTGCACCAGATGCCGCCTGCCTGGCTCAGAGGCTTGTGTGCCTCTGTTAGCTACATCGGGTGACAGATCCACAGAGCTGCTAGCGTGGAAGAAATGTTTGCAGTTCTGAGTTCAGAGGGCAGAAGGAAAAAACCCTTCGCCTTCAAGCGTCCATGGTCAGCATGGCAACGCTCAGAACGACAGCGTCTGGAACTTCGGTCTTCATTTTAGGAGCTGAATATTAGGTGAGAAAGTGTGAGCATACCTGGACCCAAGTCTTAAATCTGAGAAACCGATACATCTCCCAAGCAGGTAAAGCTGACATTTCAGGAGAACCACTGCCTACCGTGCCCAAAGCCACCCAGACTCAATAGTTTGACTTAACCACACAGGACAGTGGAGCACAACCCAAACCTCTTGTCTCCAATAACTTAATTAAGCTCATCCCTTCCTGTGTGAGTTTTCTAAGTATGGCAGTTGGGGCACGCCACTTCCAAAGTCCTGTCCATCAAGGGAGGGCAGGTCTGGAGAAAGCAGGTGTTAACGGGAGCGATGGGTTTCTTGGCTACAAGATGTCATTAACGTAGGGCAGTCAGGGCAAAGCAGCCTCTTCCAGGAAACAAGCTTGAACTGCTAACAATCTGTGGGTCTGACTTCTGCCTGGCCTGAACTCAGACCAAACCAAAGATGTTCCTAGCTCAAAGCAAAGGGGCCGCCTCCCTGCTCCTGCACACACCAGTCATCTGGTTCCACATATCAGACATTTGGCCCAACAGCTTTCCTGGACCCTTCATCCCCCAGAAGGACAGCATAAACTCCCAGTAAGAGCTCCAGGAAATCACAGATTAGGTGACACATGAGCCCAGCTGGTGATATCTATATTCTAATCTTTGCAACTGTCTCATTTTGCAGGGGACCCAGTGTTAAAAGCAGTTATGTTCATCCCTTACTCAAGGTTCCTCATAGAAAACTGTCTTAAGTAAGAGAAAACGCGGTGGATGCATGAGGCAGTCAGAAACTTGGGTAGAGTGTGCCTCTCATGCACGAAGGTCCGGGGGTGGGGTGGGTATTCCATCGTGAATGTCCTAAGAACGGGTTTTCAGGAGTCAGCATCCTGGCTTTCCCAAGCCTGAGAAGTGGAGTGTTGGAGAACGAAGTTGGATATGGCTACCACCAAAAAAAGGGCAAAACCCAGCTCCTGACGTTCTTGTTCTTTAGCCCCAGTCCCTAGGGAGATTAGCCCCCGGCCCCCGACCTTGGGGGGAAATTAGAAGTGTTCAATTTCTCCTCCTGTGGCTGCTCAGGGCTGGGAAATCACTTCTCCCCTGCAGCCCTGTCCACACCGGCAGCTGCGATTCCCCACACTGTCAGTACCTTGCCAACAGGCTGGAAATGAATACGTTTCTCCACAGATGGCTGTCAGAGAGGACACATGTGTAACACTTGCCTCCCCGCACCCAGGAGCATCAGACCTGGCAGAAGGTGGTCCCAGGACAGAGACTCAAGGCAGCGCCGGCCATCTGCCCATCTAAGGTTTCTGGTGATGAGAGGCGGGCTGCAGGATGTGAGAGAAGTTTGGCTGACCTCTACCAAGGCCCTCATCTAATCCAGGAAGTGCTGGGACCCTGTGAGCTCACACCTGGGAAGGGTGGTTAGGACCAGCACTCACTTAACCCAGCACGATTTCTCCTTTTGCCCCCAAGGATGTGCAAGATGCCGGGAGAGTTCAGAGGACAGCTGTGCCTTTGCTTAGTTTGCTTTTTATTTTGGTCTCTAGATGGGCTACTACCATGGAGGCAGGTATATGGTGGGATGGGGCAACAACTATCTTACGTTTACTCTGTCCAGTGGTACCGAGGTATAGAGTCGTCATTGAAGTTGCATGGGATGTGACCCAGTCAGCTACCGCAGAGTCAGAAATACTTCCAAGTCTCACTTTACAGTCACTCTTGGTGGCCTCAGAGCCCCATGGCACTCTGGTCTGGCAGGAAGCTCAAAAAGAGGGCCCCTTAGGCTGTCACTCCTCATGGAGCCATCTCTTCCATGTTCAAGTGTCCAGGCAACCTGAGGACTATTGTTGGGTCCTGGAGATCTGAAGATGGTTCATCTTCAGTTTCTAGAACAGGCCCAGAAGGTAAGACTCCACCCAGAGCTTGGAGATACAGGGACAGTACAGACTCCATTGTCATCTGTGGTCCAAGATCACAAGACTCCTGGGACTGTAGGCGGAGGAGCTGTGTGGTGGGGGGAGGGGAGGGTCAGAGGCTTCCCAAGGCAGTTTCCCCCTCAGTTCCATTAGGGCTCCAAGGAGTTCAAGAGCTAGCCAACTAAGACTTCCATCTAGAAACACTTTTCTAGCAAAGACTGCACCCCTAGAATAGTCAGGTTCATGAGCCAATGGCCAAGTGTCAGTGCAACCCGGAGTCAAGCCTTCAGGAATGTACTAGAAATCAAATAAGACCTTCACACAGTCCAAGGTGCTTCTCACCCCCACATCAAGCAGAGGTTGTGGGATGCTATGCACATGGACAAGGAAAAACCTGGTACAGAAAATTGTCAATCTTTTAAAAAATTGACAGTAACAGACCTGGTCACCGATTTTTCTGCCTATAGAGACCAGGTGACCAGACACTTGGAGGTTAACTTTAGACTTCTAGACAAAACCCCACACATTCAGTGAGCAAATGAGAACCGTTTACACCCCCCATTTTCCACCTCTCGTGGTCTTGTTTCTGATTTGGGAGCAGCTGGTGGCACAGGAAAATCCCACCTACCACCTGTGCTGGCCATTTGTGTCTTCTTGACACAGACTAGTTGTTTGGGAAGAGGGACCCTCAGGTGAAAAGTACCTTCTATCAAGATTGGCCTGCAGGCCTTTTTCCTTTAATATGGAATCTGGGCAGTACCTGGTAAGAGTCCAGTAAAGAGGATTATTTAAGAACTTTAAGTCTCTTGCCCAGAGTTGATTTCCCCATTATTGGTGCAGCAGACCTTCCTAACAGTAGGACCAGAATCCAAAGCTTTATCATAGAACGGGCTACACCCAGTGGCTCTCCAGGAACTTCCCAGCCCCCCAATCTCAGATTGGGACTACTGAAGGAACCCCAACATTGTAGTCTGAGTGACCAGTCATCACCCCCTAGTAAGGGGTGCTGAGACGACTCTTGAGTGCCAAGGCACCTAGCCTCAAAGGATCAAGGTACCAGGTTAATCAGCATCTTGGGCTTCTTTGGCCATTTTTATTTCTATTTTAAAGGGTTCTTTTCCTAAGAAGTCAAACTCTCGCTATTTGCTGATATGATAGTTTACATAAGTGATCCCAAAAATTCTACCAAGGAACTTCAACTCAAAACACTTTCAGCAGTGTAGCAGGATACAAGGTTAACTCAAAAAAAAAAAAATCAGTAGCCCTCCTGTACACAGATAAAAGGGTTGAAGAAGAAATCAGAATCACCCTTCACAACAGCCACAAATAGCATAAAATATCTTGGAGTAACTCAAGTGGAAGACTTGTCATACAAGAACTTTATATCCTTGAAGAAATTGAAGACACCAGAAAGTGGAAAGACCTCCCATGCTCCTGGGTAGGCAGAATATAGTAAAAATGACAATCCTACCGAAAGTGAACTACAAATTTAACGCAATGCCCATTAAAATCCCAGAAAATTTCTTCAAAGACAAAACAGTACTCAGCTTCATTTGGAAAAATAAAAAACCCAGGATAGCCAAAACAATCCTGGGCAATAAAAAGTTCTGGAGGCATCACAATCCCTGACTTCAAACTACTACACAGCTACAGTACTGAAAACAGCCTCCTGGTATTGGCATAACAGAGAGGACGACCAATGGAACCAAATAGAAGACCCGGATATCAATCCACACATCTTCAAACACCTGATATTTGATAAAGCAAAATATATCAAATGGAAAAAAAGCATATTTAACAAGTGGTGCTGGCATAACTGGATATCAATATGTAGAATAAAAATAGACCCATATCACCATGCACAAAAATCAAATCCAAATGGATCAAAGACCTCAACATAAAGCCAGCCACACTGAACCTTACAGAAGAGAAAGTGGGAAGTACACTTGAACGCATTGGCACAGGGAACCACTTCCTAAATAGAAACCCAGCAGCACAGACACTGAAACAATTGATAAATGGGACCTCCTGAAACTGAAAAACTTCTGTAAAGCAACACAGAAGTTGTTGACACGGTCAACAAGACGACAGCCTACAGAATGGGAAAAGATCTTCACTAACCCACAGAGGGCTGATCTCCAAAATATACAAAGAAATTGGACACCAAAAGATCACAATCCAATAAAAAGATGGAGTACAGACCTAAACAGACAACTCTCAGAGGAATCTAAAATGGCTGAAAGACACTTAAGGAAATGTTCAACATCCTTAGAGAAATGCAAATCAAAACAACTCTGAGATTCCATCTTACACCTGCAAGCTGGTACAACCCCTTTGGATGTCAGTGTGGAGATTTTAGAAAATTAGGAAACACCCTTCAAGACCCAATAATACCACTTTTAGGTATATATCCAAAGGATGCTCAACTGTGCCACAAGGGCATGTGCTCAACTATGTTCATAGCAGCTTTGTCATAGCCTGGAAACCTAAATGTCCCTCGAATGGATAAAGAAATTGTGGTTCATTTACACAATGGAGTACTACACAGCAGAAAAAATAACGACAGCTTGAATTTTGCAGGAAAATGGATGGAACTAGAACACATTTTGAGTGAGGTAACCCAGACACAGACAGTTGTCACATGTACTCATTCATAGGTGGTTTTTAAACATAAAGGAAGCCAGCCTACAAACCATAGTCACAGAGAACTTAAACAATGAGGACACTAAGACTTACATAGACCTAATATACATGGGAAAATATAAAAAAGATCTGAGTAAATTGGGAGCACAGGGACATTGGGGGAGGGTTGAAGGGGGAGAGGAGAGGCAGGGAGAGGAGCAGAAAATGTAGAGCTCAATAAATATCATTAAAGAAAAAAATTTTTAAAAGGGTTCTTTTCCTGTAAGAACCAGGCTAGCTAACATGGAGCTTCTGGGGACTGTCTGTTCCCCATCTTCTCTTGGGACTGCAGATGGACAGGGTACCACACCCAGCTTGTATGTGGGTTCTGAAGATTTGAACTCAGATTTTCACCACTTGCACGCCCAAGCATTTTATCCACTGAGCCTCTTCCCCAGCATCCTCCCCCACCCCATTCTGTGGCAAGTATCCCTTTAAACGGTCTGCTCAATAGGCCCATCAGCACATACCCAACCTCATGCTCCCCAAGAGGCCTTTTCCCACTGGGATCTTTTGTGTTCATTGTCAGAGATACGATTATAAACTCGATCAAGCATCTCGGACTCCGCTTCAACCAAAAGGTTTAAGAGTGTCTGGTCCATCTGCTCTTTCTAGTGTCCCTCAAAAGTGATAGAATGGTCAAAGAACACAATACCGCAAGTCCTAAACTTGACCATTGTAGCCTGCGCCCTGTACTTGCCATGTTCCCAATACGGGCTGATCAGCCAGGCATCAGTAAGCCAATGAACTTTGATACCACAGCGATCCAACCATCCCTTGTTTAACATGTTAGCTTCTCAGGATAGACTATTCCCCGTTCAGTAGCCCAGGCTGGGAAGAATGTTAACCGTTTCCTTTAAAGTCTTTCCATTCACATAGTTATGCTTTATCATGTAAAGGTTCACATGGTCCTAGCCTGCTGTGATCCCTATGAATGACCCACATACCAAGGATAGCCCCAAAGATGCAAAGATGGCTCTCACATCTTGGGAAGAAACCAATAGCTAACTGGCCTAAAGGCCTTGTGCTGGCTACTTGTGTTAACTTGACAAACTAGAGTCATTTAGAGAGGAAGGAGGCCTCAAGTTGAGAATACCTCCAATTAAGATCAGGCTGTAGAGAATTCTTAATTAGTAATTGATGGGAGGGACCAGCCCATTGTGGGTGATGCCAACCCTGGCCTGGAGGATCCTTGGTTCTATAAGCAGGCTAAGCAAGCCATGGAGAGCAACAGCCATGGAGAGTAAGTAGCACTCCTCCATGGCCTCCGCATCAGCTGCTGCCTCCAGGTTCCTGCCGACTTCCTTCAGTGATGAGCGATATGGCAGCCTAAGCCAAATAAACTTTCCTCACTCAAGTTGCTTTTGGTCATGAGGTTTCATCTCAGCAACTGTGACCCTGCCTAGGACAGGTCCATTCTCAGGAGCAGTGCATTGATTCCCGGTACTTTAAACCTGAGGCTGGTGAGATCACGGCCCTAGAGATACTACCAACCACTTCCCTAAACTCCAGGTCCTCCTATCAAAATGCAGAGAACTGACTGCGGGATGCCCAGTTCTAATGTATCGATAATGCAACCCCTACACCCAAGTCTCAGAAAGCCGAGTAGGAAGACACTAAGAACATATGACAGGAACCAGTATGGCTGCCTAGAGACAACCTACACAATGGCACCAGTCTACCTGACAAAAGGGGATGTGGAAGTCTCACAAGCGCCCCCACTAAAGTGCTACAGGCAATGGCTGCAGATAGAGGAGGCAGATAAATATGTCAGGGATGAACCCCCCACATGGCTTACCCAACCCCAAGTGATCCGACTTCAACACATAGCACCCATCTGAGCACACTATATATGAACTCTGGCTGTATTATATACATCTATATAATAGTAACTAAAGATTTTGAGGTGAATGAGTGTGGGGAAGGGTGAAAATAAGGTCAATACTCCTGTCTGAAGTCTCAATTTGCAGTTAATATGGTCTCTAGTGTCTGGAGAGTAGAGACAATTTGTGTTCAGTCTCCAGATACTCGGATCCTCACTGCCGACATGTCACTCCAGCCAGAATATACCAAGAACCACCCAGTTTCTATCCTGCCCCCCAAACCCTCCCTTCTGAGCTTTTGAAGGTACCCGCCTGTTTACACACCAAGGGCTCAGAGGCTTCCAAGCTTTGTTCCCAGCCTGAGCATTCCAAGCTCCCTTCCCAATTCACAAAAACGCGATTTCAGGGATTAGAACCCTCACCTCTGGGGACCTTCTCACACAAACTAGGTGTGTTTTAATCACCACAAGAGGCCCTGGCTGTCATGTCTCATTACTTAAATATATTATCATGGCCTGGCCTTGGCTGGTTTGGTGGGATTAAAGCAATAAAACTATATGGACAAGCGGCCAGCGTCAGTTACCACCCAGAAACCTCTGTGGGTGATGGTGCACAGCTGTGGCAGTTTACACCCTACCCTCAAACCCCTACACTTCCTCTCAAGCCCCACCCACATCTGGAGCCAGCAGGCTTCTGCTGCCCATCAGCAAGGGGGCAATCCTGGGATTGGTCCAGCTTTAAGAGGAAGGTCTGATGCCTAGCAACAGACAAGCTGACTTACCCTCGCCTCTCCTTAACCAGGTGTCATGTTTCTTTAGCTGTCCCATGCAGATACCAAGAAAGGTAATTTTGTTTACACTCATTAAGGATTGCAGCAGGAGGAATATTCATTCCATGATCCAAAGTGGGCCCAGGGTGGTGTTCCGAGACTTTATAAACAGACGAAAGAACGAATGAGACAGGTATGGAAGGGCTCATGGGACTTTAAGTTCCTATGACCCGCTTTGTAAGGATTCCTATGGTTTTGAAATCGGAAAACCAGCCTTGTAAAGGAAGCTCAGAAGCCCATTTTTTTTTTAAATTTATTCATTTATTTTTGTTAAAAGCAAAATTTACATTTACTCCCCTTGTTCCCGGCCCTCCCGCTCCCCCACTACCCCACCGCCCTCCCCCTGCTTCCTTAAGATGGTGCAGGTTAC
>JAQHUG010000089.1:1111774-1126070 GCA_028555095.1 Dicrostonyx torquatus | reverse complement strand
AAGCCACCAGTTTCAGACGAACAGCAATTATCCCAAACCATGACACATCTGAGACACTTTCCAAGCTTTGAGTTTGGGGAACTTGTTCGCGTTCAGATAGATGGTAGCAATGAAAATGTTTGATGGAAGCAGATACCCAGGCCCTACACTTTAAGAGCCGCTACAGAGTCCTGAAAGACTGTTACTCAGAAGCCAAGTCATAAGCAGAGGCAACACTGAAGCAGCAACATGGGCCCCGGAGCCAGCACGCCTCCCCTTGAAAGTCGGCCCCTTTCGCCTGGGTTGCTTGGCTAGCCCCGTGGGTAGGAAGTTGACCCTTCCCTTGCAGCACACTCGGGAATGCTCATGTCCAAACATGTTTCCTCCACTCCAAAAAGAAATAGCCTCAGCCTGTTTTACAAGGTTGAAACATGACAACCCCTAGCTTGTACTTGTGTAGAGGACAGTTACAGCTACAGGTCTGTGCTCCGTGATCTCAGCACCAACACTGTCCTTTGCTTGACTTCCGAGATGAAATCAGTTAGCTTGATCTGAAAAGCCATGTCCAGTGGCTAAAAGGCAAGCTTCTGCCCAAGCACCGAGTCCATTTGTATATGTGCTTGGTTAGTTCTATGTAAACTTGGCAAACTAGAGTCAGGAGGCAACCTCAGCTGATAAAATGCCTCCATAAGATTGGACTTGTAGGCTAATTCTGTGAGGCATTTGTCTTAGTGATTGATGGGGAAGGGTGGTGCCATCTCTGGGCTGGTCGTCTTGAGTTAGAGAGCAGAACAAACTATGAGAAGCCAGCAAGCAGCACCCTCCATGGCCTCTGCATCAACTCCTAACCTCCAGGATCCTGCCCTGCACATGCCCCTGTCCTGACTTTTGATACGGAAGTATAAGCAAAACACCTTTTCCAAAGTCACTTTGGTCATGGTGTCTCATCAGCAATAGTAACCCAAACTAAGATACTTGCCTTTTGACCCCTTAGTGTCTTCTAAACCATTTATCAATTTGATTATTTTCAAGCAAAAATGTTTATGCAAACTATGTTTTATTAGAAACTATGATTTTGAATTTCAGGATTGGAAAGCGTTTATAATCCCTTCAAGTCAGGTTTTAAAAATCACATTTCCTTTTTTATTTCAATTTATTTCATGTGCATTGGTGTGAGGGTGTCAGATCCTCTAGAAGTGGAGTTTCATTTTCAGTTGTGACCTGCCATCTGGGTGCTAGGAATTGAACCCGGATCCTCTGGCAGAGCAATCGGTGCTCTTAACCACTGAGCTCCATCTCTCTAGCCCTCAAATCGGGTTTTAAGTAGTTGATCCATCTCTATTCCACACCTCCTGCAGGTCTGACCTACACCAGCCTCGTGCACACACATCCCCTCCCCAGCCCACCCAGCCTGGTGCACACACATGCCTCCCACAACTTTCTTTAAAGCAAGAAAACTGAGAACGCCCAGTTTGGCTCCATGAAGCATTTTAGACTTTGTTCTAGCAATCGTTTTAGACTCCCAATCATTGACCAGACACAAGTTTTAATCATGTCTGTGTGGAGGCAAAGAATAGGATGCCTGGATGTCTCAGTCTTGCTATGAATTAACCCCACATGAAATCTTAGCTTTGGAGGACATTTCCCACCTATGTAAGCCACTCATGTGCCAACCCAAGGTTGTCACACCTGTATTACAATATGGTTAAACCAGTAGACCCAAGTATAAGTCCCAAGCAAGTTCTCCAGAGAGCTAAGGTTGGGAAATCCTTCATGCTGAACTGCTCATTCAGCTGGTAGAGACTGCAGCTGAATCATGTCCCTACTGAAGAGACTTCTGGAAGTGGCCCCACTGGAGAAGTAGAGGCCACATTGTCACATAATCACTTTGGTACAAGAATCCTAAAGGGATAATGGGGAGGTCTACATGGAATTCTGGGGTTATGTGATCCAAGTAGCTCAACCTTGTCTAACAAGTAATTCTAGCAGGCCTTAGGTCCAAGTCAGATCGAATGCTCAGACTCCATATTGGCCTAGAGGGTGGGCGTTGTTGGAGACATCCCATGTGCCACCAGTTTCCAGTCACTTGCCGGGGCAACTGAAGTTCAAGTGTACATCCAACCCTCAACACCAAATTGAGCTGAAGCTGGGGACAACATTCATTCACCACTCATTCTCATTGGTGAGCTTTCTATTGATAGAAACTTTGCTGACCCCTTCCCCACCCCCGGGTCAGTGGTTGATTCCTAGATGTCTGTTGTCCATGCGATCTTTATTTTTCTGGCTTCATACCGTCAGATGTCTTCCCATCCCCAAAGTTAAGACAGAGCCATTTTCCCCATCCTCATTTCTAAAGGGTACCCCCCCTGTCCTGCTGTTAGCTTGTTGACCCGACAACAGTTCAGTTCTGCATTCCTGTCTGGAAATAGTACTGGCTTAAGTCCAGAGTATGACGGGGACACTCAAACTCAGGTTGAGTTAGAAAACACAGGCTCCATGACTAACCCATCACTAGCAGGCTTCAAACTAGGAAAACTGATGCAGAGTAATGGAGCTGAGAGGCTTCCATATAGATATGTAATACTGTGTGGGCCTGGGCAGGCTGCTTAATAGCTTGACCTCCATAGACCCGAGTCTAGAGCCAGAAGTCAGCATGCAATTATGTGGCCAACTAAGAATGTCACCATGGGCTCAGTTCTTTTAGGAGTCCATAAGTTAGGAGCCCAAGAACAGGTGCTGTGAAAGTTAGGGCAGAACAATTCTGCTCACAGCACCACCTCAAGTGCTAGCCTCCTAGTTGGAGGCCGGGCTGGATAAGTACATTGGAAAGCAGGTGAAACTCAGAGGGAGCACAGGGATTAGGGGTCGAGGGAGTTCAAGGAGGAGTTCAGAGTTCAGCTTATGTTGGTCTCTCTCATTTTAGTTGTAGAATGGAGAGCATTTTGTTACCTTAATCTCATTACCATAATGCTGACCATTGTGAAAAATGTTCCCCCCTTGGGTTGAGGGATTAGGCAGTTGTCTACCCCATATAGGTCCCTATGACAAACCTAAGTCATATTCCAAAGTTCCCTAGTTATCCCCAGCCCATTTGCACCCTAGCCCCTTCCCTGGGACCATATGCAATTAAGATAGAGTTGCATACAACTGGCAAGAGGGACCAGTACTCAGGTGAGTACTCTCCCTTCTCCCTGACCATTTGAGAGAGAATCAGCAAGTCCAGTTGTGACAAGCCTTTTGTAGGTAGACATGGCTGGCCTGAACAGAGCCAACACAACTCTACCATACTGGGAAGGAACGTTCCATGTCCTTTGGAGGAGAGTCCTTTGTGTTCCAGCCCCAGCCCCCATTTTATTCTTAGGAGATAGTGGTTGACTTTGTTAAACCACAACCTGGGTTCCTCAACTTTTACTAGACTTTCTCTGCCAAGGTCTGGCAACAGCTTTTTCCCTGTGTCCCCTTAGAAACAGCAATATCAGATCACTGAGGAAGGCATTAGGTCTGTTAAGATGTTTTTGACGTTAGCATAGAAAAATTTGTTCGATCTTGAGTTTGCTTAGAAACATGCCCACTTGACTGATGGATGAGCTAGGATTATGAGCTCACGGCCACACCCAGTTTGTATGTAGGTTCTGAGAGCAAACTCTGGTCCCTCGTGCCGGCTTGCGCACCAGGTGCTTCATCCACAGAACCGCTTCCAACACCGCAGTCATCTTCTGCATCTGCTTCTCAGGTCTTGCTCGCAGGAAAAGCAATTCGTTTCAGCCAATACAAAAAGCTTCCTACGCTAATGTCAAAAACAAGATAGCCAAGTGGGAGATTGCTATTCCCACTTGCAGTTTAATTCATGGCCCTTTTGTTAATTGTTCTTACATGAAGATGTAATAGTTGAGGCATTCAGATCAGTCCCAGTTTAGGGAGCCTCTGGGCCCTGTGTCTGAAGCACATGAAATCTTGAGCATATGGGTACTTTTCTTCCTCTTAGGGGGACAAACCAATGAAGAGCTCATTCTTGGAGCGTATGCTAAAGACTGAAATGAAATCCAGTCTGTCTCTACTTGAGAAAGCCTTGCCTCTCCAAGGATGGCTAGTAGCCATGTAAAGTGGAGTCTTCTAGAACAGTGTCCACGTGACCATTCTGTGGCAGAAGACCCTTCCACAATCTGACCAGTCTTGATCAAGTCAGGCCTTGAACAAAGGGAATAATGTCGAGAATATAGACATCTAGCCCAAGGGGTGCTAATTGTGAATAGATGCTGAGGGGGAAAGTTCCGCAGAACTTTAAGGGCACCATTATCTCTGGTCAAGCACTTTCTTGAATTTTCTACCCATGGTGATGGAATTGACTTGGGCTCCAATGGGAGGGGGCATCAAGAAAAGGGCTGGAAGGGGAAAGTTTGAGATTGTAACATTAACAAGCTCATCCTAAGAATGGTAGCTGTATCTAATCAAGCTTCCCTTTGATATTTAAGAGCCACACCCCCACCCGATCAGGTATTAGCATTTTGATAGAGCAGACTGCAATGCGATGTGCAACTTCTAGATTGGGTTCTAGAAGCAAAAGAGGAAATCAGAATATCCTGTCACTTTGTGCGAGGCTTTTTTGTGACCTTGACCTAGTTTCTATGGTTCTAGCCACTTATTTCACATCACGTCTCAGTCTAGGAAGGTCTGGCGCTTCTCAGGCATGAGTGACGCTCAGATGGCCATGCTACTGCGGGAGGGCATTGTTGATGGGTATCTCTGGTGGTCTTAACTCTAACCCCCTGAGCCTTGGTTAAAGTGGCTTCTGGCTCAGTTCTGAAATTGCCTTTGATGGGAGATGCTTCAAAACAGTATGCCACATTTCTTCAGTGTTCTGCTTGACTTTTGGCTCCGTTATTGAAGAGCTGTGAGCTAGTGAATGAACCAAGTCAAAGAGCTGCTACAAAGTATACTTTCAGGGTTTAAGCCTCCAGGTAGTTAACTACCAACAGATGTATCATTACAAGGCATCCCCAAGTCATCTCTAAAGTACAGAACTGATGCGATGCAATTCTAACAAATTCATTCTTGCATAGTAGTAACAGCTGTCTCACTTGAGGGGGCTGAGAACAGTTGCCAGGTGCCTTAGAATTCCTAATCTGATGCCAAAGATCCAGACAGTTCCTGGAGAGCCACTGGTCTTTCCAGAACTTGGAAGCCTGGGAATGCCAGTTCTGTCATCAGAAATTCAACAGCAACAGGGCAATTCAATTCAGCAGCCAGGAGGTGGCCAAGTGGGTTAAGAGGCAGATCTTTGTCATGTCTTTATGTCTGGGTTGCTACTAGAAGGTTCCTCCCGCACTTCATGGATCTTCCCCCTGGCAATTAAGATAATCTAAGTTGAGGCTCTCTGCTTGGGTAATTCTAAGTTGTGGCAAGTTGAGGTTAAAGTTAACCATTCCCCGTGAGCCTCAGAGAACCCCTCCTTCTAGAGGGGGCCTCCTTCCCAACAAAGGTAGATTTGGTGAGCCCTCAGGTTTACAAAAACTTCAGAATCCCCTATTAAGTTTCTAGAAATGCCAACATCCACAAAGGCAACCATGTTCACAAGGCTGAATCACATCAGCCCGCAGACTCGGCAGATGGAGTTGGTTGACATGACCATCAGAGCATAGATTAATGAGCCACTTCCACGGGGCAGTTTGTGGATATCCAAATGGACTTGCTCTCTATCCAAGTCACTGATCAACTATTCAGGACACAGGTCTGATCAATAATTTGAGTCACTGAGGGCTCAGGTCATTTGCATCGACAGTTGTTTTGTTCTGGTCTGTTGCTCTTCAGGTGTCACCAGGATTGATTTAGGGATCGATCAAAGCGTATGTCTGCTGACAATACAGTCTTTCTAGCATGACTTGAGTGGAAGAGACCAGTCTTCAGCAAGTCAGTAAGTTTTGCCAGAACAGTTGAAACTACCAAGATTAAAAGAAACAAGTTTCTTTCCTGGTACCAACAATTCATATGAACTGATCTATAACCCTCAAACTTCCAGATTTGAGCTCTAACAGGAACATGGTCTAGAAGGCAGGCATTGGACTGGTGCTGTGGAGGTGACAATGAACTGGTAGCTTCCTTGATCCAGGACATTGACTGCCTGAGAGTTGGAGACCAGTCTAAAACCTGGTCCAAGCATCTCCACCCTAACACTGGGTGACTTTGAGGGTTTCATTTGTAAAGCTTTGGCAGGTAGACAGCCTGGTACACAGTAGGTGGCAAATGGATTCTACTTGTCTCCAAGATTCCAAGTTAACGGCCATTTCATCAGCACTTGGGCCTCATTGCCTATTTTAGCACAAAGCGCCCTCAACTAGAGCTGGCATTGCAAAGTATTATCCCAGGATGTGACGGGTGTCAACTCTCCCACAAGTGCAAATTCACTAGTCCTGTTGGAAGGCCAGGAGAGCCCCATGGAGGGCTGGAAATTAGCCCCTAGTTGCTAGCTAGGGGCTCTCTGGAGAACCAAAAGGCAAATTTTTCTGTCCTGTTCTTGTCAACGTATTGTGTAAAGAAAAAAATCCCCATTGGCTGAGATCACCTTGCCTACAATTCCTTTAAGATCTCGTTTACTACAATTAGAACATCCGACCTTTGGTTTTACTTTAGAAGTCACTTCTCATATCCAAGTATCAAGCACGAGATCCGTTATCAGCTCTATTTTAGATTTATCCGTGTGCCGATCTTGCCTTCAAAGGCATAATTGCTCCCCTGTTGTATTCAAATTAGCATTTCAGAAGTTGATTAATATTTGTCTAACTTTGATCTGATATTCTATTTACAGCTGAAGACAATTTACAAAAAAAAATCTTTGAAAAAGATCAGTGAAGGCCCGTTTTGGGCCTTGTGTAGTTTTAGTAATGGTTCATTTTCTGATTCTTCAACCCTGTCCCAAGTATTCGAAGCTGCTATATGGTGTAGAACCAAGACATAATCAAATATAGACTGTCTTTGAAAACCGGTGTACTAGCCCTCACCAAGAAGCTGGTCTTGGGAAATTTCCATACCTCTAGCCCTACTTCATTGGTTCTGTGTACCTAGCTCCCTCTTCTCCATGTTCTCCATTATAACTAAGGACCAGATTCCAATATGGCTGTAGCTAAACCCTTCCAGTCTTGTGGAATAATTCTGCTTCAAAGGGGAAGTGCATACCATGCAAAGTGACTGCTTCCTTAAATATCGAGTCTAACATTTTATAGGATTCCAATTAGCTTCTGCATAGTCCTTAGGGGTGCCAGTCATCTCGTGGTTATTTTTGTATAGGAAACTGGATAAATTGAGGTTGGTGTTTGAATTGCCTTAAGGCTGCTCATCTTCAGTTGCAAGGGTGAGGTAGGTTCAAGTTCCTGTGTCTGGGTATTTATTAGTATTCTTTCTAAAGCTTATATGAATAAGACTTGTTTCAGTATCTTACCATTCTAATTTCTTGTTTTCATTAGTAAGTCTCAGGATTTTACTAAGTTTCTTGCTCCTATGGCTTGTATCAGTATTAAGTCTCTAAGGCTTGTTTCTCAAGTAATCATTTTGGTACAGCTACCAAGCCACTTTTAATAAAATTACCAACTGATAGTAATTAAATCTCAGCTACGCCATTTATTCCCTCATTTAAAGTTTCCATTTCCAAGCCGTCTATAGTAGCACTACATAGGGTCCTAACACCCTGCATTGTGATGTTCCCTATTCTTACTGTGGGAAAGGTCTTAGGAATCTCAACCAGATCTGACTTCAAATTGTTCCCTGTGTCAGCGGTAAACTTAAGCTCCTCCTGCAATTTCCAAATATGAGCCTGCTTTCTGGAGTCCCAGCAAACAGAAGCCAAGCGCTTGCTGTGGGTGCTCACACAAAGACCCAGGCAGTGGCTGTGACAGCCGGCTGGTGTGACGTCTATCCATGTGGTCACGCCCCACCATTGGACGCCTAGTGTTTTATCTTTGTCACAATGGCTGTACCTTAACCTGCTATGTTGGCAATTGCAGTTTGGCAATGGGGCCAGCTTCCCCAACCACAACCTGGCGAAGTTCTGTTCCCACAGGCACTGGCTCTGTTGCTGCTACTTAAGGTGGCTTTAAGTTTAAGACTTGAGATTGAGAGGCTGGAGTAAAGACTGCTAGTTCAGATGCATAGCAAACTAGCTAACCTCTCCTTGCTGGGATCTCCCAAGAAAGCCCAACCTTCTGCCAGCAAAAACCAGCTACACCACTGAAACTCCTACTTCCTGTTGTCTCTCCCAGATGTCCTTCCATTGACAGGTTTGTCCTACCAGGCCCCACAGCCGTTTAGTCCCAAGTACGTACAAAGGTCTACATTAAATGGTTGGCCTAGTAGCTCAGGCTTATTACATCTTACATCAACCCATTATTCTTGACTGTTAGCCACATGGCTTGGTACCTTTGCCAGTGAGGGATTCTAATCTTGCTTCCTCTGCAGCTGGGTGACAACTGCAGATTGAATCTTTTCCCAGAATTCTGTTCGACCTGCCTATACTTCCTGGCTACTGGCCAATCAGCATTTTAAATCTTTTACAGAGCAAAGCCATTGTCCCACAGCAGTCCTCTGCTCTACAATTAGGTTTTGTCAGCTAGTTGCGAACCCAGCCTCGTCTCAGGGTTAATTTTACTTAGTTCAGTGTGATCGAGTATCTCCCCCCTACCCCCAGTGGATGGCAGAAGACCCCCATCATGGAAGGCCCTTCCTCTCTGCCTGAGCCTGTTTGCGGTCAGGTAGATGGCACTATAGGCGTACCTGTGGCAGTGGAATCAAAACTTCAAAGGACACTACCCCACCCCTTGTTTACAGAGCAGGTAGTGAATACTGTTGGAAGTCCTGAGGCAGAGGTGACACTAGACTGAGAATCAAGCCTGGGTAACAGTTAAACAGGCAGATGGTATCTCACCTATGAAAACCGAAGCCTGGTGTACAGGAGGTGCCTGTGTGATGGAGCCGTCCACATCCAGGAAGCAATTCTCAGGTTAAGCCGCTATATCTCAACAGCGAAGGCGTGTCTTTCAGATTAGATTGGCATCTTGCTTTCTGGTCTTCTCCAGCTTCTCAGGCTTCCCAACCCCTTGCTCCCCTCCCCCGGGCTCTCCTTATCAGCGTTGGGTGGAGAGGTCGATGTTAAAGAGCCCTGATAAAGCTCACTAAGTGGTAGCAAGCTGTAAACATTCCCACTGATGCCACTCGATTAGCGAGCTGGGAAAATGCCTGAAGGATGTCCTGGCTTGTCACTGAGATACAGCCAGTGGGGCCACGTGGAGTTGTTGAAAAGTGAGTGGGAGGTGGCTGCCACCAGAGCTCTAGCGGAGTATCAACAGCGCTGTCTGCCAGCACAGCTGAGAACTCATGCTCCGATAGACATGCCCACGTCAGGGATGCTTCAAAGTCGATAAGTTAATGACCTGTTAGTGGTGAGCTCGGCTTTAAAAGATAAGGCTGCCCACATTCCAGAGCCTCCCTCTGGGCTTAGTGCTCTGGTTTGGTTCTGTCCCATCTATAGATTCCCCAGGTAGGTGAACAGTCAGAAGCTACAAACCTGCTATTGAGAGGCAAGGTGGGACTGGGTGGACTGGAGGAAGAGCAAGGGTTGGACAGGGCCCAGGTGGGTCTTAAACTTTGGAGCGAAAAAGATTTAAGGTTTTGGGTGTATGAAGACACGGAACTCAGATGGCATCTCAAGATGCAGGCTGAAGTTACCTGGCGCGAGTGAGAAGGAAGAAACATGCAAACCCACTTAGGAGTTCGTTAGAGGACAGACGTGTACAGGCCTGGGGAAGTCAGTGTGCAGAGACGCTGAAAATGGTGCATCCAGCTTGGAATGCCTAGCGCATGCGCACAGGATGACGTGGCTACGTCATACAGATGACAGAGCTCACGTATGCACGCAAGGGCTCACGTAGCTGTGTCATACATAGGTAATGCAACTGTGCTGAACATGGGTCACGCAGGGCCTTTTAAGGTCCTCTGGGCTACTAGGTATTTTTTGCCTGAGGGCTTGTCTGTGTGTGTGTGTGTGTGTGTGTGTGTGTGTGGCGCCCTGGAACCTGGAAGTGCCAGCCATGCTGGTTTGGCTAAAATCATAACAGGCTTGTGTAAGGAACAGACATCCAAATTCAGGATTTTCTCACCCACACAAGACAGTCCCCCTGCGAAGAATATTGACAGGAAAGCAGGCTCAGGATTTGAGGAAACACTTTGGATTTCAGTTGAATCTGAATGCACCAAGAGTCCGACCTTCTGAGTTGTATCAGGATAATACAGAGACTTAAAGTGCCTGCCCACTCCCAAGACCACAGCTTTTTCTCCAGAGGAATCTGCTTCGATTTGGCAATTATGTACCAGCTTCACGATCATGCACCCTGAAGTGTGTCTTTCATACCCTGCAGGCCCAGAATTTCAGGGTATGGTCTCCCATAAGACAAAACTCAGTTCAAAGCTACATGAAGGGTTCTAAGTCCATCCCTTAATTGGCAAAATCTCCCTTAGTTTGGAGATGGCTAGTGACTACATTATAGTGCCTTCAGGAGAAAGGTACTTACTGAATAAGGAAGCCATCCTGGTATGTTAACTCTTAAAGTGACAGAGAAAGTATCATTCATTCTAGTGCGAAAGAAGCTAGATTTATATTGGGTAGAACTGGAGGGAAAGGCTCAGGTATGAACTCATTAACTGTATGGTACCCAACAAGGGCAGCAGCATTGGGGAAGAGCCGAAAATGAAGTTAGGTCCACCTTGTCGGGGACCAGCCTCAAAAATACCTCCCGCCAGGGTAAGGGCGTGGGGACTAGAAACACAGTAAATATGAAGACGCGAATGAATCATAAAATGGAGAAACAGGACAGTATCGGTAGGGAATTTTTGTGGGTACTGAAAATCCACCCGGTGTTTAAGTTCCAACTGCTTAAAATACTCTACTCCAACAGGTAGGAGTAGGACAAAAGACTACATTACACGATGCAATGAAGTGAACTGAACATACCGATTGAAAGTTACGGGCTACATTCATATAGTTAAAACACTTTGTTCCTGAACAAAACAAGTCATGCCCAAGACCAAACACCCTGTAGGCAACCCACTCCCTGGGTGGAATCCCAAGTTATCTCCATAAAGGAAACTAACTTAGTTGGCTCCTTAGACTTTTAGGTAGGAACAATCTACTTCTCTATTCCTAAAGCACAAGGTCTGGCAATTAGCCAAACCTTCTGACAGTAACCTTGAGAGAAGTCTTTGAGCAAGACACCTGGGCCGGAACTTTGAGGTAGACCACAGTAACCTTGAAGGAACTAGAAACAAGTCCCAACTCTGACCTTTGATCTTTTTGGGCCTCTACACACACCTAGACTTCACTCAGGAACGAATAGACCCAATAGGCACAATTCAAAGAGGCTAGGGTTGAAGGAAGAGCAACGAGCTCCAGTTCATTCCAGATGGCAATTCTCCAAGCTCACCTTGGACTTCATAGGTAAGCCAACAAGGCAATGACAGACCCATTCACTCTCTCTGCTTGTTCATGGAGTAGACAAGTTGATCTGTTCCCTAACTTTCTATACCCTTCGAAGCTGGCCCCACAGCATCTACCAGGGGTTCTACAGTGTGGGAGTTCTTACTGTTACAAACCTATGGCAGTTTCTAGAGAGGGTTGTCACTTTGTCAACGTAAGCAAACTTTAGACATAAAAGGGTATTTTCAGTTACATTACCTCCAGTCAGCTTGGTCTGTGGCCATGTCTGCAGAGGGAGTATTTTTCTTGCTAATTGATGTACGTGGGATCCCAACCTACTGTGGGCAGTACCCTCCGTGGGTTAGGTGAGCCTGGGCTGTATAAGGGAGCTGAGCAAGCCAGAAGAAGTGTTCTTTTGTAGTTGGTTTCCCTTGATGGGCAATAACCTGTAAGATGAAGTAAACCTCTTCCTACAAAAGTTGGTTTTGAACAGTCTTATAACAAAGCCAACCAGGACTGCAGGTAGAGGACCCTAGGCTCAGCCAAGATTTTAAAGAGCAGGCAGAACACTGCCCCTTACAATACTGGAGTTTGTCCCTAGTCACTTAGTCACTAGAAAGACAAAGTAGTCTTAAGTAGCTTTCCCCAGACCACACACAGTTCCTCTGCAACATAGAGATTGCCCCACCCACTGCCCCTAGAAACTGAAAATGCCCAGACCCCAGCAGCTGATGGAGCCAAGGGTGCCATGTGACCTTACTATCCAGAGACCACCTGATTGGACTGAGGTGGTCCACCTGACCTTAAGGTTATTGCCTGTTGAGCCAAGAGTCTGCTTAGCGGAAAGCTCAGCCAAGTCCAAAGGGTTTGAATCAAGACTGTCCAGCAAGGGCAGCCATTGCTCTAACAGTGCTGGAGACTCCAGAGCTGCCAGCCATCACAGTTTTGCTTGTTTTTCTCCATTGACAGGTGGAAAGGAAGCACGGAGTTGGAGGCAGAGGGGAGCTGGGAAACAAGGGGGGAAAGGGGCTTTTGTGATGTCTGGCTCTGAAAAAAACCAAGGACGTGAAGAACATCCAGACACACACAACCGTAAAGACAAAATTGAGAAATATACAAAGACCAGTAAGGTAAAATTATCCAAAAAAACCACTGAGATTCTCCAAAAATACCATTTCAGTTCATTTTCTGTCTGGATATCTAGTGGTCATGAGACCTGGCCTAAGTGTTTGTGGGGAGAGGCGGGGGGATACCAAGTGAGACTTCCCCTTGGAGAAACAAGTTTTTCATCAACAGTTGTCAGTTGGAGATAGGTTCTTGGTTAGGGATGGGGCTTATGTCCACTTCCTCTTAGTGCTGGGACCCCATCTGGTTTGGACCTGTGCAGGCCCCATGCATGCTATCATAGACCGAGTTCACGCGTGCATCCATCCGCTGTGTCTAAGACACTTGTGTCATCCCTCACCTCTTTTCCAGTCTTTTCCTTCCACATTGTTCCCTGAACTCTAAGGGAGGGGTATTTGAAGGACTGCCTCACTTACGATTGTGTTCCAAGGTCTCTCATTCTGGCACACTGCACAGTTGTGGGTTGGCAATAGTTCCCGTGAGGAGCCAGGCCTTTTAACATGGAGCCTATGGTTTCCCAGTTCTCACCCTATGTGCTGTTCCCTTCTTTGCGCCTTGTTCCAACAGTGAGAACTATTGCCCACCTGCACTTCCTTCCCATGCAGCTGCAAAGCTTGAGGGATGAGGCCATGAGGCTTTGCCCTCCACCACATCACACTGCCATGGTCACCTCACAGGAGATGACCCGACATTAAGGCCTCAAGAGTAAGTAATGCATATGGCAGATGTAGCTTGTATGGAATAACAGGTAAGCTGACTGTCAGTGGCAAGGTCCCATTGGTGGGAACATGAGCACCAACACAAGCTAGGAAGCGCCCGCAGACTGGTATTGCTATTAACCAACCTTGAGTGCTATATGATTGTTCTGAATGCCCAGTTCCACTGTATTAGTTAACAGAATACCACTCTGGCATGATTTTTATTTGAAATTTATAAGACTTAAGACTAGACTGAGACACAATGACACTGGTTATTTCTGCGCTGCCCCCCCCCCAAGAGCCCAATCCTGGAGTCAAGACAGTGGCGTCAAGACTTTTCATAGGAAAGGCTGGAGCCTGGGCAGCCACAGCTACATATGACAGAGCTGGACCCCACACAGCTGGGACCACCGAGTTCCAAGAACAGTTGCCTTCAACTTTAGTCTTTCTGCAGCTGGACTCCAGCATCCCTTCCTGACAAAGGCCAGTGCCCGAGAGGTCACCTATTGTCACACCAAGTAGTGACCCCAGAGAGTAATGACATGACTTACCATTCTTGCATTTCCCTGGTAGAAAATGTGGCAAGAAACAGATCATTGACTATGTGGAAGTAATGTTTAGGATTTTCATGGACCAAGGATGTGGCCTAGTGTAGCTAGCTCTTGATGTGAAACCCTGATGACTGGTTCAAATCCCCGGAACCCATGTGAAGTTACCTGGCGCGAGTGAGAAGGAAACATGGAACACGCAACAAACGCGCTCAGGAGTTTTAGAGGGGGCGTGTACAGGCCTGGGGAAGTCAGTGTGCAGAGAGGAAGACATCCCACCCAGCTTTTAAAAGCTGTCTAGCACATGAGCACAGCAGGTTGACGTGGCTACGTCATACGCAGATAATGGGGCTCACGCATGTATGCAAGGGCTTAGCAGAGTCATGTGGATCACGTGGGGCCCTTTAACATCCACGGGGCCCTTTAACATCCACGGGGCCCTTTAACATCCACGGGGCCCTTTAACATCCACGGGGCCCTTTAACATCCAC
>JAQHUG010000089.1:1076010-1111639 GCA_028555095.1 Dicrostonyx torquatus | reverse complement strand
AACATCCACGGGGCCCTTTAACATCCACGGGGCCCTTTAACATCCACGGGGCCCTTTAACATCCACGGGGCCCTTTAACATCCACGGGGCCCTTTGGCACTTCTGCCTGAGGGCTGGTCTGCACCCGCATGACCCCTAGAACCTGGAAGTATCAGCCTTATGTGGCTGAAGTTACACCATGGAAAGTTAGGTGTGGTGCCATGAGTCTATGTTTACTATGCCTGCAGGGTTGGGAGACAGACCAGACTTCCAGAAGCTCAGATCAGCTACTCTGAGCATACAAAACTTAAAAGTGAGCAACTCATACAAGAAATCCTCATCTCCGACAGCGTATAGAAAAGTTAGAAGCGTGCTTCGTAGTATCATGAGTGTTCCCCTAAAAACTACAAGCTGTATTCTTGGATAAGCATGTTGTCGTGAAAATGTACTTAGCTTCTTTAGTAGAAGCCCGAGTTCCTTTAAAGAAACACATGATACTATCTGTGAAAGCACCACGTTTCTTTTAACCTTTCTATGCACTGTTAGCACAAGATTTCAGGAGAAACACGTTTCTCTGAAGAGAAGCAAGTTTCTTTAAACTGTTCAAAGCATTGTCAGTATTACGCGTGTTCCCCTGAGAGTTGCATTCTGTATCCTGGGATAACAGCAATGTTTAAAATTTTCATGGACCGGGGATGTGACCTAGTGTAGCTAGCACTTGATGCAAAACCCTGATGACTGGTTCAAATCCCCCGAACCCGTGTGAAGTTACCTGGCGCGAGTGAGAAGGAAACACGGAACATGCAAACCCGCTTAAGAGTTTACTAGAGACTGTACAGGCCTGGGGAAGTCGTGTACAGAGAGGAAGAGGGCGCGTACCTAGCACATGCGCACAGGAGGTTGATGTGGATATGTCATACAGATGACGAGCTCACGCATACGCTCAAGGACTCATGGCTGCTTCATACATAGGTGATGCAACCATGCCACATGTGAGTCAAGCAGGGCCATTTGAGGTCCTTGGGGCAACTAGGTATTTTTGCCTGAGGGCTTGTGCGCACATGCGTGGCCCTGGAACCTGGAAGTGCCAGCCGTGCTGGTTTGGCTAAAATCATTAACATGTGCACCTTCAACATGTACAATGTGCACACGCAAATAAGTTCATTTTGAAAACTTAAGTTTATTATGATCTGCTGCAGGTTAGTTCAGCATGTGGGTTATTGTACCTAGTGACATATCCATACACGTTGACATTTGAGTCTAAGAATGTTGGGACAATAGTTTTCAAAAACTCAGTGAAATGTCTGACCAGGGTTTGAGCTGTATCTTTTCCCCCAGAATATTTTGATTTGAGAACACATTTCCCAGTTTTCCCCAGATCCAAGCCCCTCCCTTTGGGGGAACCCCCAGGAGGAAAACAGTAATACATCTAATTTCTGTTGTTCATATGCTCACTGGAGCATGGTCACACTCCAGTGGCCTGCCCTTAAAAGTCCTGGCGAGATGGTTCACTGGGTAAGTGCTTTCTTGTAGAGGACCCAGATTCAAGCCCCAGAATCTACATGACTGTCACAACTGTAACTCCAATTCTAGGGGACCTGACATCCTTCAGTGCATGCAGATAAAGCAATGTACACTTAAAAATAAAACCCTCATTTAGGAACCTGGGGAGATGGCCCAGCAGTTGAGAGCACTGGCTACTCTTCCAGGAGCTGAGTTCAGTTCCCAGCAACCACATGGTGGCTCAACCGTCTAGGATGGGAGCCTTTCCCTCACCTGAGCCCTTGTCATCAGTAGTGAAGAGCTACACTTCATGTCAGTTTAAGAGTTCTTTCTGGCGGTCCCTTGATTCAACCTTCCCTGGCTAGAATATAAATGTAGAAGCGATGAAGTTGTGCTTTCCAGACAATCTCCTTCAAACTCTAATCCTGCCTTACCCTTCCCTCCTCCAACAGTGATGGTGTAAGGTATTAACCCACCATGCTCAGATGACAAGACACTTCTGTTCTATAGCGGTCTTGGAATATTTAGCTAAGTACAATTTCACGAGAACGGGCTTGTTCCAGAATACAGGATGTGGTTTAGGAGAGCAGTCAGGCTTTCATACTGACAATGCTTTGAACAGTTTAAAGAGACTTCTCTTCAGAGAAACGCAGTGTTTCTAGAAATCTTAGACATTTGCTAGTAGTGCATAGAAAGGGTAAAAGAACCACACTTCTCAGAAATCATGGGTTTCTTTAAAGGAACTCCAGGATTCTACTAAAGAAGCTAAATACTTTTAAAGAAATCATGCTTGTTATCCCTGAATACATCAACTTAGGGGAATGCTCATGATATTACTAGAAATGCTTTTAAGATGTGTTCCGTTCATTTACACTGAAATGTCTAATGAAGCAAGAGATGGGCTGCATTTGTTTAACTCTGAAGTTGTGTTGCCTGTTTGAAACACCCAATTCATCAATAAAGAGCTTAACATCCAATAGGTAGGCCATTGAGGATAGATGGGGCTGCTAGGCAGAGAGAATAGGAGAAAAAGGAGCAGGGAGGGGAGGAAGGGACACCAGACGCCAGCCACTCAAGCTCTGCAGCAAGCCACGGAATAGGGAAAGAAAGGTATATAGAATAGAGAAAAAATTATCCCATCTACCTTTTGCCTCTGAGATTTTAAGGAAAGCTGGCTAGAAATACAAGCTAAGGACAAGCATAAAAAAAGTGATTTGGGAACTGGGTAGCAGGCCCTGCAAGAGGCAAAAGTAAACATAACAGTTAATTTTCCAAACAAGGATGTAAACAGGACAACCTATAAGAGCCATCAATAGCCTGTGCCAAACCATGAGACTTGGCACCAGGGGTCTTTAGAAACTTAGTGATCTTTCCAAGGAAAAATTTTAGCTTTTCTATGCAATGTTAGCACTTTTAAGATTGCATGTGTTTAAGGGAAACAGCATGCTACAAAAGAAGCTAAGTACATTTTTATGAAAATTTGGGGGGCCCTGGATCTCACTCTGTAGCCTGTGCTATAACTGAATAAAGTTTGTGAGACCCAGAACAGCTTGGCCACACTGCTGCCAAGACAATAAAAACCAGCTGAAAAGTAGGTCCAAGTTTCTGTTTACTGGCAGGCAACCCTGGGCTCCAGGGAAAGCCAGCATCTAAAGGGAAGTAACCTGACATTTCAAACGTTGAGATTAGATAAGATCACCAGCTGTCCCTGAGCCCAGAACTCACCTACCTCTACTTTTGTTAAGACCCCTCAGCAAGTGTGAGCCAATCAGGGGCCTGAACCCTGAAAATCCCCTCATCCCAACCTCTGCACTGGGCACTCTGCTCTCAGCCACTGCGTTGGACAGAGTTCAAGCTTGAGCTGGAATAAGGCTCTTTACGAGTGCTGACTCTGGTGGTTTTGGGGGATCCCACTGAGCATAAGTTTCAATCTCAAGACCCAGCCCATCTCAGGAAACAGTTGACTTAAGTTCATATGAGACAGGGTCCTGTCAGGGTACACATAGGGTACTAGGTCCTAAGCATCATTGGTTTCATGATTTCATAAAGTCATGGGCTGCCATGTGACAGTCACACCCTCTACTTGTCTTCCACCATCTGTGTGTTCCTTTGTTCCCAAGTAGTTTTCTTCATGTCTTAAATCTAGGTGCTGCAGATACAGCATTATACTGAATACATTGACATTTCCCTCTGCCTGTCTTGGAAGGAAGCCATCGGATACACTTTACACACAAACCCATGTATCACCACATACAGTGGGGGTAGGGTTCTAACTGTCCTATTCCCACGGAAAGGCTGAGCACACCCCAGTCTAGGGGTCTTGGTTGGAATCTTTTGCAGCCAAAGCTGTGCCCAGGTTTACTACCTATGTCTCACAACCAGCCTGAAGCGTCTGGCTCGGTCAAGCCAAAGCACGGTTCCACACCTCTGGATGCCAGCCTTGTTCTAGTTTAAGAAACTCCCAAAGCCCTGCATTGGACAGCACAAATTATTCCACACGTCTCCAGTTTAGAACTTGACTCCTTACCACAGAGGGTCAGAGACTTGGGAACCAACACAGGCTCCAGCATTTTCTGACCTGTGTTCAAAGGAAGATGAAGTCTGAGCCATGCCCAAAGACCCTGCTGAGAAGTGTCCTTTTGCCAGGGATAGCGGCGAGGACTCCAAAGACCCTTTTGCATTGGACAATGGGGTAGAAGGGGTTCAAGAACAAGGTTTGGGACAAAACTGAGGTGACCACTGTTATTCCCTGGAAAGCCGAACACGTGCCACAGAGGTTTGTCAGCTTGACACAAGCTATAGTCGAGGATGCCTTGACTGAACACCAACAGTCTGCAGGAGAAATCAAAGATGACCCTCTAGACGCCATTTTGGGGGCTCTTAATTGGAATCATTTTCCCTGCCAGTTTAACTAGGAGCCCTGAAAAGCCTAGACCACAGCAGGTGGCAGCAGGAGTCTCAAATACCAGAATTTGTTTAAAAATGTTTTTTTGGTGGGGTGGGTGTTGGGTGAGGACACACTTGCAGATAGAATGACCAAGTTGAAAAAAAAAATCTGTCTTTTTCAAGGACTGAGGTTCTAAGTCTCTGGGGTTAAATCTAAGCTTTAATTTGGGGGTGGTTGGTTTGAGGGGGGCTAGGATGACCGATTTGGCCCAGAACTGGTGTGAAACATCTTGTGATCTGCCTTGAACTTGTTGAGCCAGTCCATCAGTAGGGGGTGGGGTGGTCTCTGCTGGTGAAGACAAGCCAATCAGGCCTTGTCTCAAAGAGGTTGTGAAGGAGCTGGCATCTTGGGAGTCACCTTTACCTTGCATGGCCCCTTTCCATCTGGTCTTGCCTACTGGGAGTCTAACTCCTAAGTTGCTCACCTCTTTAAGGTCAGGCTGTATTGGCTACTATCCAGGCCCACAACTGGGCCTTGGGTTGACCCACCCTAGCATCTACTCCATCTAGGACCAACTGGAGCTACTAGAGAGATTGGTCCTGTGGAATACCTGCAAGATCTCCAAGACTAATGGCAGCCACAGGATAGCCCAGTGGAGTTCGTTAGGACCCAGTGATGGTGTACCAGAAACCAGAGGCCTTGACCCAGACCTATGTCTCACCATAATGAGCATCAACAGTAAAACTGATGGAACAGGTCCACACGCACCCTGAAACCTACATTGACACTAGGACGAGTAAAGAGTGGTGTTGGAGAATCGGGAAAAGGAGAAGCTAAGTTTTCTGCTGGATTCTTTTGTTTTTCTCTTGATTGCATACTTTGCTTTCTTAGGGGCATGACAGGGCATGGCAAGGTTAAGAGGGGAGATTGGGAGGTGAACAGAATCTGAGTTTTACATCATGCACCAAGAGTCAATAAAGTTACTAAAGAGTTTAAATATATAAACAAGGAAGGCCAGGCTTTAGGCAATTTTAGGGCTTTAATTTTCGAGACAGGTTTTCTGACTTTGGAGCCTGCACTGGAACTTGCTCTTGTAGACCAGGCTGGCCTCGAACTCAGATCCGCCTGCCTCTGTCTCCTGAATGCTGGGATTAAAGGCGTGCACCACCACCGCCGGGTGCATTTTTCTAACTAGTGAGACCCATCTTCTCTGGATTGGTCCAGGTCTTGGGGAGCTGGGATCTAAGAAAGCATGCTGAGCTAGCCAGTTAGGCAGTACCCCAACATCAGCTCCTGCCTCCAGGTTTTCCTGTCCTGAGTTCCTGCCTTAGTTTCCTTCAATGAGCTATGAGACTCGATATGTAAAACCAAGTAAACCTTTGGCTTCTCCAGTTGCTTTTGGCCATGGTGTGTCACCAGAGCAATGTAGCCTGACAATAGAAGTCCTTAACGAGTACGGTTACAGGAATCTAGTCACATCTTTCCTGTTGTGATGGACTAAGGCTCCATGTTAGGCTAGGCATCCACCTTGGTACCCATCTTAGCCATTTGCCCCAACTCCGGTTTCTGGAATATAAATCCCTGACTCATACCCGACCCAGACGTGTACAGTGTGACCACCTACTTAAGAGAACTGCTTTGGCTTCTAGAAACTTTTTGCAGATATTCACTATTGAGGTCTCCTTGACTATCAAAGAGCTTGTTCTTTACCTTTGAAAATCTCACCCCTCTGAAGTTTGACCCAGATTGTCATCCTGATAGCAGTGATCAAATCCTTTAATAGTCTGGTCCTTGTCCCAAGGTCTCAAACTCCATAACACTAGGAGAAATAGGCATAGTCTCCAAGGACAGTGTTCAGAGTGTCTGAAGTCCCCAGCCATGGGAACATCTGTAGACTTAAAGATTAAGGGGATCCCATCTGGATCTTCACCTGAAAGTCAGGGTGCCCAGCTGAGTGGACCAGAGTCCGATTGTCCTTTACCTTCCCATGGACATATCTGCACTGGACGGGTCCAGTGAGCAATGCAGGCCAGAGATGGCCAAAAAGGCCAGCTCTCAGGAGCCACCTGTTTAGACCTGCTGATCAGGACAAGTAGCTTGACATTTGCTAAGCTCCTTTGTGGTCTTGGTATACAGGGGCCTGCTCCATTTCCTTCCCAGCTGTTCTCAACTGGAGGAGGAAATTGAGAGGGGGTAGGATGTGCTTCAGGAGGGCTCGGGTTATCCTGAGTCCCGTGATAGCCTGACAGGTCAGGGAAGGCCCTGATTTATTGTCCCGTCCATGATGCCGACCATCTGTCCTCATTAGCTTGCAGGAGTTTATGGTTTTTTAATCTTTTCCACATACACAGTAAGTGAACATTCCACGCCAGCCTTTCTATCCATGTACTTTCATGTCCTGGTTGTTAGCCTCCAAGTTATGACCCAGGACAGATTCCATGGAGTACTTCCTCTCGTTCCCACTAATGAGCAGACGTGAGCCATTCCGCCTGATGGAGGCACCTGGAAGTACAGTCAAACTGAGGCCAGATAAGTACTCTTGCTCTGCAATCTGATTTGTGTCTAGAAAGTTCCATGTGTGTTTCATCCAATTAAAACCCAGCAGGACAGACCTTTAACCCAACTAAAGCTGAGAAGTTCTTCGGAGTACCCAACAAGGCTCCACGCTCTTCCCTCGCCTCTCAGGTGTGACTGGCAGGTTCCCTGAAGGGCGGACAGCTAGCCTAAGCACCACGCTTTAAGTTTCGGTGTTCTCACTCCCTGAACTTTAACAGGCACTGTTAACCAAAATCTCCACCTTGTTCAGAGCAGGGTCACATTCCAAGGCCAGAACAATCTCGATTTGACAGTGGGTTGCTTTTGGAGCCAAGTAGGGATGGGTATGGTTGCGGTAGCCTCCATTGTCAGAGGTCCACAGTCATCAAGTCCAAAACCTTCCCCTGGATTTTCATGCCGGCTTTTCAAGAGTTGTCACCCCTATTGATGTCTCATTTGTCTCCATCTAGAACATACCAGGTAGATTAAGTATCATGGCTCCTCTCACCTCAAAGACTCAAGTCTTCAATGTCAATGCTGTGTCTCATATGATGTAACTCTTGACATTTCCAGACAATGGGTTGGGGAAACATTTTCAATTTGATCTAAGATAATCTTCAGCTTCAAGGCTGATAGCACTTAAGGAATCAGTACAGGGAACTTGACTGGTTCCCGTTCTGACTAGTAAGCTTTTCTCCTTGGGTCTGGCATATCAAGTTTAGATGTGAGATACAGACCTAAGTGAATCTGATATTTTGGCTATTTGAGTCTGTAGGTCAGGCTTGGCCTTGAACTCAGATCCAATCTTCATGAGTGCCAAGGTTAAGGACACGCTCCACCATACCCTGCTTCAAAAATCTTTAAAAGATGTTTATAGAATTAGACCCTCAAGAGCAGCAGTGCCCAAAGAACCAGTTCCTTAATGCCATCACCAAGGGTCAACCATGATCCCCGGTGTTGGAGACCTGGAACAGTTCAGGACAGTGTTGTAGGACCTCCTTCAGCCAATAGCCTTTAAGAAGGTCACTCTGGGCGTGGGCACATGTACTCTGCAGATGTAGAAACAGCCCCCTTGACTGGATTCGGTTCCTATTCCTGCTCATGCAGAAGACTGATCTGTGAGTCCACCCTCTAAAACCTTTATTCTGAGCCGGTGTGGGACAACTTTATTAACAGGTCAGGCTCGGAGGTTAAATTATGTCACTAGAGATTACAATCTCAAAGGGGATGACAAGTGAAAATTACAAGCTGGAGGTCTCCAGAAGACCTTTGGCACACTTAACCTCAGGTTAAGTCACAACCACATTCAACTTCCTCCGGCACACTGAACATTGGCACATGCCATAAACAGTCCAAGACGGGCTTTTCCTGTCCTTAGGAAGCTCATAGTCTTAAGGTCCTCAGCAAAAAGCTCCTGCCACTTTCAACCAACATCTAAAAATCTAAAAGGTGCCTGGCAAGAGCAGGCAGGATTCAGGCCTGTGGAACACTGACATCCACTCATGGGAAAGGATAGAGGATGGTCATTGGTGTCTCCGGACAGCCATTTGTATACAATTCTGCTCCACTTGTATGGGAGGCTCTCGGGAAGGAAGTACTAGGGTACAATATCTGGAAAGGGGAATTGAAGCTTTCATCTGTATGGCTTTGAGGAAATCACCTATGTTAAGACTTTGCAAATGTAACTGCTTTGTGGTCATTCACATCCATAGATGGGGCTGGCTTAAACACATGTGGTAAGGGACCAAGACAGTTGCTTCCCTAGGTTGAGCAATGGAATGACACTTTGGGGTTTGTCATTGGGCCAGCGTGGGCGAGGGCGGGGTTAGGCAAGCCTCTGCAGAACCTAGCCTGATCACCTCCCTGGAAGGTCAAGACCAGGTGCTATCAAAGCTTAGTTGTGAAGACAAGACACTGGGGTTCTTTAGAGTTGTACAGCCTAGAATCTCCAAGAATTGGATCCATGAAGCCCCTGTGTGCCTTTGCCCTTGTCTTGAGCTCACTTTAAGCCCCACCCACCTGAACTCGACTAGCGATAAGTGCTAACCAACCTTCATTCCCCATCATAGCACTATGTAGACTCACAAAAAGGCCACTTGAGTGACCCAGAGCCACTTCCCCAGCAAATACCAGATTGAGGGATTGTGAGTACTAAACTTCTTGAACTCTTGGAGGCTGTCAACTACAGAGGATTGTATATCCAAAAGTGGATTAGTGTCTGCCTCTGATGCAGGGAAGCAAAGTAGCCAGGCTGCCATGAACCATCAGGTTTTTACCCTACGTACAGGGAAAGCAGGGTCACCTGAAGTCAGGGGTGGCTCCCCATCTTCAATACTGCTCTGCTGTTCTTAAGCAAACCAGGATACCGAAACACCGGCAGAGTCTAAGCATAGGATAGCGATGAGAGTCTTGAGGATCATAGAAGTGGAGTTTGCTTGTTTCTATAGCATAGAAGTGGTTTGGGATACAACGCAGAATGGTGAAATTCTCCTTAACAGGTTAAGTATTTAACATTGTTCTGTTTGGGGACCTTACAGATTTTTAGTAATGGACAGTCTGGCACAGGTGCCACCCAACACTGACCCAGAGAGGGCACAGTGCACACCCAGTATAGGGATCCCCAGTCAAAAGCTACCCTAAGGAACTACAACAGGCAAAGCTTGGCTCTGTCACTCTGGGTAAGTGGAAGGAAGTTGAGCCATTGTCACAGGAGCAGGAGATAATTTGAAGGACTTTCACCTTTGCTCAGACCTAACATGGCAAGGAGAGCAGGAGGGGGTGGTTTCGGGGGGCCTTAAAGGCAGCTGCCCAAGGCAGGATTCATGGTTTATAACACTGCTAAGTGTTCATGCCCCACACTCCAGATATGGCTTGACTAGTCTACTTGAGCAGCCTCAGTTTCCAGAAATCTGAACTCCAGCTAACAGTTCTGGGTACTGTATAGACCCGCCTCCTCAGCTCTAAGGTAGGTAAGTCAAGAAGTATAACTTCCCCCATACCCCGAGACCGCCAACCCAGTGTGCAAGCCAGACACAGCCAGAGCCTGTGCACAACTCTACAATTGTGTTACAAAGCAGGAAGATGGCCCCACCTTTAGCAGGGTCCTGGGTAAGCTGGGAGTCTGACTTAGACCCAGAAGTCATATTCAGAGCAAGGAGGGTTCGGTGCTCACTGTTGGCTTGAAGACAGGCAGGAGATTCAGGCACCATGGCAATAGCCATGCTGACAAGCCAAAGGCATCAATCCTCATTTCTAGGACCGAATTATAAATGTGAGCAAAGGATTTGCCTACTTCCCCAGGAGGCAATGGTCCAGCTTAATTCATGAATCTGTTCAGATAGGTCCCTCAGTCCTTAAAGGATAGAACATCTTTTATCTGTAGTCACAGAAGTTCAAGCCTTAAAACTCTTGCTGGGGATAACAGATGTTCCCCACCATTGGTGCCAGTTCCTGCTATCAGATTAACATAAGGGATCCCTGTATTTACACCCTTTTAAGAAAGCTTTCAACAACAAACTAAGACCAAAAGAATTTGGGAGTTCTAGATAACCCTACACTAGGGTGCTAAGGACAGTGTGCTTAGCCATTAAAATGTTCTTGGGGGTCCCTGGAGGCCAGGAAGTAAGAGTTCGAGGCTTTGTTAGCCATGGCTTCCCAAAGGGCAACAGCTGCTTCTCCCAAAACGTTGAAACAGTTTGCTTCAGATCTTCAGGAGTTCAAGATTTCTTGGCTTCTGGCCACTTAGCGTTCTAAGGCTATAGAATCCCAGTTGACCTTACTACCCACTAAGGATCTGGTTTCCTTAGACTTTGCTCAAGATGAGACTGAGTACCACATGGAGCTTGGGCCTCACACACCCTTTTCCAACTTCAGTCTGAGGAGTTGCTCAAACAGGCTTCTTGCTTGCTCAACATCACCCCCCAATCCACGCAGTCTTTCCATTACAAGAATGCTACCAATCATTTCAACACTAGGATCTTAGGCTGGGACCACACCCTGTCACTGCTATTGTATCCCCAGTTGTGTGCTCCATGGTGTTAAGACAACAGGCTCCTATGTCAAGCCCATCTAGAATCAAGTAACGTTTCAGACAACATTCACTCGAGTCATCCCTCTGCCTCCAGCGTTGTCTTGGCAGTACTGTTCAAGACCAAGCTGATGCCTTTTCAAACTCCAAACTCAGGGCAGTGCCTAGACCTTTTGTTTACCCGGGCTGTTTCATTTGACTTCCCAGCTCTATAGTCTGTCCTGTAAACACAGGGCTTTCAAATCCACTTCAACTCTTAGACAGGATTGTGGGAGCCCATGAGACTTGTAAGTTGTCCTAGGAAGAGGAAAGTCCAAGTGGTTTAGCTCACTCCCCTATCTGTTCTGGGAAGGTTTGGCTCCGGCTCCTGTAGATGCGCTTCCCAGGAGCTAACGTGTATCAAGCTGCTGCAGGAGATTAAGCCCTCTTGCTTTCAGCCAATGGCTTCGAAGATACCCGCCCAATGTGGGGCGTGGTTTTCGTTTTAAAAAAAAGCCACAGCCGCTCTCCGAGCTAACTTGCTTCCAGCTTTCATGCTGACTGCTAGACTCGGTTTCCTGTTTGCGACCAGAGGAACGTGGTTTGGGACATTGATCTGTAAGTTTTATCCCCATCCAATAAAATACCCCTTTTTTAATCAAATTGGTGTAAGATTGTCCTGCGACAATATCAAGCAAGTTCTGAAAGGTGTTGAGGTCGAAGACTGGCCTTTTCATTGACACCCACAGTGATGTTAGGCTATAGCTCAAAGTTGAGTCCCCTCAGGAAGCCAGAGTGGCCTGCTGATGCCCAGGCATGCCTGCTTTCCTTTCCTCTACCGGCAGAGTCAATACCTGGGTCAGTCATCAACAGCTGCCCATCTGGCTCCAGTTCTCAAATCAATGCCTGTCAGAAGTGCACCAAGCATTGATCTCTAGGTGTGAGCCAAGTAATTCAAAGTCAGCAAGTGAATCAATGCCAATGCTTCTAAAGCAAGGGATAGCCGACAGTACCACCAGGGAGTTGGGTGGCTCCCGTGTACCCAGTTCAGGATGGGGTAAGGCCTAACTTAGATTGGCTACTTGACAAAGCATCTTCAGATGAACCATTTCCCCTTTGTACAGAGGTAAGGTCAGATGTCCTAAGAGCTCTAGTGGCCAGGCTACTAAAGATGTGGCATGTGAACTCTCCTCCCAGAGCAGCTAACACAGCCAATATTGAAACTAGTTAAGTTTAGCTAGCCTAGGCACCTCTAGAATCAATTTTGGAAAGACTTAACTAGAGCGAGTCCCATCCCCACTGGCAGCAGTGGGAGCTTGCCATGGTGTGTGCACAGCTCTGGATTTCATTGCCTCAAGTAAGGGCTGGCTTCTTTCATACAGGTCGTCCAGGAGTATGACGATTTGAGAGGGGGAGGAAGGGTGGGGAAAGCCCCTTGGCCTTTGTCTTGAACCCTGCTTGGTTCTTAGGAACATTGGATGGGTCTCCAAGGCTTGTTTCTAGTTGCTGTGACCATATTGAGGGAAAGGAAGACAGTTTGTAAAACTACACCAGTTCTGAGCGCTCTCTGCGGCTACTCTACGGTTCGCGAGCGGGAGATTTAAAAACAGACGGGGCCACGGAGACATCTTTTGATATAATGCCAAGAATGACCACTTTATTTTGCTCAGTGGCAGCTTATAACAGGGCTCTGGCCACAACTCAGCTCAGGATCTTTCAGCTGCAGACTCGAGAACCCACTCCCCTGCCATCAGGGTCTTGTGCAGGCTGGTGCAGGCTGCTCAGAGCAACAGAAAGTGCACAAGAAATTCAGGGTCTGGTTGTCCAGTCCCTGACAAGAGTTGAGAGCTTGAGGCAAGTTTTTCAAGACAGTGTACCTCCAGAGAAGGTGGAGAAGCAGACACCTAACTTCCGGCACTGTTGTGGATCCCAGGTCCCGCGTGGCTCTTTGGTCAGTGGATATTTTTCTCTTGCCTTTGAGGGCCCCCCACCACCCAGATCTCAAATCACACGAAGGCTTATTCTTAATGTCCAGCCTTATCTACTTTCTCTGGGATTCTTCTGTATCTTTTCCTTCTAACTTTGACTGCCTGGGTGGCTGGCCCCTGAGGTCCTTCCTCTTTTCCTCTACACCCTTGTTCTCTATACCCTGCCCGCTAGCTCTGCCTATTCTTGCTCCCGCCTTGCTACTGGCCATTCATCTCTATTAGAACCATCGGGTATTCTAGGCACAGTTAAGTTTTAGTTAAATGCAGCATATAAACAAGTCACCTGAAAATATTCCCCAGCAGTCTGGCAGAGGCCTCTGGTGTACCAGGCCACTCCTGGAGTCAGGTTGCCCCCAGAAATGAAGTCTGAAGCAAGAACAGCTAAAAAGCCAAACAGTAACTTGAGCATCCGGCAGAAGTAGGACTCTCCATGGATAAGAATATGAACTAGGAGAGCGCCTCTGGACCTCAACTAGAAGGGCAGCCTTTGTGGATAGAGTAGAACAGCAGTCAACAATTACAACCAACCCAGGCCTCTTCCCATCCCATTTAACCCCGCACTCTGGACCCGGTAGCTTCATTTTCAGAACAGACCTTACCCAGACTCCGTTGGACAGACTCCAACATTTAGACTTTTCATAAAATGGTGTCAAGTGTGACTTCAATACTTCGTAGTTCACAACTCTACATTGAGCTACTTGGTCTAGTAGGTTCTCAGTAATGGAGAGCCAAAGCTTTCGTTAGCCTTGCTTTCTCAGCTATTCCCATTCCAGGTTTAATGCTGAGATCTTATGTCATATCCAGGAAACCCACAGGCTCAGGACTCCAGTTCCCTACAACCATGGGTCCTCTCTGCCCCCATCCATAGAGTCAGCTCGTACGAATTGGAGGTCCTGGGTCTTGAGGCTAAGCAATCACGTGTTAATCACTTGAGGGTCACACGCTGTCCTATACACCCCCCTTGGCAACCCCGCTGCTATTAAGGCTGTCAATCCTGTGCCCACCTTGGCTGGAGCAGGGTCACAACTTGCTTCCCATACCTTGTGCCAAACATCCAAATCTTTACCCGCCTTTTCCTGTTTCAACTTCCTGTCTTTCATCGTAATTTTGCTGGCACCAATTCAAGTTCCCTTTCTCTAAGTCCTGGTATACCAGCTTGTGTTTGTGATTCTGCCCACACAGCAGCGAGATTGAGAACACTTTGAGACAGCTCAAGAGGATAACGTCCTGCAGAACCCCTTTGCCCTCTACCAAGCCTGAAATAAACTGAGCTCCAAGCCAACCCTTTTGTCTTGAATGATCAAGTTTTCTAACCTGGGCACCTGGGAACTTGTTGCTACCTTTGGATGCTTTTGTAGCATTTTTGTTCGACCTCCCACTCACTCAAGCATTCTGTTGAGAAATGCCTGCAGTATCATTGTGACTGCCAAGCCCTAAACCAATGACCCAGCGACCTACTCCCAATGAGCATCCTAGAACCCTTGGTGGGTGGGCAGGCCTTAGTGAGTCAGCACTGGAGGTTCCAGGTAGGACCAAGACGCTAGATCTCACCCTTCCATGGCAGCGTCACAACTGATTCAGAATCCAGTACGTGGTTTTACTATAAGATTGGAATTTCATTTTCTGACTGAAAACCCTTAAGATGTTAGTGTTGGCATGTTATAGATCTGTCCCCTGAAATGGTCAGAGGTCAACCTCAGGCATTCCTCAGTAGCTGGCTACTTGTAAAGACCATGGTCAATCTGACTTAGAAATAACATTTGGGCCAGGGTGGTTGGCCACAGAGTCCATGTATGCACCTAGCGCTGCTTCCACAGAAACGTGCGCATCAGTCTTGTTCAACACAATTTGGAGGTTTGCACTCAGGTACCAGTGTGCAAGCCCTCTGAATTATCTCCAACTAACTTTTTCATAAAGTTGATCCCACCAGGAATTCCCATAAGGCACTAAAAATCCAACCCCCACAATCGGAAGTGTTCAGGTACACCCTTCAATCCCAGCATTTAGGAGGCGGAGGTGGATCAGTGTCAAGTTTAAGGTCAGCAGAGCTAGCTCTAAGATGTTTCTATTTAGATCCAAGTCTGTGCAGGAAGGAGGTTAACCCTCAGCCCCAGACAGGCTGTTTGCCATCCCACTGTCTCTTCTGGGCCTGTGATGTTGATCTGGTCATCAGGCACCTTTCCCACTTTCCCAGGAGAAGTCCTCCACTTGTGACTTCAGACTTTCAAGTCTCCCTTATGGTCACATAGGGGACAGTTACCTCAAGGCTAGGACAGCAGCCCTAAGTTGAAGACTCAGTCCACAGTAGGCTATCAAAGCTGCTATTTGCTGAGCCCAAACCACCTAAAACTGGGCTCAATCTGACCTCAGGTCAGAGCCATGGAACAAAGGCCACCGTGTGTGGCAAAAGTAAGGTTATTTAGAAGAGATGGCCATGTGGTAGCTGAGGAGAGCTAAAGTCTGAAGACTCCAAAGGCACAAATGAGACCTCAGAGAGGCCACTGCTATACATATCTGAGGACATCTCCCAAAGACAGGCGAGATCCTGTTCTGCCTATAGGTAAAAAGGGCACCCCAACAGACCCACCAAGAAAGGAGTTCAAGCTCACAATAAGCTAGTGTGATTTCAAATCTTGGCAGTTGTAAAGCACGAGGCCCAAAACATGAGCAATATCGGGGGGGGGTTACCACCTGACTGCTTAGAGATGAGGTGGTGCTTAGAGCTTCAAGACCTGCATAAGCCACCCTTCCTATTGGGCTATCAAAATGATCAGTCCAAAGCTGAGGTCTAGGGAAGCTCGCTCTGCTGGGTCTGAACTTGAGCCTGGTATGAGCATCTGCCTCATGGTATCTCTGGAAAGCCAGCACGTATGTCTGCACTCACGAAGTGATTGCAGAGTGATCTGTGCAGAGATAAGAATCCATCCAGGCTATTGAAGCAACTCACTGAGTTTCATGAAAAACAGCCCTAGTGAGTTAGTCACAGGTCAAAGGGTACCAGCAGCCAAAGCAGAGGGATGTTAGTCCACCTGTTTGTCCCAGTGTCTGCTACACACCCTGACCCAGCAGCTGAATCAGCTGGCCAAGCCTGACTCCTTCAGATTTATGGGGCCTAGAATGGGGAAATCAATATTCTAAGCACAGGGAGTGTGCACTCCCAAGTTCCGTTTCCCATTTCTCCAAGCCCAAGAAATGCTCTATGAACTGACAGAATTCAGCCATGGTTAATCTTGGTTGTCAACCTCACTGCATATGTTGGATCAGAAAGTTGCTGGGGACCCAACTGCTGGGAGGACTTTCTTGATCCGATTCAGAAATCGGAAGACCCCCACCCCCGCCTTGGATCTGGGGGTGGCATGCCTTCCAGTGGGCAGCCTTTATAAAGAGATGGAAGCTTTGGCTTTTTGCTGCTTGCCCCTCACGTCACCAAGCTCTCTCCTGTAGCTGTGGCACATTCCTTCCTGTATCAAAAGCCAGCTTATTTGACATTCTCCAACATGGACTGATCAGCTTCTGCCAGGGATTTCTCCCTAGGACTCTAGCACCTGATTGGAAGAGCCCAAATCATCTAAGCCTCAGGGACTGAATGACTGGATACTTCAAAAGTCTTTCAAGTGGAGACAAGCCCTGTAGACAACTGGGCCACCATTCTTGTGAGCCACTTTTAAAGTCATTCAATTCTGTTCTGTTGCTTTAGAGTGCTGCTAACAGGCTGTGTTACTAGGAGGGGTCCTAGAAAAGTCCAAATTCTGATTGAGATCCTTTAGGCGGTGTGGGCACAGAGCAGGCTCTCCCAGCTTGACATAGGTTCTGTCACTTCCTACTATATGAAATGTATCGATTCACCTCAGAAAAGAGGGCAAGTCAAGTTCCTGCTTCAGCTTCTCAGCAGTGGACCAAGATTAGGACCATCTAAAGTCAAATAAACCTCCCCCCCCTTGAATTGTTTTCTGGGCCTTTCTACAACAAAGGAAGGACAGCAGCCTAACAATTTCAACTGTCTCCCTTCGACAGCTTTCCGTCTAATTCATACAAGCACGTGTTGCGTGTTAGGCCCATGGGTCTAGCACATTCCAGCTTCTCTCAGCTCCCCTCCCCGCCCGACTCAGGCTATTATCTCCTAGACTTTGTGATAAACAAATCTAGAAGCCCCAAGTGGAAAGCCTTGCACGTGTCACGTGACTCCAGCTACATCTGTTTTCTTACACGTGCGGTCAACCTTTAGGACCGCAGACATTCAGGAGGTAGAGGGACAGTGAGCTCCCATCCAGGGGGGACAAAGTGGTGGCCTCAGACACTTCAGGCATGAGCACGTTCTGACTTGTCAGCACCTGCTCTACCTAGAGGTTCGAGGTGAGCAAGCGTGGTGCACGCACAGCGAGTGCCACGCTTTATTCCTTCATGGCTGCATACGCAGAATGGATCCCCGCCCCCCTCAACACCCAGCTTACTGAGAAAGTTACAGCAAAGCCCAGGTTCACTGCCTCTTGTCCACGCAATCCCCTCCAATTGTGTACTCTAACTCAATACTAGTACTGTTCCCAGGGCCGTGGAAACCAGTTACAGCACGTTGATTCACGGCAGATACATGCTAAAACATGAGCATACCGTGTAATGAGTGCCGACTTAATTGTGCTTAATTACTAAATTCATAAGCTGCCTTGGTGAGGAGCCTTCCCCCCACTCCGCCCCCGGACGTTTATATTATGGTAGCAGCCAGAGGAATAGAGGGTAAAATAGGCATCAGAATGCTTTAGAGCCATTAACTCTTGCACCTGAGGTTGAAGGGACCACACCTGTGAGCATCTCTAGTAACGTGGACCAGCTGCAGCAGCTAGAACCTTCTGAGCAAAGGTGATGGCTAGCACCTGGTCCCCAGCCATTGGGTAGAAGATTCATGCCTACCCCTGGGGATCATACACCTAAGTCACAGCTCAAGGGCACAGGAGAAAAGGTTGGGGTGCCTCTGAAAAATGAGGCTGCTCCTTAGGATGTGCCCCAAAGCAGGGCCCTTATGGTAAGAAACTCAGTTCCGTGTTCTTAGTTTTCCTTGGGGCACTATGTAGAGCACATTTAAGGAGCTGAGGACCGGGGACAAAGACTCAGGTTTTCTTCCCACCATGACAGAAGAATGCTAGAGAAAGATGGCTCTTTGGATTTCAGAACCTAAGGGATCCTTGGGCCCAGGCCCAGACTACCCACCCCCAGTTATGCCCCAGGGCTAGGCCATTAGTGATTGCTGCCCTTATAGGATCCAGGAGGGCTCAAAGTGGCCCATGGAGGCTGCAACCTCCAAGAAAAGCTTTGTGTTCTGACTCCACATGGAATTAAACACATGCTTTCTCATGAGCATTTTTAGCAGTAACATTTGCTCAAACAGTGACGCTAGATGCCAAAGCCCCTTTCAGGCAGAGGGACAAGAGCCTGAAGGCTCGCCCCAGGTGCTCAGGACAAGGCAGATTGACTTCAGACTCTCACTTAAAATCTGGTTCTTCTGATCCTGAAGGAACCCAGAGTGCTTTTCAGGGACTCCCAGTAAAAACCCCCCTCTTGCAGCTTCAGGGTACTGCCCCAGAAGTTTTGATACTTGGCAAGTTTTGAATATTGGGGAAGCACAAGAACCTAAGGGACAGCCTTCAGAAGCACCAGATTCAGCCCAGCTGGCTCTCCACTTACACAAGGCCTGCTCAACATGTGAAGACGGAAAAACTTTCCAGTAGTGGAGATGGACCCCAGGGGCTTCATTGTCCAAGCTTCGCTACTGAGGAGCCCTGCTCCAATTCAAGTTTTTAATCATTTTCCCATCCTTTTCTCCAAGAAAACCCAAGGGACAAGTATCGGGGTTTTCTCCCAGTCAGTGGCTACCAAGCCTTGGTCCTGAAGCTGCCTGTTGACTGTCCCAGAACCAGCTGAGTGGTCACTATGGAATGTGGCTCCGAGAAGAGCCAACTTCCTGATCGTTCTGAGCTTGGAATGTGAGATGTGTTGTAGCTAGGGATTAACGGGGAGACCCTGGCCCCCACCCGATTCAAGATGAAGCCCTGAGCAGCAACAGTACCTGTTCCAAGCTAGCCTCGAGTTTCATTTAAAAGAGCAAGTTCTCATAGAGGCCGAGAGCTCTTTAACACTAGGAGTTTCAGAGATGTCAGGGATGAGAGCCACAACCCCAGCGAGAAGTTTAACATCCCGGGAAGCTACTTCATGAAGATGGAAAGCTGTAGCCGACTTTGGCATCCTTAAAGGTTCTGAAGTTGGCATCAGAGGACCTTTTACCCCACTGGGAAGATCAGTACCGCTCTTCTGTCAGGGTCTCACTTTGTCAGGCCTGAACCTCAGCTGATTGCCCGTCTCCAGAGTGTGGAGATTAGAGGCCACTGTGGCCACTCCTAGCTTCAGTATTCCCAACTACGTTGTAACTAAGAAGCTCAGAAACTCAAGTCAGCATCTGTGATTCAGAATGGAAAGCCATGGATTTTGAACTCTTGCAAACATGAGCAAGCTGTGTAATGAGTGGTGATCTTTGTTGAGAGACGTACTTAACACTGAACTAAAGCTACCTTCATCTCCCCTGCCCACCAACTCTAGGACATTTGTCTTATGGGAGCAGCTGAGAAACAGGGCAGGGAAGACAAGGGCAAGATAGAAGAGGCATTAAGAATGTTTTAGGAGCCATTAACTCCTAAGGAGGCTGAAATGGCCTCATCTGTGAGCATCTGACATGGACCAGCAGCAGCACCTGGAACCTTCTAAGAGGTGATGGTTACCACCTGATCCTCAATCAACACCAAGATTCAACCTATCTCCCCCGGTGTCTACACTTAACAGTCCAACGACACAGGAGAAAATAGTCTGGGGGAAACCAAGACCCCATGTTCTCTTCCCACTCTGAAAGGGGCTGCACACAGAAGGAAGGTATGTTCTGGACCCAAGGAGCCCTTGGGTATCCAGGTTCAGCCCACCCCTTTATTCCCCTGGAGCTAGTTAAGCTATTGAGGCCCTTGTAGATCCAGGAGCGTTCAAGTAACCTGAGGCGGCTACACTGTACCCTGGGAGAAAGTTTGAGTTTACTATGCGTTGAGTTTAAAGCGTATGCTTTCTTGTGAGCGTCATTTTAGTGACTTTCATTAGGGCAGTGAAGCTAGAGATGCCGCAGCCCTTCTCAGCCTCGAGAGACAAAAGCTTGAGTGTCACCCCAAGTGCTCAGGACGAGGCAGACTGACTTCAGAATCCCAGCACTTAACCCCTCATTCTGACCCTGCAGGAACCCAGAGTGATTTGGCGTACACCCACCACCCCTCCTTTGTTGCTTTGGGGTACTACCCCCGAGTTTTAATTCTTGACATTCTGAAGCTCTTAGGAAAGCAGAATGAACAGCCTCAGAAGCCTCAGCCAGCAGCGAGTCAGTCCAGGTGGCTGTGTCTAGAGTCCTGCTCAGCATATGCTTAGAGATAAAAACTGGCTGCCCTGGTGCCTCGGCACTCAAGTTTGCTTTTCCCTCCTCCCCCATCAGCTTGGGACTTCGGGAGCCCAGTCTCTTTTGCAAAGTCAGTAGAGCACTTAGGGATGTAGGAGTTGAAAGTGTGCATGTGTTGAGGGGCATTCGTAAGGTCACACTCCAAGGAGACCCCGTTTTTCACCCAGCACCCTTCCATTCCTGCTCCCATACAACATCGTGTATGGAATCCATGGAGGGTGAAAGCAGAGTCCCACCAAGGATTTCACTGGCAAAACTCAGAGCAGGGAAATCAGGTCTCTTTAGAGCTCCTGGAAAGCAAGAGCAAGCACACATAGACTTAGAGCCACCTACAGCCCCTTTTCCCCCTTACCCTAGCCCTTGGCTATCGGGTGCCAGCACCCAAGGAAAGCTTTAACAGGAACAGGATTCTCCCTCCGTTTGAACTTCAGGTACTCCCAGGTCACACACAAGACTTTCTAGCTCAAAGCTTGTTTGGTATCTCTTTCCCCCACATTAGAAAACTTAAAAAACTTTGTTTATAGGCTAAGAACAGCTCAAGAGACAGAGTTTAGCAATTTTTCCCCTTCCCTGGATAGCATAGTAAGGAGAGACAGAGAAAGTTTAGCAGTTTTTTCCCCTCCTCTGGAAACGTAGTAAGGAAAGACAGAGGAGGACAGGACTGACCCAGACTGCTCCTTTTATCCCTCCCTTGATGCTGCCCTCTCAGGTCATTGGCTGGCAGCCTTCCCCGCCCATTGGCTGGCTGCCTTCCTGCCGATGTCATTCACCTGGCAGAGATGTGGCTTCTGGGCATGATTCAGCCCAGGTGTGTCAATGAGTAACCTGATCTTCACTCCCGTGTAAGCTCACCCTCTCTATGATTTGTGTTACACTCTCAAATGTCACAAGTGTCCCTGTTGATCCTTCAGTGTCTAACTGCAGCCTGGCAGGAAGTCTCTTCTACCAGAAACACAACATCAAAGGTGAGCCTGTGGTACTGGCACACAGCTCAGTAGCTAAGAGGCTTGCTGCCAAGCCTGATCACCTGAGTTCAATCCCTGGGACCCACGTGGTGGAAGGCGAGAACTGACTCTCACAAGTTGCTCTCTGTTCTCTATGTGTGGCATGTGCCATGTTGTGCCCTAGTGTTAATACACACACACACACACACACACACACACACACACACACACACACGAAAGTTTTTAATAGTTTCAAAAATGTTTTCAAAAGAACTAGCTACTAAACCCAGCTAAATCTGCTACAGCTGTGGATTTGGCTGCCCCAAATCCCTGCTGAACCTTGCCTAACAAACTCCCTCCATCTTATCCCTTGGCTTCTGCCCTATGCCCCCACAATGCCAGGATATTTTTTTTGTGCCTTTAACTTAGGGCACTTGGATATGGGGTGTCCAACTGTGATGTCAAGTTCTTCCTAAGCCACCTGTGGCTGGGTCCAAACTCAAGCTCTGACCGTGCTATCTCCGCTGTTTCTGTTTGCTTATGTTCCTTTGCCTCTGTTTCCCCATCTGAAAATGTCGTAGCACAGGGATGTTCTACTGGTTAAGCGAATTCATACGTGTGAGTCTTTAGACTGGTACATAGTGTTGTCAGCGTTGTACAGGTGTCTGTTAACCACGAGGAGACATGAGGGTGAGCAAGGAGGTGGCATGCCTGTAATCCCAGCCCTTGGGAGCTTGAGACCGGGGGATTTTGAGTTTGAAGACATATGGGGTGTATAGCAAGAGGCTGCCTCAAAAAAATTAAGTAAACGATGCATAAGTCTGGTGAGATGGCTCAGTGGTTAAAGGCTCTCACTGCTAAGATCTGAGTTAAATCCCTGGGACCCACAAGGAGGAAGGAGAGAATCAAGTCCTGCAAGTGGTCCTCTGACCTCCACGCATGCACTCTGGCATGCATGTGTGCGTGTGTGTGTGTGCATGTGCACACGCAGAAGTTTAAAGAAGTCTGTTGCAACTGTGACTAGCACCCTTAGAGATAAGAGGCAGGCTGGTGGCTGCCAGGATCTGGGAGGAGAATGAGAGCCTGGATGGTGGGAAAGGGACTTCGCTTTAGATTGATGGAAACTCTTTAGAACGTGACTTCGAGATGCTATGAATATACCAAACACTGCTGGATTATAAATCTTAAAGTGGTTTGGTTTTGTATCATGGGAATTTCCCCTAATAAGTGATTCCCCTAATAAACCCACAAATACATAGATAAAAGGGAGTAGAGAAGAGAAATAGAGGGACTGGACAGACATCTGTGTTGACTTCTCTGGCCTGGCTCAGTCCACCATCAGCTCGTCCCTCTAGGAACATGCAACAGGATAGTTGCTTTTCTTCATGTCCCCATTTTACAGACCTCACAAACCGAGAGGGGAAGACACATGTGAGTTTGAGATCAGAGACCTTCTATGATTTCTCAGAACACAGGCTGCATCTATGCAAAACTTAAGACTCTCAGATTTCAGGGACATCTGGCAATCACCCAAAGCCGAGTCCCCCTATTTATAACCATCGGTGCTGTGTGCACTTTGATGGCAATGCCTCTTCAGACATCCTATCTCTAGACTGAAGAGAGGATGTGAGGAAGCTGATGTGCCCTTCCTGTGTGCACCCTCCTAGAGGGCTACTAATCCTTTTCAGCAATATGCAGGGCCAAGAACCCCAGTAACCATGGGACAGCTCCCATTAGGGATGTGATCACCTGTGCCAAGAGAATGCCAAGCCCAGCTGGGGCAGCATCATCACATGTCACAAAAGGGCAGCTCCCCAGGCAGAAGCCACTCATGGACATTGGCTTTCTTTCACTGTTGTCCCATGCCCAGAGCTATTACTGACACAGGGTAGGCAGGTGTCGTAACTTGAGTGAATGAGCAGAGATTGAAGGATGTGGAGAGGGCAGTAAGATGGTGCTTGCTGTACAAGCACGAGGCCCTCAGTTCAATTCCTAGAACCTGTGGGGAATAAAAAGCTGGGGCGGGGCGGGGCGGGGTGTGGAGAGGGCAGTAAGATGGTGCTTGCTGTACAAGCACGAGGCCCTCAGTTCAATTCCTAGAACCTGTGGGGAATAAAAAGCTGGGGCGGGGCGGGGCAGGGCGGGGGCAGTGCATACCTGTGTTCTCAGTGCTGGGGATACAGGGACAGGAGGATCCCTGGGGCTCACTGGCCAGCTAGTCTAGCCAATGGGTGAGCTCCAGGTTCAGTGAGAGATCCTGTCTCAAAAGATTAGGTGGAGAAATAATTGAAGAAGACACCAGTGGTGACCTCTGGCCTCCACATGTGTGCATATATGCATGTGCACATGCATGCGTGGGTGTGTGTGTGCGCACACACACACACGTAAGACAAACAACAGACAGATAGAAGTTCAAAGTCCAGGTCCTTCTAGTTTGCCTGAGGCCATGGTGTGGATGAGAGTTCCAAATTTATTTATTTATTTATTTGGGTTTTCGAGACAGGGTTTCTCTGTGGCTTTGGAGCCTGCACTGGAACTGCAGGCTGGACTCAAACTCACAAAGATCCGCCTGCCTCTGCCTCCCGAGTGCTGGGATTAAAGGCGTGCGCCACCACCGCCCGGCCCAAATTTATTTTTAAAAAATGTTTTGGGCTATTTTATAGTATTTGTGTGAGTACCTGCATGTATGTCTATGTACCATATCCATGCCTGGTGCCCAAAGACGTCACAAGAGGACATGAATTCCCTGGAACTGGAGTTATAGATGGTTGTGAGCCACCGTGTGGGTGTCTGGAATTGAATCTGGGTCCTCTACAAGAGCTGTCATGGCTCTAAACCACTGAGCTGCCTCTCCAGCTCAAGAATGCTGAATGCTTTGCAGCCCAGGAGATCCCTGGGTAAAGGAGGGTAGTGGGTCATCTCATCCACTGATCTCTAGATATCTAACCCATGTGAAGTCTTCGGCTTCCCTGAGCCTCCATTTCTAGAGCTGTAGGGGAGTGATACTTTATGCCTCTCCTCTCAGGGTTCCCGTGGGGAAATGCAAATATAAAAAAGTCACCTCTGTACTTCACACACTGGGGACTAGCTGGTGGGGGCTCTTCTTGCTGTCTTTACCTCAGCTGACATCTTGGGTTACAGGTGCATCTTACAGCTCCAGAGATGTTTCTGATTCTCTTTAAATTAAGATCCTACGGTGGCATGGGGTAAGCTTGGAGGGCTAAGCAGGTGAGTCTCCTGTATGTTTCCCTGAAAGGAAGCGGCCTCCCTCTGCCCCGCCCCCAGCTTGTGTTCTCAGCTTTCATATCTAGCTGCTTCACTCTGATTCCCAACAGAGTTGGCTGTAATCTCAGAGCCTTAATATAGTGCCAGAGTGGGATACGTTTGAAGTGCTGTCATCATGCCACCATGAGGACGGTCTGGTCATTGTTTGGGACTGTCCCTTTCTGATTGTCCCTTGAAGGAGAATATATTTTCTCCCATCACCTCTTTGTCACATATACCTTGCCCTCCCCCCGCCCTGACCCCCATCCAATTCCTGACCAAATAAAAGGATGCATTAGAGCCTTCTAGAAAGTATTGGTACATTATAATGGAGCAAATGACAGAGGAAGAAGCCTGGTTCAATCTGAGTCTAAAAATCAATATTGTCAGGCTTTAGATTGCATTGCTGCTGACTCTCGGCTCCTTGGGGACACAAGGCAGATGTTCACTGGGCAGGGAAGGAAAGAGCTGGTACAAGGCAGCTGGGGAGCCAGCGGGGAGCTTCCATTTGCAAAGGCTCTGGGGGCCCTAATGAGAAGCGGGAGCCTTCCAGGAGAGTAGGATGAAACCAGGGATGGAAAAGTGTTTGTGTACCCTGTCTGATCCTGCTGTGTTCATCCGAGTGATCTTGGAGCCCCAGGTGGGAGGACCACACAGTTTGGCCAGGCCAGCAAGGCTTCCCAAAGATTTTCTAAGTGTCTGGTGGCGTGTCAGACACTGGGTTCTAAAGCTAGGTCAAACCCACAGCTTGTAAGGAGGTGAAACAAGAAACTACTCATTGTCCGTTGAGTCTGCTTGCTGTCTGGGGTTGTATTAGCCAGCAAACTATGGCTTCACAACTCAGTCTGTGTGATTAACAGAGCACAGATAGATAGCCTGAATCCAGAAATCTGAAATCAGAACGGCTTCCAAAAGGAAAAATTTAGCATGTCAAAGCAATGCTGGGAAGTTGTGGATTTGGGGCTGGGACTATAGCTTGGTGACAGAACACTTGCCTGGCTTACATGAGACCCTAGGTTCAATTCCCTAGTCCTGTTATGGTGGGAGGGACTCAGGGCTGGGGAGAAGGCCTAGCCTGTAAAAGGCTTGCCTTACGAGCATAAGGACCAGAGTTCAAATCCTCTGCACTCATGCTGATGGTGAGCAGGGGTGATAGCCCACTTGTAATACCAGAGCACAGGAGGTAGAGACAGGAGGTCCCCTGGGGCAAGCTGGCTAAACTCCAAACCACTATGTGAGGTAGAGGATGAGGGAGAAAGACAACTGACGTCAGTCTCTTTCCTCCACACTCACACACACGTGCGCATCCCACACATATGTGCCCACACACGTGCACGTGCGCACACACACACACATACATGCATGAAAACATTGAGGTTTGATACATTATAGATTTGGGATTTTGGGATTTGGGGTGTCCTGTGAATAAATCCATACAAATATCCCCAAATGTAAGATAACTGGAGTCAGGAACAACCTGTAACAATAATAATATCTTGAATAATACATTAAGAAAAATAACAATGCATTGATAAGCAGCTGAAGCCATTTCTGAAGGTCAAACAAGCCACAGTTCTAGTCAAGGGTGCTATACACACGATCCTATTCAAATCTCGTCATAACTTTAATGTAGATGACTCCAGCCCCTTCTGGTAGGTAAAATTAACTCACTTGACCATTGTGAGTGGTCTTCACACAATTTGAACTCGGAGGCATCCGGTGGCAAAACTTAATTCTTCTGATGTATGTGTCTATCCATCCACAGGCCTAGGGATGTGTGGTTTTAGTGCCAGAGTCTAGCTGGAAATTTATTTCTTTACGACACTTAAAGGAAATCTATCTTCAAGCCTAATAAAAGAATGAGGCTGGGTTTTCCATCATGCAATCGGAGGAGAGCCCAAAGAATCTGTTTCCACCAAGATTCTCATTTTATGGGAATTAACCTGTGCCCTGTGGTCCTTCTCCCTGCCCTAAGCCCCTCCAATCCTATGCTATTCACTTGGGAGGTGTGCAATTCATAGAGAATTTGCCCTCAAAGACCAGACCTTAAACTTCTTCCTGAATAGAAATAGCACTGCTTGCCACATTTCTGGAAACTGAAGTGAGATCTCAAAACATGTTTTCACTGTTTATCTTCTGGAATATTCTCCTCAGCCTCAGGATGCAGCTTCTGTCTTTGTGGACAAGTAGGGGTGAGTTTCCTAAAGATGCTGTGTACAAAGAAGGAGGCAGGGTTGGTTGCAGGCTCTGGGGGAACAGAATGATACCCCTTCCAGCAAAAGATCCAATTAGAAGTTTTAAAATGGAGTTCTCCTGGACTAAACTATGGGAACAGCGACATCATAAGGAGAGCATGGCAGGAGAGGCTGCCTGCCCGGAGCTGTGTTCTGGGGTCATAGCATGAGATCAGCCAGAGTATCCAGGGGTGAAGGGGTGTGGTCCATGGTCAAGACCACACCCCTTCACAGGGGGGAAGACATTCTGACCCCTGCCACTTCCCTCCACCTACTCACCTGCCTACCTCCCAACTGTCAGACGATGGTCTGGGAGAGTTGCTAAGATCATGGGGAGCAGACAGACAGACAGACAGAGACAGCCCACAGGCAGGTCATTAGTCAGCAAGTGTCCTATGCCTAAGAACACGCTCAATGTTAGATTCCAAAATGGTGTAGTCACTCTTTACCTGCTTGCTGTGATTTTTAGGATAACAATTTAGAATCTGTTCTTAAAATTCTACCCCTGTCCATGAGATGGGAAGAAAAATCCTCTCCAGTGTATGTTAGGAGTTGGGATAGAGCTCATGGGTAGAGAAGCAGCCGTAGCATGTGAGAGACCCTCAGCAAAATGAAAACCATTTTCTTCTCATCTAGACAAGGATTCATACAGTGCTCTGTTGATCATTTGAATTGATGGTTCATCAGTTTAAAGATCTTTAAATTCTTTCCCGGTTCAGTAAAGCATAGAAAACTCAGGATTCAAATTCAGTCAACTCTGGAATTCTGTGATCTTCCGTGAGCTTTTCTACTGTAGAACCTACCTTAGTCATTTAACAATATGTCATAAGACAAGTCCGTGGATAATTCTCCTTCCATGATATATTTTGAGGGACCGATTTGTCTTCATCTCCCAGTGTTTCCAGGGCCTGCCAGCCAAGGCCTTGCTTGAGATGCTGGTGAGTTTTCTCACCCCCTCCCCCGGACATCTGTCACAAACATCTTTCACAGAAAATCTGCACGTTTCTTGATCAAACATGTGGCAATTTTACAGTGTTGGCTGGGGCCGGACAAACCACGGCCTCGGGAATGGTTAGGCCAACTTGAGTTCTTCACTACAGCTCTCTTTCCAGTGAAGTCATTAGTGACCCTTGTTCTGTGTGAGCTCACCCCGAGCACTGATTTCATTTTCTCTATTTGGAAAAGCATTGGGGGAAAGTACAGTTAGGATGGTCACAAATAGCCCCTTTGATCTGCCCCAGAAATGCCAGAACAACTCTGCTCTTCCCTGCAACTTAGAGTTCAACTGTCCAAGGAGTCTCTGTCCTGCCACTGTTGGCCTCAGGGACATTGAGGACTGTCCCGTGCTGAATCTGAAACCAGGGAACCCCAAACCCTGAGCCTGGTGATGGTATATACCTCCAGCCCAAAGCCTGATAAAGAACCTAGTTAAGCTCTCTGTGACAGCGTTTTGTCCCAGGGGCACAGCATCCATGACAGTGTCACTTCACATCCCATCACCTAACCACACTGGAGTCACCTGACTTTGTGTGAGCAGACACTGCAATGTGTTCAGGAGGACAAAGTCAACTAATGTCGTGTTTACTAGAACACACCCCCATGTCATGTGACTTTGGCTGGGTTCCCTAGAGAAGTCCTGGATGGAGAAGTTTGTCCCGGGCGGTCACCAAGGCAGTCTCTCTAAAAAGAAAATAAGTTAAAGGCCAAGGGGGTGTGTTCACCTGAAGTCCAGTCCAAGCCTCATCCTTGGGCAGCTGAGGGGGATGGATGGTGTCATGGGGCTTCTCTTTTTTTGTATTTCATACCAGGGATTCCATACCACTGCCACTGAGGTTAAGGTACACAGTTGTTGCGGGGGGAGGAGAGAAGTCTGGAGCTGTCAGTAGTCAGTGTTCCCAGCAGCTTTGAGATGCTTGTGCCAGCCCCAGAAAGAGGGACCACCAGTGCCCATGCGTCATAAGTGTGCAGATTCCTTATGAAGCATGTCAGCATGCCGAGCCTAGAGTCCCCGTGGCCCCGCCACATTTTTGCCTCAAAAGTCATGCTGCCAGGCAGAGGGAGATGGCTCAGCCAGTGAAGTGCTTACTTTGTGTGCATGAGGACCCCGGTTCGATCCCAGAACCGACATAAGCAGAGCCAGGTGAGGTGTTACACAAGTGTAAAGATGGAGAGGAGCCCTGCACCTGCTGACCAGCAGCCTAGGGAACCTGATGAGTCCAAGCCAGTGAGAGATGCTGGCTCAAACAGAAAAAGGGGGGCAGGTGAAGGGTTCCTGGGGAACGGCATCTGAGGCTGATCTCTGGCTTTCTTATGGACCCACACACACAAGAACACACGCAAACATGCAGTCACAAAGTCCCACCCCGTTGTCTCAACCATAGTCACAGGCTCCCCCTAGACTTCTGAAGGAGGAGCCTAGAGCCCTAATTCTCTTCCGTTTTTCTTCTCTTTTTGAAGTTCTGGGTATGGAGCATAGGGCATCGTGCATACATGCTAGGCATGGCCCTGCCCCTGATTACCTCCCCGGCCCCTTATGTGTATATGTGCACATGTGTGTGAGAATGCATGTACATGTGTGTGCTCATGTGTGCAGGTATATGCAGAGGCCAGAGGTTTACATAGAACCGCTCTCTCAATCTTTGGTTTATCACCTTAGTCTTTGAGACAAGTCCTCTCACTGACCTGGTGCTCACTGGCTAGACTGGCATGGAAGCCCAGTGATCCGCCTGTCCCTGCCCCTCCACCACTGAAGTGCTGGAGTTACACACAGACACTGCCAAGTCCAGCTTGTAATGGGTGCTGGGAATTTGAACTTGGGTCCTCATGTTTGTGCAGGGAGCATGTACTGAGAGAGCCTCATCCCAAGGGCCTATATAATATTTCATTTTGAGATAGGAGTGTCTCTCTAAGTTACCCCTGCTGGTGGAGTTAGAGACAGAACCACTACCACACTTGGCTTTGAGGGGGAGGGTCTACATAAGTTAATGTTGGTGGGGTCACAGCCTGAGCTACCACCACACTCTGTTTGGTTTGTAACCGTCAAGTAGAAATTGTCTTAAAGACCTTGAAGACTTTCTGTCACCTACGCTCCTCTGTTGTCCGCAGCCTCCTGGTGGGGAGCTCTCTGGAGGGTCTCAGCTTCTAGCAGGTGCCCTCCCTGTGGTTCTGTACCTTCTGTGCTCACAAGCCTTTATCTTGTCTTCATGAGGGTCCAGGACATGCTGGTCTGCATTGGACACCAGGGCCTTTCTTGGGCTTCAGTGGCTGAGCCCCCGTGACTGCTGTTGGGCCTTTGGGCCCTGTCTTCATCTCTGACACTGAGGAAGCTGGTGTTGTGAGCAGGTGCCAAGCTTGCCTGAGACTCTGCTGACTCCGCACAGTGTCGGAGAGCTTCTCTCTTTGACTCACATTTCCTAAGAGAGGCCCTTGGAGGCAATCACGATGGATCTACACAGAGGTATGTGTCATGCATGTTTCTGGATGCTCACTTGCCTTATGGTATGGGCAGTAGCCCCCATGGGTTCAAGCGCATGTCCCCTAAACGACAAGGTAAAGGCAGACATGGAGAGCACCTAAGGCCAGGCATCCCCTTGGATTCAGAAGTTGCCTCAAATGCAGAGGAAGGGGATGGTTTTGGAAGACATAGGAAAGTCTCAGGAACTCTGCACAGTTCACGTTGTTTCCTGTGCCCACCCACAACTGTGTTGATCTGATGTCAACCGAAGCAAAGTCTTCCTATTCTTCATGCGTCTGTGAGCTGAAGGTACTTAGGGTCAGGATGGGGGGCCATACCTGTTGTGTGCAGGATTTCTGCCCTTTGGTAAGAGCAGATGTGTGTGCACACAACACACACATAGACAGCCACCTGGCAAATACAAACTGTGTGATGCTTCTGAGTCCCTGGGGAACGCTGTCCTGCAGGAATGATGCGACGTGGCCATCTTGGAATCTCACATGGGACCCTTGTGAAACAGTGTTCACGGACATTCTCTCGTGGAAGGAAGGGAGGGCTCACAAGGGGTGCATGAGCCCCCTCCCCAGCCAGGACATATAAGAAGTTAACAATTCCGGGGGGAAACTTTCTGAAGGCATGTTTATGGTTCTAGTTGGCAGCGTGGACCTGGAAAAGTGGGACCTAAAAATGCTTTATTCAGAGCATCTGATGGTTTATACCCAGGGAGTTAAGGAGAGTCGCCTGAGTCAAGTGCACACTTACAAGGGCAAGCCACACATGACAAAAGCATGTTTCCCCATATGAGTAACGACAGCTGAAGTAGGCTCACCCCTGCCCTCTATACCAGGGAGGAACATGGAAACATTCTGAGAACAATCCTGTGTTTTTGGAGAACTGAGGTCACAAGACTCTTGTTGTCTTGGAATTTTCTCCTAAGCACTCAGAATTCTCACGACTGCCTTCTTGGACTGTGTTCTGACAATGGTGGAGCTCCTGGAAGTAATCCTTCACCCTCTCTCCTGTAAGCAACCCAGGAAAAGCCAAGCAAGGGTAGACTCTTTTCCTTTGTCTGTCTGTCTGTCTCTCTCTTTGTTTTTGTCTCTCTCTCCTTCTCCCCCCCCCCGCCCCGCCATAGAAGTGGACCCCCTAGTAAAAGTTACAGAACACTGTGTATTAGCTGGATGCCCCTAGATTTGAATTAATATTGTCTTCATGTAACACAAGGATAATGGGGTTCTTTCAGAGATCCTAGTATGCCCAAGGCCCTGGATTCCATCTTGAACAGAGATAAATACATAGGAAAGAAAAAACGTAAAGTTCATGCTTGGGGGTTATAACTTTATTTATATTTAACTTAGAATAATACTAAGTAGCAAGTATTTAAAAGAAACACCATGGTTACTCAAAAGGAAATCATCAAAGAATAAGCTTCCTTGGGCTGGCTAGATGGCTCAGTAGGGAAAGGAGCTTGCTGCCAAGTCGGACGACCTGAGTTCCAGCCCAGGAACCTGGATGTTGGGAGGATAGAACCGACTCCAAGAGATATTCTTTGACCCTCATGACTGTACTATGGCACACACAAAACACCCACCCACAGCACACAATAAAAAATTAAATAAATTCAGCTGGGCAGTGGTGGCGCACACCTTTAATCCCAACATTCAGGAGGCAGAGGCAGGTGGATCTCTGTGAGTTCGAGGCCAGCCTGGTCTACAAGAGCTAGTTCCAGGACAGGCTCCAAAGCTGCAGAGAAACCCTGTCTCAAAAAATCCAACCAACCAAACAAACAAACAAACCTCCCACCACCCCCAAATTGAAAGAAAGCCCTTGAACAGCAGTAGCTTCCACCTTTAGGAACAGAGCTCCTCCCTGCCTGCATTAATTACTCTGCTCCTTGCTGTGATCAAATCCCAGAAAAGAAACAATTTGAAAAGAAGCCTGAGGGGGGTCAGTGCACGTTGGGAAGGGGCAGTATGATGGCGCAAGCCTGGGCAACTGGTCACATGAAGGAAGTGGGGCTGGGACAAACCCAAGGACCACGACCAGCGAAACAGATTCACTTCCTCAGAGAGAATCTGCCTTTTGGCTTCCCATATTCTGCCCCCCAAGGTGCGCCCCAGGGAGCAGGTGTTTGAACTCCTGAGCCCCTGGAGGACATCCTACAATGTGATCTCATCACTGTGACCTTTGTTGTTCACAGCGCCCTGATGATTAAGGAGTCTTGCTGTGTATTCTTTGGACTGTTTACCTTAAGAGTCCGTGTGTTCTTCCGCATCCCGTCAGCATTTACCTTGCTCTGGGACATTCTTCCTGCATCTCTCCCCACAAGTGCCCTTGGGTGTCTAGGATACCAGGCAAAGGTCTGAAAATGGATGCCAAAGGAGCAGTTTGTAATGCTACACGGGCCCTGGGAATAAAAAGGTAGCGCATGGCGCAGGCCTTTGTCTTGTCTGTTACAGAAGTGGCCACACAGGGACTGTGTTCCTGTCCCTATTGCTGCCAGTCTCAGAGCCCAGCCCCTTCACGGGATGATCCACAAACCATGCAACCCCAGATTCAAGGTGAGCAGATGGGGGAGGGGTCAGGAGTTGAACTGCTTCAGGACCATGGCTGTGATGGATGGGTCTGCCTTCTAGTTGATTATTTATATGAATGTCCCAAGTGGAAGTGATGAGGCAATGTACCTTCCAAACAAGGGTGTGGAAAGTTCTGGAAAAACCGAAGAAGGAAAAATCTAGGCAAAAACAAAAAAAAAGGAAAGAAAAGAAAAGAAAAGAAAAAAAAATGTGGCCAAGTTGGGCTTTTGTCCAGCTCCTCTGTTCCTTTGGCCAGGGCACCTTGAACCAGAACCCAGATGGTCTCCAGACATACGAGGGCAGGTCCTCAGAACTGGGTCATGCCCTGGCTCCAGGGGACTAATAACTTCTGCACCTGGGAGAGGCACACATGGCCCCAAATTAATATAGTTAATGAAGGAAGCTGAGGAACCGGCTGCCGTCCAGGTCCCTCGGCCTTTGCTTGGTTTTCTGGTCTCCATCTCCACGCACTCTTAACTCCCAAATCTGATCATTGGGGGTCCAGTTCTGGAACACTCTAGGATTGTCCCTTGGATGTACCACAAAGCCAGCCAAGAAGCAGAAGACCCACCCATGGCCATCCTCCCTGGGTCTCACGTTTCTCCCTCAACAACCTTAATTAAGACTGGATAAATTACCTTGTCAGGGGCCCGCATCCACTCAGTCCTCCCCAGACCTTCCAAGCTTCTCCTTGGCTGGCCTCAGTCTGAGGGTTGAAGGTCGCAGAGCGTGGGGTCAGGAAAGGAGAAATACAAATTTTAGAGACCAACCTGGAACCAATCCAAAATCCAGACTTGCTCATTATATGTCTAGGACAAGTGATTATGCCTGTTTTAGCCTCGGTTTCTTTCTCATCTGCAAAATGGGTAGCAGTCAGACATACCTCACAGGGATGTTGGGAAGGCTGGGTAGGAAGCAAAACACCCAGAGATTGCTCAGCGTGGGCGGAATGAGCAGCCGGTGCCATGCAAAGGCCACCACAGAACCTCGCCTTGCCCGTTTTCATCCAACTCAGTCACTGTGACAAAATGCCTATGCTGGACAGCTCAAGGCAGGTAGTATTATCATTAAACCTGATGTTATTTAGTTATCAGCAAATGGTCTTTGAGTTAAGTCATTACTGGTACTGTATGCTTGCTTGCCTCGAGGGTAATCCCAGTGTCTGGCTTTTCAGCACATTCGGGACTTCGTTTTGGTGAATAGAGGACACTTAGGTAATTTTCAAATGAATCCATCTATCAGCCTGGCTATTTCCACAACCTCATGAAAACATCACCCTATTCCCACTTCACAGAGGATAAAACTGAGGCCCAGAGCATCTTAGCCCCACAGCAACTATTTGGTAGTGACTGGTATTGAAGGGCCTGGGTTTGGGGTAACTTTAATAACCATCACTGCAGAGAGTGTCTCCTGTAAGTTAAGAGCTTAACCACTGCCCACAAATAGCAGAGGCTAACCCACGTGTGTGGTGTTGTTTGCAGAATTCTTGCTGCTGTGTTCATGCCATTCTCTCTTGTCTTGGGTAACCGATGCCTCCCTGCTAGGATGTTGGAATCCATACCCCACAGGGGACCCAGAACAAAGACTGCAGAAGGGATTTTTGCCTGCTCCTGCTATGCCCGAGTGTGCCTCCCAAGGGCCCAGCTCAGCTTTGGAAAGGGGTTTGAGAGGTGGAGAGATTCTGGAGAGGGCAGTACCCTCACCCTCCATCCCCAGCCTCATAAACCAGGCAAGCCACATGCCCCCCACTGAGGACTCACATGCCCTGGCATCTGTCCAGAGCAGAAGAGGCCGCACCTGTTTGCAATGTAATTTCGTCATTATCAGCCTGTACCCAGCTGAAATTGAAACACTGGAGAAGGGAGGGGATGATGGGGTGAGGGTGGCGGGCTGAGATGCTGGAGAGGGAGGCTGATCAAGTGTCCTAAATTGCCTGTACTTTAATGCTTTATATAAAAATTTCCTGTAATGCGTGTTACCATAAATAAGAGCGTGCTGCACAAGCCTGCACCCGGGAGGCTTCTTGTCAAACGCTCCCACACGGTCTGCAGCCGCTGGTTCCTCTTTGCAAATCATGCTGTAGGCTGCCTGCTCCTTTCTGACTTTGCCTCGCTCCATGGCATTCGGTATGGGGGAGCATGTGAGATTCAGGGTCCACAGACCAGGTCCCTTCAGGGTCTCATCTCTGCCTAAAGAGATTGGGGGGTAAATCCCATGATCCCCAGATTCTATCTAGCCACCTCCATTCAAATCCACAGTCTACCTGGAGGACTGTCGACCAACGATGTAATCCCTGATCCTGCCCCCCCAAAACCACCAGATATTGGGGTCACTGGGGTACACTTGAACCATCCCAAAGGGAATGCATTCAGGATGCACCTGGACAATCGGCCCCATTCTCTGCAGGGCCAGATGATAGAGGCAATTTCCTCATTGGTAAGATGCAGCTTTCTTTGCAAGTTTACCACAGGCTAGCTGAATACCTGAGAATTGCCTGGGGCTGCTGGGGAAAATATGACAATGATGACAGGAGAGGAGGAGGGTGAGCAGGAAGGGTGAGGGAGGGTGAGCAGGGAGAGGAAGAGGGTGAGCAGGGAGAGAAGGATGAGCAAGGAGAGAGGAGGAGGGTGAGTAGGGAGAGAAGGATGAGCAAGGAGAGAGGAGGAGGGTGAGTAGGGAGAGGAGGAGCAGGAAGGGAAGAGGAGGGTGAGCTGCGAGGGAGGAGGGTAGTGAGCAGGAAGGGAAGAGGAGGGTGAGCAGGAAGAGGAAGAGGAGGGTGAGCAGG
>JAQHUG010000089.1:1047930-1074835 GCA_028555095.1 Dicrostonyx torquatus | reverse complement strand
GAAGAGGAGAGCAGGGAGGGAGGAAGAGGAGAGCAGGGAGGGAGGAAGAGGAGAGCAGGGAGGGAGGAAGAGGAGAGCAGGGAGGGAGGAAGAGGGTAAGAAGGGAGGGAGGAAGAGTCGTCACTTGTGAAGATCTGACACCATAGCAAGATCTGATTCTCTGTGTGATGGCACAAGCCAGGCATGGGTACCATTTACATCCATAGACAAGAAGGACAGAAAGCAGCGAGCAGAAGCTCTGTCCACATCTCGGTGGAGAAGTCACGACTTAAACTCTTGAAGGCAGAACAAACACTGGCCTCCCTTCTGATGTGAATTTGGAGAGTGGCCATCGTTAGGGTTGAAGGACGGGATTCTCATCCTCCAGCCTTGCTTGCCACACCCAGCCTGTGGCATGTCTTGTTACTTGGGGCAGGGAGAGGCATGACCAGAACAACAGGTGGTAGTGGTTAGATTCTTCTGGCACCTTCCACTCAAGCTTCATACACAAAGTGAGAGGCCCACAGTAGCTCAGGGGCTTAGGTACACAGTGGGCCAACAGAGATGAGGACGTTTAAACATGGAGCCTCACCTCCAACCTTAGACTCAATGTGTCTGACTACATCAACAAGTATATTTTCTGGTAACCCTTGAGTGTGTCCCCAAAGTCAAGGTTATAAAAGGGGGAGACCTGAGCTCCAACATTGATGTCAGCTGTAGTATTCTGAACAAGGTATTGGGCTCTCTGCTTCCTTATCCAGCAGGGAAATCCTTTGATTGCTGGAGCAAGGGCATTGCCAGCTGCTGAGGTGGAGAGCTCCCTTGCTCATCTCTGCCTTTACCTCAACTGTGGCATACAGGGCAGCATGCTACCTGGAGCCGCTGCTCTCTCCCTTGCCTGAGAGCTCCCTCCTTCAGCCTTCCTCTCCCTCTGAGAGAAAGCTCCAAGTCCACTTCTACCCCAGCATCCCCTCGAGCACTGAGCTGGGCAGTGCGAGGGGCCAACCGTCTACTCTTTCATGTCTGTCCTCTCTTCTGCTGGCCACCATCCTCATCTGTCAGTAGATTGGCTGCATCCAATGGGTGTGGCCTCTAGTACACGTCAAGATCATCGTCAGTGCAATCGACTCGTCGTTTCCACACACCTCCCCTTTCCTGTCGCGTTTTCTGACGGCCTTCACAGCCCGCCACTTGCATGAGCTTTGCTGTTGGTCTCTTCTGCTGTGGATCAGGGGTGTACTGGGATGAGCAGGGACTTTCTACACTTTGGCCTCCATGGGAGCTCCCCACCACAGCCATAGCAACAGCTGCTGTGTTGGTTTTCTTAATGCAGGCCTGCCTGATATTCAGCATCCTTCTACCCAAGACACCTAGGTACTGGGATTACAGGCATGTGCGCCACACTTGATCTAACCTTTTTTTATTATCATTACTTATGTTTATTTCTTTATTTATCTTGTCTGTGTGGAGGTCAGCTAGTTCCTTGTTTCCACCGGGTGGGACTTAGGGAAGACATTCAGGAAGTCAGAGTTAGCTGCCAATGACTACCCACTGAGCCATCTTGCCAGCCCTAACCATTGCTTGATTGTTTTTTTAAGACTGACTTTCAAGCCGGGTGGTGGTGGCGCACACCTTTAATCCCAGCACTCGTGAGGCAGAGGCAGGTGGATCTTTGTGAGTTCGAGACCAGCCTGGTCTACAAGAGCTAGTTCCGGTGCAGGCTCCAAAGCCACAGAGAAACCCTGTCTCGAAAAACCAAAAAAAAAAAAAAAAAAAAGACTGCCTTTCACTCTGTAGCTTTGGTTTGTTTGGACGTCTTTCTGCATACCAAGATGGTCCTGAACTCACAGAGACCCACCTGCCTCTCTGCCTGAAATTAAAGGTATGTATTACCACTCCCAGACCTAACCATTGCAGTTTTAAATAAGAATTTTATTTCTTGCTTAGGCAAAGGGCTTTCATTTGCTCTGTGTGTTTCATTTTTTTCTCTATACAAGAAAATAAACACACCACACACACCCCTTCCTCTCCACCATGAAGAATTTGGAATATTCAGGTGAATTGAGAGCAGGTTGGTGCCTGGTGGGTGAGCTGACCCAGTCCTCATGGTAACGTGTGACTGGAGCAAGCTAGGCTCGGGTTTAAGGTGGGACCATGACAAGATCTTTAATGTTTTTCCCTTTTCAATTTTTTTTCTCTTAAATTTTGCTTTATGTTGGGGGTGGGGTGGAGGGTAGATGGGGAAATGAATGGGATCAAGATACATGATGTAAAAGAAACACTGAAAAAAAGGAAAAGAAATCCCATCCCAGGCCAGCCTGCAGCAGGGTACCATGGAAGAAGTCACTCTGCAAATGTGACTTCCCAGGCCCATCCTGCTTGACAGTTCTTGAAGGAACTGTCCCAGTAGCCCTGTCTCCCTACCTGGCTTAAGGAAGGAGAGAGGGCATATCTAGGAAACATGGCCTAGGGCTGCTCCTGGAGACGCACTCCACTACCTTCTCCTTGCCCTCCATTTCCGTGGAGTCCCTGGCTGACCCATTCAACGGCCCTTTCATTTCCCTGACCCTGGGGTCATCTGTTTCAGAGCATGAAATATGGCTGCCCTATCAGGACAGAAGCCAGAGAGAGGTGCGCCAGTGGGGAGCCTCCTGTCCAGCGAGCGTGACTAATGATGACTGGGGTGTTGGACAGGGCAGAAGCCATTTAGTTCCTTGTTCCCCAGGGATTAACTCTTGGTGGGTTCTTGAGCCTCCAGCCCCCGGTTGCCTGGCTTTCTGACACACTGGGCTCCAGATTCTCCTTACCCAGGTGCTGAGACTGGTGGATGGTGGGCAGCCAGAGACAGGTCTCAGGTAAGAGGGAGAGGAAGAAAGGAGGGAAAAGGGAAGGAGGACAGAGGGGAGGAAAGAGGAAGCAAAGGGGAAGATGGAAGGTTGAAGGAGGAAGGATGAAGAAAGGAAGGGAGGGGAGTGGGAGAGAATTTCTAAGCTGTTTTTGGAAACCCCCATGATAAAATAAGCACAGGGTTATTGCCCCTTCCCCACGTGCCTGACACTGATGCTAAACCATGCACAAGCTCCATCTCCTTATCTCCTGACACATGCACCCATACCCGGTCAAGCAAGCCAGGAGGAGACCTGGGCTGGGCGTGGCTGGATCAGGCCTGGCTCAGGCCTGCCGGTGGGGTTCCCTTACGTCCTCTAGCGGTCACTGATGAAAGGAGTCATGTGAAGGATGTCACAGAATGATGTGGCTACATATACCAGCTGAGAAGCCAGGGGGACACAGGATGAGAAGGATGCCTGTGCATCAGGGGTGAAGTGCAGGAAATTCCTCAGTCCACGCATGCACACACACACACACACACACACACACACACACAAACATACACATTTTAAAAACGTATTTGTTTGTTGACTCAGGGTCTGATGTGGTCCACACTGACTTCAGACGTACTATGCCATGGATAATGACTGGGATTACAGACCTGTGCCAAACCCCCAATTTATGGGGTGCTGGGGAGAGAATGCAGGACTTCCTGTATCCTAGGCAAGAATGCTGCTGAGTCATATCCAAGCCCAGCTAGGCTCTGTTCACATGATGGCCAGACTAGAAGGACAGGGGTGCACACCAGAAGCAGAAGTGGGTAGGACCCTCCTGCATCAGCTAGCTCAGCTACAGGCCTTAAGGTCTCCTAACCTCCAGTGATGGCCAATTGTCATTGTCAGCTTGACTGGATTTAATATTACCAGGGAAACGTTCCTCTGCATATATGTCCATGAGGTTGTTTCTAGATCACGGTGGTTGAAGAAGGAAGGCCACCTTATGTGTGATCAGTTCTATCCCCACCGAACACGAGGAGAAAGCAAGCTGAGCACCGGTGCTCATCTCTCCCTGCTTCCTGACTGTGGATGCCATGTGACTGGCTGCCATGGTGACGTACACCACTCCCCACACTGTGAGAACAAATAAATCTTTCTATCCTTAAGTTGCCTTTGTCGGATTTGTTTTTTTTTTTCCACATCAACAGGAAAAGTAACTTATACATCTCTCAGATCAATGCCAGCACCTGGGAACCATGTGTTCAAATACATGAGCCCGTGGGGGACATTGCACATCCAAGCCACCCCCATCCCTTTAAAGTCTTAGATACCAGTACTTCTCAACTGAGTATTCCCCCCAGGGATGCCTGGAGACATTTGGGGGTATCACAAAGGGATGGTGCTATTGGTATCCGTGGGTCAAAGATCAGGTCTGCTATTAAACACAATGAATAGGAGGACTCATCAACAAAGGATCGTGCAACCCCAAAATGCCTGGAGAGAGGCTAAGAGGCCCTGACCCCAAGGCTGGGGAGATTGCTCAGTGGTTAAGAACACTGACTGCTCTTGCAGAGGATGGGAGTTCAGTTCCTTGCACACACAGGGTAGTACACAACTTCATGTCACTCCAGTTGCAGCAGGTCTAGGCCTCTTCTGGCCTCCACAGCGGCATACACTAATGCACATGCACACTTAAAAAACTGAAAAAGGAAAGGAGCCCTAATGCCAATGGTACCCTACCTGGCAGCTAGGAAACCTGATTATAGGGGTCCTGATTGAGTTGTTCCTGTGGAGAGTGCTGGGGATTATCGGGAGCTACTGGGTACCAGCCTCTGCACTTCCGTGGGGTTCAGGACAGGACTTCTAAGACAAGCGAAAACTGGCTAGGGAATGGGATCTGAGGGACAGAACAGACTGACTGACTCAGGCATTTTTTTTTCTGTAAATTTCTTTATTCCTTAGGGGAAGATTAAAAAAAAAGGGATAAAAAGAAGCCTAAGGGCATCAGGCATAAGGATAAGGGTAAAAAGGGACAAGGCATAAGGCAGGAGGGTAAAAGGGAGGGTAAGAAAGGATGATCTCCACAAAGCTTTCACTTTATATAGGCACACAGACAAAGTTAACAATCCCGTCGGTAGTAACAATAGTATCAAGCATGCATTTTCAGTCCCAAGAAACTGAGGATCTGGCAAGGAGCCGCTTTGCATCTTAGAGGGGGCTTGGCTGTGAAGTTCCCCTCTAGCTGGGAACACGGCTTTGGTAGCTAGACTAACCTGTGGGCTTGATTTGCATTAGCATCTAGCTGATTAAGAGGAATCTCTTTTGGGGACCTTGCTTCTGACTCCAGCAGGGTGCCCAGGTGAGAATTTTTCTCTCTGAAGCTAGTTTTAGTGACTCAGGCCTTTTTCCTGTATAAAGAGTTAATTTCCTGGGCTATGATCCTATGTTAATTGAAACCAAGATGAAGGATAATACAGAATATTAGTAGCCTGTAAAGTCAGAGCAGAAGACAGTAGATTTCACCTTCCTGAGTCTGCTGTGAGGGCAGACAGGTGTGAGGCGCCTTTCTTACCAGTGACCACTGTCAATGAAGAAGGTTTATGGGAGACTATGTTATGTAGATTTTGGCTGTGAGAACAAGGACTTGACTGAATCCTTTTCACACCATGGCTTCATGGCATGGGGGGAGGTATTCGGTTGCCCTACAGGAAAAGTCAGATTTATACGCTGCTGGGATGGTACAGAAGGGAGAAATGCCATGAATTTGCAAGTATATAGACCTGGGCCACAACATCCAGCTTCAGCAGAAAGACCTCGGTCCAGCTGGACTGGTCCCACAACTTTAGGGGGAATTTGCTTCGTGAGACAGAGCCCAGAAACGGTGACCTTGGGTCCTGATGGTGCTCAGAGAGGAAGCCACATGGAATAGTCCTCCCTTGAGGACCTCCCAGGTCTGCTCTCTGCAGTGATAGATGCTCATCCCCCAGCCTCAGAGCTGGGGTGCTCTGCCTCGGGGGTGATCTCTAAGTGGTCCAGGCACTCCACAATGTCGCTGCCTCATCCACCTTTCACTTTTAGAACTCGGAGGAATTCAGAGAAAATGTGATCCATATGTCAGCTTCCTCTACACTTGAGTCATGAAAGCAGTGCTTCGAGTTTTAAGAGCTCTTGATGTCCAGAACACCTTGTGGAGATCTTTAAAATAAGCGTCTCTGGGTGTCTTTTTACTTTCAGTCGGGTTTTGCTCTGGGTAAGTCAGTTCAAACAATGTGAATTTGGGGGACTGCCAGAAACCCCAGCCATGAAGCCGGACGAAATCTGACCCTGTTCTGCTCAAACCTGTGGGTTCCCTTGAGATGCGGCCATTCAAAGCGAGAAAGTGAATCCTCTCCCAGTGAGGAAGGCAGGGCTGCTCTCGGACCTCATAGACATCTTCCTTCACATTTCGCCTCTCAATGTCAAATGTTTTGGCTCTGGGTAAGGGAGATCCAGCCCCCCTTCCAGTGGGTATGCTATTTCTAAGCAGGAACTTGGATCCGCCGTCAGTTTCAGATTTAGCTTCTCCATCAGACACCCAGAGGGCGGCTGAGCTCTAGATTGGCCCTTTCCTCATGTGCAGTGCACAGTTTACCTATGGAGAAAGGTGATTTCACAAGCTACTTAATATTCAGGACAGAGAATATACCCCAAGGGCAAAGAGAATCCTAAGTGTGGAGCAATTCAGCCCTGCAGTCAGCAATATCCAGCACATACACGCACGCGTGCGCGCGCACGCGCGCGCACACACACACACACACACACACACACACACGCCCTTTCCCAAGAGACGCTGTTCCTGCCCCATTAGCTATGTGTATATGGAAACTTCTGTCATCCATGCTATGGGGAAAGACTGTAGAGATGAGAGAGTGTAGGAGAGGCTGCCATTTCCAGTGATCTAAAGGCAGCAGGTGGATTGGATAACGATGTCCACAGAAGAGCAAGGGACGATGCAAAAAGCAAAGGCAGAAATGGAGACTCACAGACGTGAGAGGAAGGAATGAGGGGAATATGGCCTGACCATCAGAACGAAAGGGAAGAAGAAAAGACAGAATGTGAGGGACACAGGACCTGGACAGATGTCACACTGGCAAGGGTATTGAGCAGGCAACCTAGATCACTGGGCCCCTAGACCAAGAAGCTCCCATCTCTACCCCTCCTCAGAACCCACCTCTACCCCAGAGGGAGCCTCTCCACCAGCCTATTGGCATCAGCACAGAGAGCTGAAGAAGCCTGGCCACCTAGAATCTCCAGGAGAATTGAGCCAAGGTGACCCAGTCCCCTAGAAGAGATAGGGGAGCAGAGTTGGACTCCAGATAAAGAAGAATTGGGGCTGAAAGATGGCCCAGCAGTTATGAGTGCTTGTTGCTTCTCCCCTGGATATGAGTTTGGTTCCCCAATGCCCATATTGGATGGCTCACAGCTACCTATTACTCCAGCTCCCAGGGGATCTGATGCCCTCTCCTGGCTCCTTTAGGCACGTGCACTCATGCAACACATACATAGACTCAGACACGTATGCATACACACATACTAAGAAAGAGAACAAACAACTAAACATAAGACTCCCTTTCACACCAGGGAAAGGTCAGTTTATGGAGCTAGTGAGGGGTTTGTGCCTGGCTGAGTTTTCGTTGATCCTGGATGAACCGGGAGCATGGGGTGCCATGGTGTGGATCAGGACCTGAGCACATGTCCTGCTCATCTTCTCCTACAGCCGCATGCTTCTCTTGCAGCAAGCATGCAAATCATGGGTGGTAGTGCATCTCAGCCCTTAGGAGGTTGAGGCAGGAGGATTACACCTTCAAGGCCAGCCTGGACTAGATAGTAGTGAGACCCTAGCTCAAGAAAATATCAGTTATAGAGCTGGGGAGATGGCTCAGTTGAGTGAGCCCTTGATTTTCAAGCAGGAGGACCCGAGTTCAGGCCCCCACAGCTCATGCAAAGCCTAACACACCTGTTGAGTACATTTGTAATCCCAGTGCATTTACAGTGAGACAGAGGTGGAGACCAGAGGATCCCCAGAAACTTGTGGGCTGCCAGCCTGGTGTATGCAACAGGGAACATTGAAAGTGTGTGGAAATCAAGGGCTACCCTCTATGCACCCACATGTGCGCGCGCGCGCGCGCGCACACACACACACACACACACACACACACACACATACACACACACACTCTGAATTTTGAGAGGCTATGACTTGGATCCCTAAAATTACATGTGAGATGGCATGCCTGAGTGTTGTTGGGGGAGGGGAGGCCTATAGCCAAAGGCCTTTAGATTCTCAAAGAAACTCAAAGAGAAAAGGAAAAACCACCTCACCGCCCTCGCCCACTCCCATCTGTGTGTTCTGTCTCCTTGTCCCTCTATTATCTGTTTCTCTACCTCTCTCTGTCTTCCTGTGTTTTCTGTCTGTCTGTCTGTCTGTCTGTCTGTCTGTCTGTCCCTGGCTTCACCAGATGTTATGTGGGCACTGGGAAACTTGAAGGTGTCCTCAATTAGGAATGGTGGCTCCTGGAGTCAAGATAAACGATGTGATGAGGTGTTCTTGTGACACCCTGGGCCACAGCCTGCCTGGTTACACACAGGGCCAGCACTACCCTCGCTGCCACTGCCCCACTCAGGATGCTCCCCGTGGGAGGGACTGGTCCACTGGTCCTCATGCTTCAAGGAAAGACCAAGGAAACCGAGGTCTGGCATTGCTGATGACACACCGTCTATTTGGGGACAGCAGAGTCATGCTAGGCCTCCGAATGACAGCCCAGAGCCACTGCCACTCCTTGTCCAAACTACATTCCTATAACCCAGCCAATGAGGCCATTCAGCCATCTGCCTCAATCCAGCAGGAACCTGGGACCCTTTAATGTCACAGCTGCTTTTAACATAGTCCTTTAAAAATCAAAGGCTCCAGAGTTTGCTCTCTTGTGTCCTCCTCTGGATGCTCAGAGAGCTTTATCTGCAACACTTAAAACGGGGGGGGGGGGGGTGGGAGGGGAAGAGGGAGAGAAGATGATGATGAAGACGGAGAAGAGAAAGATAATACTGTGCAGAAGAATTCGCAGCCCCGGAATCTTAACGAGCAGCTCTGGCTCTTATCATCTTCAAAACGCCCTTATTAAGCTTTGCCGGGCTCGTGTGGCCCAGCTGACTCTTCACAGGGTCAGATCAATCAGCGGCCATCTGCGACTGTGGACCGCGAACCTGCTGTGCAAGGTGGCAACATGGGGGTTACTGGAGCCTGACTCCAACAGCATGCCAGGCATGCCAAGGGGGACACATGACATCACTAAGCTCTCTCTCTCTCACACACACACGCACATGCACACATGCATGCACACACACGCATGCATGCACGCACACTCATGCACACACGTACGCACATAGAGGCCTAACAGCTGCAGTTCTCCCCCTGTTCTGTCTCTCTTTGAAGTGCTCTCAGGACACCACAGAAGCTTTCAAAGCTGGGTAGTGGACACCAGTCATGACAGAGGCAGTGTAAGCAGCAATGGCCGTGCTGTGTCAGGAACCATGGTTGACCCTCATACTTCAATCAGTGTCTTGGGGGAGACATTGGGGGTGTTCAAGCCAAATGCAGGGAATAGAGGCACTGGGTTCAAATCCTGGTTGCCTCTCTGCCTTGGGCCTTTGGACAAGCCACTTACCCTCTCTTGGCCTCCCTTTTTGTTGTCATTGATAACTTGCCTGTCACACGGAGCAGGAAGTAAATTTCGAATGCCCCACAAGAAGCCACAGATAACCGGGGATGGTTTATACATTCAGACATTTTAGCAAATTATTGTTTTATGTTGGTGTGTGTGTGCGTGCACGTGTGTGGAGGCCACAGGAAAACTTCTGACATCACACCTCAGGATGTGATCCACTTTATTTTTTGAGAGAGGTTCTCTCACTGGGACCTGGGCCCCAACAATTTGGCTTGGTTGACCAGCCTGCCTCCCCCTCCTCAAAGTCAGTAAGTAGCACACAGGCTTTTTTCACATGGCTTCCGGGGATCAAACTCAGGCATAAGCTTTACCAACTGAGCCATCTCTCCAGACCCTCAGCAAATTATTTATTTAAGCCCCTACTGTGTGTTTGATTCTCAGATATTTCTAGTACAATCAGATGAAATATAAGGTATTTTCTCCCACTGCCTAGATTCTGCACTGGAGTCTCAAGTCTCATCCAAGATCTAGGTTCAACTGCCCTACAGCTGTAGAAACAGTGTTGGAATTGTCACCCATGGGTCGGCAAAAGGTAAATTGAGGTATTGAGACTGGAACCAGGGCCCACACCAGGCAGGCACTCTGAACTTCAGTCCCTGGAACATATATAGTTTTTGTTTGGTTTGAAATTCAAATTCAACAACATTTTATTTGCTCGTTCTCTTTACCCATAAGGATATCTCTTCCAATCTCTCATCACATTTCCTACCCATGTGTTTCATTTTTGTGTGGCCCTTGGCAGGTGGGAGTGAGAATGAACGACACACAGGAGCCTGCATTACCAGGAGAGAAAGACTCCTATATCGGGTCGCATGGGGAAGGGAAAGCTGCCCCACGCTTCAGCTGAGAACAGAGGGCGTGGGTATCATATTCCAGGGTACATGGGCCAAAGTCAGCGAAAAACTGCGATGCTGAGGCAATAACCACGAAGCTCCAGGCATCCTGGGCCAGCACCCAGCCACCAAACTGCAGCTCCTGCCCCAACTCCATCCCATCTCACTGGGTGACAGAGTCTGGACTCTCACCAGGACCCCACAGGCAGGTTCCCATCCTCAAGTCTCATCAAAGAAAACTGAGGTTTAGAGAAGAGAAGTCACCAGACTTCCTCCAGGTCACACACAGTAGGTCTCTACTTAGAACCATCTTTATTGCGCATGTGCCGTGTGCCTGGCAAGGGCTCTCAGATCGGGTTTAAGCGTGAAGCAGAGCTGTTTTGTCATGCGCATCTGCGCGAGCATGCACGCATGCGCCGAGTTGATATGTAAGAGTGTCAGTACATTGTAGGTGCTCATCTTAGTTTTCTTTTAACAATGCAATTTCTGGCCTCTTGATTCCCTCAGCTTAGAAAGCTGAATGCAGCCAAGTACGCTTTACCTTCTAGGGATTTCTGGGCTGAGTTTTCCTCTTGAAAACGTGCCTGGAGAAGATTCGGCTCCAGGTTCTTTTCTTCGCCTATGTGTCTTGTAGAAGGGCTGGCATTTTCAGGGCCAGTAGGAGGGGGCTCCTGACCTCAGGATGGGCAGGCCCAGTTCAGAGCCCTTTACCTGGTTTCAGTGAGCCCATCCAGGATAACCTCCATCCCCTTCTGTCTCTCCCCTCCTTCCATTTTTCTTCTCTTCTTCCTTTTGGGGTGTTGGGAGTGGACCCAGGGCCTAAACCCACACGATGTAAGTGCCACTGAGCCACACCTCGCCCTTCATAACCTCCTTATTCATCGGTTCAAAGCTTGACTTCACAACCTAATCTACAAAATAACTTCATTTTTGCCACACCCTATTGACCAAATGCAAACTGTAGGCTACGGGCATCCTCGAGGGGAGGGCATGAACCATGCAGGCCCTGAATTCAGGGGCCTAGGAATCATGGTGCCTGCCTCTGGATCTGACCTCCTCAGTGCCAACAAATGTTTGTGCCTAAATGACTGGATGACTTGGGTATACCAAGACTAACCAAAGCTGGGGAAAGAAAGGTGAGCTCTCCCTCCAACAGCACAATCTGTGATGCCTCCTGTCTCCTCATCCTGGAAGTTGTCTCCAGCTTTGAGGTCCCCAATTATTCCACCAATACCAAGCACCTCAAGACTGAGCCGGGGAGGGAACGAAGCACCCAACGCAAGCAGCCAGGAAGAGGCAGAAAGCCCGTATATCACGCGGCTGCTGCAGGGCCGGGAGCCTTGCTGAAATGCTGACAGTGTTTTTATGCTCGGAGGATGGTGGTAATGGGGAACACATTTGCAGCAGATAGTGAAGCACTGGGGTGCCTGGAAGCCGCTATCTCCTAGACCCACATGGTAGGTACTGATCTCAGGCCCAGCGCTGTGTACCCTGGGAATTCTGAGTTATATCCACCCCTGCTTTCTGATCCATCCCATGCCCTTGCATTCTGCAGAACTCTTTCCATTAGAAGCTAGGAAGGGTATGAGTGTGTGCATGTGCATGCATGAGTGTGCATTTTTATGTGTATGTGAGCAACTGTGTGCATGCATGCATGAGTGTGTGTGCATATGAGAGTGTATGTGTGTGTGCTCAAGTGAGCATGTGTGTGTGCATGTGCATGCGTGAGTGTTCATGTATGTGCATGCATATGTGTGTGTATGTGGGTATCTGTGTATGTACATGTATGAGAGTGTGTGCATATGAGTGAGTGTGTGTAATCTGAGGAATGGGACGGTAGAATGCTGGTTTACAGTGTAGCCTGTGAACTCAATTCCTCTGTCCCAGGCATATGTGTACCTGCTGGCCCTTCCTTGACATCCATCCTGCTGGGATCTCCGCTAAGCACTTCATGTATGGAGAAGATACTGACCCTCTCATCAGGTCTGACAGGGATCCCATCACCAACTCCATGGTGCAGAAAGACCAGTAACTTGCCCAAGACTATACAATCTGGAGCAGGGGGAGCCAAAATGTGTAGAAAGTGCCCCCTGAAGCATATGGTGATGTCATGATTGGTGATTAGGCTGCTTCTCATTTAGTCTCTCTCCAACTAAGACAGAGGACATGAAAGCAAGCTTCAGAGTCGTCCAGGCTCCACCTCTAGAGTTTCCATTACAGTCTAAGTATGCCTACGGAAGAACAGTTCTGGGTGGCAGGGACAGCTAGAGCTAACATTCCAGTATCACAGACCACACCATGCTCTCTATCTGCAATGCTTTCCCATTGTCTAGGCTGCCACCTGGCTTCCTCCAGCAACTCAGGTAGGTGTTGCCTCCTCCAGGAAGCCTTCCACCACTGCTGACTGGGCCAGAGCCTTTACCCTACTCTGAGTAACTACAATCCATCAACATCGACCCATCAGGGCCTTTTTGCCATATTGATGTTCTTGACAGTGATTGTGTTGATGGCATCAGATTCCCCTGTTCAACTAGTATCTTCCCTCTTTGAAGCCTCGGGGAACAGTGACAGACAAAAGCTAGTGGTGTACCAAGGGACACAGGAGACAGAGCTCTGGGTATTCCCCAGGCAAGTGGCAGTGTGTCTGGGTGGGGGCATGACTCTCACTCCTGCAGAACCACATGCTCAAGGCTACAGGGACACAGAGCCCTGGGGTGTCACTCTTGGAGACAGCTGACTGGATGGAGAATTATTGGGGGTGGGTAAAGGGAGAGATGGAAAGGGACCTTGGGAGGTTCCCAGGCAGAAATAGGATTTCCTAAGACATGAGGACAAGAAAAGCAGCATCCCCAGGATAGGAGGGACAGCCAGAGTCCCTAAGTCACCGCAGCCATTGTAGACCAAGGAGGAAAGAGCAGGAGGTAAGAGTGGGCAAGGGAGCTAGGAGCAGGCATGTTCAAATCCCTCTGCTGGTAGTCTGAAACCATTTGGCCTTGAACAAGCCACTTCAGCCCTTTGGGTCTGCTCCTTCCTATGTAAAAATAAATATCATAAAAATCAAACTTGAAGCCGGGCGGTGGTGGTGCACGCCTTAAATCCCAGCACTCGGGAGGTGGAGGCAGGTGGATCTTTGTGAGTTCGAGACCAGCCTGGTCTACAAGAGCTAGTTCCAGGACTGACTCCAAAGACAGAGAAACCCTGTCTCAAAAAACAAACAAACAAACAAACAAAGAAATATCAAACTTGTAGGTGCCTTGCTCTCTCCAGCTCCTGTGAGGCTCTGGGAAGGAGGCTGGAGGTATTGTTAGGGAGACTTATGATCTGCTATCAGTTTTCCCTAAGAACGACTTCCTAGTTGGATAAGCCTCAGGAGCCCAGAGAACCTAGGTCCTCCCCTCACTCTCTGAGCCCACTCGTCTGTCCCCTGGGCTTTTCCACATAATTAAGTGGGAGTTCGTGTATGAAGCTTTTAGCCCACGGTGCTTGGCATACAGTGGATGCTCAATCCTCGCTAACCACATTACCACCGTCAGCTCTTTATCCTTAATGTGTTCATTGGAGTGATGGGGCAATCTAGACAGTGGATTCCAACTGGCCAGAGAAGGATAAAACCCACTGGGAGAAACACCCAGAATGAACAGGGAGGTGGGAGAGCTGGGCCCAGCCCCTGGGCAGGAAGGATGGCATCTGAGCAGCAGGAGCCCCCTCCCCATTCCTCTTGCTGGCGGCTCACTAGCCTCATTTCTTTTTATGAGTTTGCCCCTCCCCCACCTCTAAAGAGGCGTGTCCCCGTCTTAACAGATAAGACAGACTGGTCTGCCTTAAATATTTCTATTACTTAAAAGTTCATAAATCTATTGGTTTAAAACTGTCAGCAGGATTGGAAAATTCAGAGACGGAGCCATGCTTATCGCCTGCCCGGTGAGGAATTTGCCCGACGTGGGGAGCGAGCTCATGAGCAGAGGGCACTGGCGGTACCCAGAGCCAGCAGCTTCCTCACCTCACCCTCTGCCTGCCGCCCTGGATTCTAAACTCCCACCCTCTTAGCCAATGATGTCTTTGCCCATATCTCACAAACTAGTAGCCACTAGTGTCACTAGGAAGTGACAAAGGCTCCCCAGGCAGGGACCACGTGCCAGGCTTCCTACACCAGCTCCACATCCCTTTCTGTGAAAGGAGAAGATGCCAGGGACAGATGATGCGGTCCGACCTCCCTCCCCCAGCAGAGTGGCCTGGGGCATAAGGAATAAGAGTTCTCTGAAGAAAGCTGGAGAAGGTTGTCTTAGGCTGTGACAGAGAAGAATTCCTAATGACCATCATCTCTCAAGGAGAAAATAAAATAAAAGCAGTGAGAGAACTGTGAGAAACATGGCCTTCCCGTTTCTGTGCTATAAATAACTGTGGTATTGCAGGGAGCTGGGGAAGCCATGCCGTGGTACTGGGACGATACCCCACAGTTCAATGGGTGTGGACTGCCTCAGAATGGGGCAAACCAGGAGTTCTATTTATTCACATTTGCCTCAAACATGGCATTGTAAACTTACAAAACTGATTTTTTCATCTGAGACTAGGTCTCACTTTGTAGTCCAGGATGACCTCAAACTGACAATCCCCCTGCCTCGACCTCCCCAGTGGTGGGATTTCAATGGTAGACACTATATGCAGCTCTCGACTTCAGTTTCCAGCAGGGTCTCTGTTTGCCTCTGCTCACTGACGTCCTGGTTTGAACAGTTGGTCTGGCCAGCCATTCCAAACCAGGCCAGCCTCACTCTGGCTTCCATGCCTCCTCTGAGAGGGTGGCTTGGACACCCCCTCCACTTCCTGTCCACAGGGTCTTCCTGTGCATGTGACTTTGGCCACTTACTGAGTTCTGCCGGAGTTGATATCAAGCATCCCTAAAGATCTGTGCTCTTCTTCTGCAAGACCCCTGAGGCAGACCCTACAGCCACCACACTGTGTAGGGGAAACTGGCCCAAGAAGACCAGGCAGTATTACCTTTATTTTTTTATTTTATTTTATTTTTACACAGGGTCTCACTATATAACCCAGGCTGGCTTCTAAATCATGATCTGCTTGCCTGAGTCTCTGGAGTGCTGGGGTTACAGGGAGATATCACTACCCACAGCTTGGAGTAGATCTGACATGTCCCCTGAAAGTCACGAGTTTAAAAGCCTGGTCCCTGGCCCATGGCTCTAGTGGAAGGCAGTGGGATCTTTAGGAAGTGGAGTCAGGACATAGGGCATGCATGACCTTGAAAGGAACATCTCTCTGTGTGTGTCTGTCTCTCTGCTTTTCTCTCTGTATGTGTGTCCATCTGTCTGTCCTTCCCCCCACTCTTGTGTGTGTGTGTGTTGAGCAGTTTCTCCCACAGGTTTCAATCACGATATTCTGAGATACCTCTGGAACCCGGAGCTCGGTAAAGCAAAGCTTTCCCTCCCCCTTTCAGCTGTTTCTCTAGGGTATTTGGTCACATAGATGGAAAGTTGACACTTCAAATGACTTTGCAAGACTCCATATGTGAGTGGTGTCGAGGCTGAGACGTGAAACTGGAGGCTCCTAACCACTGCTCCACCCTGCCTGTCCTTGATGCCCTTCCAGGCTCCACCTCCGCCTATGCCTGCAGATTCTGTTCTGTGTGAGAACAGAGGATTACACAAGGGACCACTTGGCACACAGGGAAACCCATGTACACATGTTGGCCTCGGCGAGCAAGCTGAGTAGGGGGCTGTGGCACCTTCTGGGTGCAGGGGGCAGGCTGGCCCGTGTCCTATCAGCTAGCTGGGAAGAACGGAGATGAATCACCAGCTGTCAGTCTATTCTTATCCAGGCTTCAAGCACCCAGCCTCTTATCTGCAGCGGCTCAGTTAAAATATAGCCCCTCCTGTGAGACAGACCTCAGGGCAAGGTGTGTGTGTGTGTGTGTGTGTGTGTGTGTGTGTGTGTGTGTGTGTGTGTGCACGCGCGCGCGCGCGTGTGTTTTCAGCCTCTGTTGCTGTTCCAAGTCCTTCCAACTGGCGCCTGGAACAGCACCTAGAGGCTCACCTCTCCTCCCGGCTCCAGTCTCTGGCTGCACCAGAAGCACCTAGATTGGTGGCAGACCTTTGAATTGTGGGCTGGAAAATCTCTACCTTCCCCTGCCTATCCTCACCCTGTTTGTCCTGGGAACCAGTGTCAAAGTGACAGTTCTTATGTCTTACTGGGCTTTGCCTGCTTTTCTCTTAGGAATCCCTTCTCAGAAAGTTCTGGAAACCCTTGTCACTCTATCCATTCAGATTCCAAGGTGGCAATGATTTGGGTTTGACTTGACCCTCAGTCTTTTTATTTATTTATTTGGGGCAGGTTTTCTTTGCAGCCAAGGGGCTAACCTTGAACTCCATCCTCCAGCTCTGCCTCCTGCATGCTGGGATTATGGACACGTAGCCCTGCACCCAGCTTCTAATGAACTCCTTCATTCAATTTTCCTCTCCCCATCTTAACTGTGTATCTGGTCCCTGCCAGGATAGCGAACCCTCCTCTGAATCTCAGTTTACCCACCCGAGGAAATGGGTCCCTTCCCCTTCTTCGCAGTCCTGCTCACAGAGATTGCCTCCAGGTCAGAGCAGGCATGGTGGGAAAGGCCAAGTTCAAAGTGCCACCCAGGAGGCAGGCGTCCGTGTTATTAAGAAAAGCCAGATAGGTCTCCTCCACCTCCCCTTCGCATCTCAGCTTCACAGGCTCCTCCCTGGTTGAGGGTTCCTTGAAGCTGTCCCCCTCCCCCACCCGCCCTGCCCCTCTGCATCTGCAGAGGGATGAAGCGCCCGGCTAATATAAGTATGTTTACATTAGAATATAAGGACAATGCACCCGCCATCTAATAGTCGGCTCTGTATATGTTAGCGAGTGCTTAGGACTCTCTTTTAGAAAGCCATTATGTCCACGTGACTCCACTCAAAGCCTTTCTTCAGGGTTTTGTTTTGACAGGAGGGCATTAAGGGGCCGAAAGTGATAGCACAAGGATCCCAGTTACACACTTTGATCAAATCGCTCCATAAGTCTCCTGAAGAAAGTCTTGTATATATTAGGAAAGGAAATTAATTTTATTGCTGCTGCGGCTTGGCTGGTTAATGGCCCAGCGAGCTGGCTGGCTTCAGAAGGCAGCCATGGGCTGAACAGTTTACCCCACTCGCTTGCCTCCCAGTCAGAGGACCAGCCGGTGGGTCAGAACCAGGCTGCAGGATGTGGGGTGCAGGTAGCTGTGACTTCATCGGGTCTACCACAGTCAAAAGGCACATGGGTGCTTGCTGCCAGCTGTGGAGCTGGCCACGCCCACAGCACAGGTCATAAGTGGTCAGCATTGGGAGATTCATAGACTCGAATGTGGAAGGACTAAGCCAAAAAAAGGGGGGGGCTGCTTCCTACCTGCTATTCTCAGAAGTAAAACTGAAGGCAAGCATAGAATAAAGGTGACTGGAGAGTTGGAGAGATGGTGCAAAGGTTACGAGACTGGTTAGTCTTCTAGAGGACCCAGGTTCTATTCCCAGCACCCACATGGCAGCTCAAAACTGTCTGTAACTTGGGGATCCAATGCCCTCTTCTGACTTCCATAGGCACCAGGCATGCAGATGTTGCACAGACAGACATACAGGCAAAACCTCATGTAAATAAAGCAAAACATAAGCTGGGGTGGACAATGGCAGAGAGGCAGAGTATTGGAATATCAGGGTCAACTTAATGATGGTTTCCTGACCCCTAAGTAAATGTGGTACCCATTGTCCTCAGGTGGGATGGGGTGTCCCAAAGCCTTCTTGGTACCTGCATGCCCAACATGAACCTGAAAATTAAGATGATGACATTTTGTATGGCACACTCCCAAATGCCAGCTGGCCACTCCAAAGAAAGAAATTCTAAGCTGTGCCCAACCCTGAGGACATTAGTGATTTAAAGAGCCTTTGAGGGCTGGGAGATAGTTCAAGTCAGTAACGTGGGTGCTATGTAAACATGGAGACTTGAGTTCCCATCCCCACCACTCATGGAAAGAAAGGAAGGAAGGGAGGAAAGAAGGGAAGAAGGAGAGAGAGAGAGAGAGAGAGAGAGAGAGAGAGAGAGACAGAGACAGAGAGAGAGAGACAGAGAGAGAGAGGTTGTCACAGTGGCAGTGTGTAAACCCACTGGGGGTGTAGACAGGAAGGCCCATGAAGCTCACTGGCCAGTCAGTCCAGTGATGGATGAACTCCAGGCTCAGGGAGAGACCCAGCTCAAAAATCTGGCCACACAAAAACACGCATGCACAGTTGCATGCACTCAGAAATGCATTGCATGCAGCCAATCAATTTTCTTTGGATCGTCAGACAGGTTTTTCTGTCATTGGTGATGGAGAACTCTCATACAGTCGTCCATAGAGGCTTCTCAAGCAGTTACTGTTACTGATAGCACTGTCAGCTGTAACACCCTCTTTCCAGATAGTACCTGGGTTAGAGTCCTATCACTGTAACAAATACATAAAACACTCACCTTAAAAGGAGACAGCGTTCATCCTGGTTCATGGTGTTAAAGGGTCTGGGGCCATTTGGGAGCCTGTGCTGAAGCAATGCCTTCATGAGGGAAATGCATAGTGGAGCTGACCTTACTGCTGAAGTCAAAGAAAGGAAATGATTGGGCACACCCTGGTCCTCAATGTGCCACACACTTTAATTCCAGCCCTCGAGAGGCAGAAGCAGGTAGATCTCTGTGAGTTCAAGGTCAGCTTGGTCTACAAAACAAACCACCCCAGCCTGAAGAAGTCCTGCCAGGCTCCACCTCCCAGAGGTTCCGCCATTTCCCAATAGAACCACGCTGGGGCCTCTGGTTCTACCACGTAGATCTTTGGGGGGACCCTTACGCTGGACATGGTGGTGCACACCTGTACTCTCAGCCTTTGGGAGGCAGAGGCAGACTGATCCGAAGTGTGAGGCCAGCTTTGGCTACACGGCTCACACGGCATTCACCTGGGCACAGTGCAGCACTCCCTCCGGTCCAGTGCGTTTGGGTTTTGTTCTAAGGTGTGCACAAAGCTGAGGTGATGTGGCAGAGCCAGTTTTGCTACCTACACTAGCTATACTGTTTCTTGCTGCCAGCGTCCATGCTACACTGTAAACATAACTAAGGACTGTGGCTGAGCAGAGGAGGAGGTTGATGGTGGAGTGGGGAGAGCAGGAGAAGATCAGACTCTGGTGCACCAGGCAGCTTCTCATCACTGACAACATCCCCAAGATGAACAACTTATCCAGAGAAATGGCCTTTGTGGGCCACGGCTTCTCTTGTCGCTGTTGCTTGGGCCCTGTGGTGACACAGGACACCGTGGCCACAGCATGCCCAGAGGGTAAGCTGCAAGCAGGCAGGGTCTTGGAAAGCTTGCTGCACCGGTTCTACGTGGGGCCTCAAACCAGCCCAGGCTCAAGGGAATCAGATGCCATCTCTTGGTGGAATGGCCTTGCAGAAGAGTCTGGCAAGCAAGTGTCACAGACTCTGGTCTACAAACACCCCCATCGTATCCAGGGAGATACAGGAGAATATAGTCCAACCAGGTTCTGAGCCTGGCAGTGTAGACATCTAGCTAGCCTTATTTCACTCTCTTGTGAGGCTGCAACCATCTTTATTCTCCTGTCGGGGATAGAGGCTCAGAGAGGGTAACTGATTTACTCAAGGTCACCCAGGATGGATGGGAGTGCACCTTAATTAGGCTTTTTGTTTGTTTTGTTTGTTTTTCGAGACTGGGTTTCTCTGTGGCTTTGGAGCCTGTACTGGAACTTGCTCTTGTAGGCCAGGCTGGTCTCGAACTCACAGAGATCCGCCTGCCTCTGCCTCCCAAGTGCTGGGATTAAAGGCCCACGCCCACGCCGCCCAGCAGAGTCTAGGCTTTTTGAGCCTAGCCTCCTGCCTGCAACTCCCTCTTCCTTTTCCACTGTCTTAGAGCTGTGGGCCTGCTTTTGTCTGATCCCGTCAAGACTCACAGAAATGAAGAGCCGAGATACTGTACAGAAATGGACTTGGTCAGGGTCAAGGTCTCTGGATCAAACTGCCAATGGAAAGGGAGGGGGCTGAATGTGTGGCTCAGTCAATAGAGAGCCTATATAGCCGGCAAGAGCCCTGGGTTCAAGCCCAGCACCACATGAACTGGGGCAGTGGTGTTTGCCTATAACCCTGGTACTCTGGCAGTAGTGGCAGGAGGATCAAAGGTTCAAGGTTATCCTTGGGTACATGGCAAATTCCAGGCCAGTCTGGAATATGTGAGATTCTGTCTCAAAGAAAACAGTTATCACTCAGCTTCAGTTATGCCCAGCCTGGGACAAGCCCCAGATGGGGCTTTTCTGTGGCCCATGAGGAAGGGTCCCTTGGCCTGTGTGCCTGGACATGACACAGCAGCCCTGCCTTCAACCCTTAGCCCCATTCAGTAAGTCCCTGCGTCGGCTCCCATGGCTGTCAAGATCATGAGGGATGGCTTTCCTGGCCCCCGTGTCTCCCCATCTTCACCCAATCTCCCTTTCCTCCGGCCAGCTCCAGACCGGGGCCTCCTCGGCTATCTCATCCCCACCCAGGGTCAGGGATTATGACGCATTCAGAGAGCGTCCAGCCCTGAGCCATGTTTACATAGGAGGTTAGCATTTATCTCTATACTTTCAACCTCTCTCCCCAGCTCTGGGCTGCTGTCTGCCTTGAGCAAGAAGGCAGGGCCTCCAGGGATGAGAGCCCGCCAGGCTGGGGCCACCTCGATGGCATCTGGAGCCCCTGGACTCTCTTTCCCACCATCTTCAGGGTCAGTCCTCCTCTGTGGTCCCTGGCTAATCTCTGAGAAACCGAATTTCAAAGGAAGCACTCAATAAAAATGAAAGTCTGTGGTATACTTTTTCCTGCAGGCACATTTACTATGGATATTTGAGTCTTGTGAACCCTTTGACCCAGAAAAGATTTTTCTAGAAGCCTTAGTCTGCAGAGACTTGCATGTATGTGTGCAAACATCTTCATTGCAATTTTTTTTGCATTAGTGAACAATTAGGGGAAACTATATATCTTCATTAATAGAGAGCAGACTCACTGATCTTACTGATCTCGGTGGCATCCACAGCCTGGACCAGGAGGCAGCTGGCCATAGCAGCAGGGTCGAGCTGGAGATGAGAAAAATGCCCTGGTTACAGAATTTTCTTAGGGTTCCAGCAGGAAAGCATGTCAAATTTAAGCTGGGTCATTTGAGTATGTAAATGAAGGGATTGTTTGTAAGGATGAGGTGGACTTAGGGAAATCTAGCAGGGGCCTGCCTGGTAGTGCTGGAGGCTAGTGACATGAAGGAGCCCTTATTACCCTAGGCTTAGGGAAGGAGCTGATAGCACCTTCCTCCCTGGGCACTGAGCAAGGTGGAGAAAAATCAAAGGATGTGGATGGCTGAAGAGAATCAGACTAGATCACATGCACCTGACTGAAACATCACACAGTGCGTCCTTGCGTCTCTAGAGTCTAAATGTGTTCTGTGCAGACTTGGAAGGACTTTTCCTGGACTAGGATTTTTTTCTCTCTTTAAGACAAAACCTCAAGTAGCCCAGGGTAGCCTCCAGCTCACTGCGTAGCTGAGGAGGACCCCGAATGACTGATTCTGCTGTGTGCACCAAGCGCTGGGATGACAGGCATGGCCTACCATGATTGGTTTACTCTGTGTTGGAGGTCAAGTCCAGGGCTTTGTGTAAGCTGAGTGAGCACTGTAACTATTTCTAGCCCCAGTTTTTAATATTAATATTTCAGTTTCAAATGGATTGAATTTAAAGGAAAGTTAGAGCACTCCCCTGGCATGTGTGAGAGCCTGAGCCCAGGGACCCGCAACACACAGGCAGATATATACACAGAAATAAAAAATAAAGTAATTCTTAAAAAGAAGTCGAGAAATAGTTCTTTTCACTCAAGACTGGAAAAAAATTCTAATCAATGCTGATCACAAATAAGAGGTTTGGTTTTTTTTTTTCTCACACGCAAAAAAGTCCCACTTCCTTCCAAGCTGTCCAGCCCACCTGAGCAGTCACCTTCTCTTTTATTAAGATGTATTTTGTCTCGGTGTGTGTGTGTGTGTGTATGTGGTGTGTGTATGTTTGTGTGTGTGTGTGTATGTGTGTGTGGCGAGCATGTTGTGTGGAGTGTGTATGTTTTGTGTGTGGTGTGTGTGTGTGTTTGTGTGGTGTGTGTGTATATTTTTGCATGTGGTGTGTGTATGTTTTTGTGTGTGGTATGTGTATGTTTTTGTGTGTGTGTGGTGTGTGTGTTTGTGTGGTGTGTGTATGTGCTTGTGTGTGGTATGTGTATGTTTTTGTGTGTGAGTGTGTGTATGTTTGTGGTTGTGTGGTATGTGTATGCTTTTGTGTGTGAGTGTGTGTGTGTTTGAGAGTGTAAGTACCAGAGGAATACAGAAGAAGCCATAAAATCCCCCGGAAGGGAGTTACAGACAGACGTGAGCCATATGATGTGGGTGTTGAGAACCAAACTAGGGTCTTCTGCAAAATCATTAGTATGCTCTCAACTGCTGAGCCATCTCTCCAGAAGAAAGGCTCACCTTTCTTCTGACCAAAGGCCGTGATGGCAGTGTTTTTATGGAGATATTTGTAGAGGTGATATTGGTGAAGGGCATACAGACAGCATCCAAACCTAGTCATGACTTCCATGTGTTCTTCCATCAACCCATGCAACATGTACCCTTCCCATCCTATATAACTCATTCCATGTCCTCAGTTTTCCAACCTCCAAAGTCACTGGACAGAAGCTCATATGTGACTCTTTCTGGCGAGTTCCCCACCTCTGATGGGACACAGCTGGCCAGGGAGGAGAAAGCCTGTTAGATAAGAGAGCCCAATAAAGGCTACACTTTGTAGACATGATATGTTTGACCTTGTTTCTGGCCCCAACAAGGACAGGTTCTGAGCAGGGGGTGGGGCAAGGAGAGGAGGCATTTCCTTTCTCTCCCCCACCTCCATTAACCTGATCAAGGTCACTCCTCACAGGCACGTCAGGGGATTTGTCTCTGCTGATTCCATGTCCTGTTAAATGTTAAAAAGGTGCATGCTATTTTTAAAACTTTATTCAAGGGTCTAGAGGGACAGCTTACTGGTTAAAAGTGCTTGATGCTCTTGCAGAAGACCAGAGTTCAGATCTCAGCACCCATGAAGCTCACAGCTGCCACTATTGCCAGGTCCAGAGGATGCAATGCCCTCTTCTGGTGTCTGACAACATAACACTTGTGTGCACATACACACAGACAAACCTAATTTTAAAAAACTTATGAAGAAAAAGAAAATAGTAGTTAGCATACTAATGTAATTATTTTGGTCTGTATCAAACACAGACTATCACATGTACAGGGACAGATTTCCAGTCTCTTTGTTTACGTCTAAATTGCCAGCACCTTGGACAGTGCCTGGCACACAAAAGCCTCCCAAACATTTGTTGCACAGAAAGCAAACTGTCTACTTACAGGTCCTTCTCCTTGAGAAATCTTCTTGTCCCTCTTGTATTTCTGCGACCCAACCAAAGAAAGAGTCACTGGGCAGAGATTCAGCCTCAAGTCTCTGCATTAGAGATCTGCCACCTATCAGCTTCAAATTAGGTCAAGTGACATCACCTCTCTAAACATCAGGATTTCTCTGCTCTTATTTTTAAAGTGTCTCACAAGCCCTCCTAAACTGTTCTTCCATGACATCATCTTCCTAAGAAGCAACTTCTATCTGTGTGTCTGTTTGTCTGTCTGTCTGTGTGTGTTTAGGGCTTTAAGTGTTAGGCAGGTTCTCTACAGCTGAGCTTCGTCGATTTTGCGGCCATTGTTATTCTCACTTATTTAATCACATATCTCCACGTCTCTAGGCAGCATATTGTCTTCTTGTGTGCTTCTTCACACTTCACAAATAAGCAAGAAGTCTGTGTTTAGACTCAACATCCCACCTTGGATGGCTTCCCATCTTGAAGAGCAGAGCTATGATTCATCTGTGTTCCCCTGTCGATGGGAGTTCTGATGTGTGGGCACGGTACACTTTAACTACCCATTCTGCCGTGGATAGGCTTTGGGACTTTTGTTCCATTGAGCATGGCCACAGGTGTCTCCATCACATGACACTGAGCATGTGGAAGCTGCTCACTGAGGCATCAGCAACCTTCCGGGTCTGTGTATGAAGAGACTCTGATGAGTGGATAAGGTCCACTTGCGTCAGTGTGGAGTGAACTAGAGGTTGACGATGACCTCTAGTTTCAGGCAGGCTTCTCCAAGCAAGTTCCTCCCTCCTGTGTGTTCCAGGGACAGCTACATTCTCTCATCTCTTTACAACCAAAGTGCACACTCCCATACACACACACACATATGCACATCATGTACACACAGGCATACATGTACATACATATACACATGCATGTACACAAGCAGGCACATGTATACTTTTTTCTATTACTCTGCACAAACGACTCCAACAGACTGTCCAAACCTCCGGCTCACACTTTTGCAAACAGCATCCTTATTAAATTCTCCTCAAATTACCCAGCAGAATGTCATCATACTGTTTCCTTTCAAGGTCCTGAGTGAACTATTTTTCTCTGAACAAACATATAGGCCAAAGCATGCTGGCCAACTTAGAAACCTAAATCAAGCCAGGTTTGTTTTATTCTTTTTCCAACGGGAAACAAGTGCACATGTTTATAGGGTACAGTTTGACATTTTAGGACACTCAATCAGAGAACACCTTGGCCTTCAGAACAGCAGCCGTGATGGTTCTCACATCCCTGGAGCTGGAGCAAAAACACCAAGTTCACCTGCTGTGGGACCTCAACTCCGATGGGCTCTCTCTGTTTGCCTCTTTCAGAGATAATTCCACTCTAAACCCTGCTGAGAAAACTGAGGAGGGGTGGCAGTGATCCTGGACTTGATCTGCCAGACACTGTGCAAAATTTAGAAGTTGAATCCCAGTCAATGTACACTGTCAATTCAATTATTTTTATAAGGCCAGCTGTTCCGTCCCCATAACTGAGGACTGGGAAGGGAGCTGGGAGAAGGCTTAAGCCATCACTGACTGTTCCCTTCTGGCCACAGACTAGGCAGGGCAATCCTCAGATTTCTGTGGCAGGGTGCAGCCTTCGAACGCAACCCCATTTACTGCCACACTTCAGTAATTGCAGTGGTGAAGAAAGGCCCCAAAACTGCCAAGAAGGAGCCAGAAGTTGGTGAGGCAAATCCCCAACCCATTAGTTTTGAAGCCTAACACTCATTAATCCGAGTTGAGAGAGGGCCAACCCAGCTCACTTGGAGAAGGGTCCAAGCAGCCTGTTTCTTTCCCCTCAGGGAAAACCTGTCCCCTTTCCAAGCTCCAACTTCCTTCCTACAAAATGTGAAGTCACCATGGCAATAACTGACCCTGTTTATTTTGCCTGAAATATAGTGCTGGCTGGAGGAGTGACGCTGGATAAAATGGTGTATTTAGGAGCATCCGCTCTGAGCGCTGGCCCGGGGCTCCAAGCATGGAGCTGTGATCCTTAAAGTGCACCCAACTGAGGTAGGCTGGAATATCTATTCCTTCTGTCAAAGGCTTCCCTGCTCACAGAACCATTCCACTAGCCCTTCCTAAATCCACCACAGAATAGCAAGACGAGGCAATGTTAATAGCCAACTAAGGCATAGCCACCACAGCAATGGCCAAAATAAAAGGGGCTTAAATAAAAGACAGCTTTTCTTCTCTACCTAATAAGAATTTGAGCCTAAGGGATCCAGGTTCTTGGAGTCATTCCACAGAGTGGGAGGCATGGGATCCTAGTCATCCCAAATCTGTGACTTCCGCCAACAATAGGGCAGAAAAGCTTTTTCCCCACTCCAGGTAGGAAGTTAGAAGAAAGCTGGCACAATCAGGAAGTTACATTTAACCATGTACATCTCATTGGTGAGAATTAGTCACATGGTTATGGTTAGCTGCAAAGAATTCTGGGAAATGTAGTTTTATCTAGTTGAACGTGTTTCCAGATGTAGCCAGTGAGTCTATACCTGCTTCTGCCCATGATAACAGTTGAATTTGCAGGTTTAGAGCTCAGAAAGTCTAGCTCTTATACTCTTAATGAAACCTCAGTGCCCCCCGAGGTCACAGATGGATTGTGTACTAAGACTGGGGAGGATCTGGGTAAGATGGATGGAGCCTGGTTAGTATTATGGGTAATGAACAAGAGAGGAGGAATGTGATCAGGGCCTGAGTGGAAATTTGTTATTTAGTGGGACGTTTTCAGGACTGGGGGTGATCTACGAGAGAACCTCAGATAAAGGACCAGGACACTGACCTGTCCACTCTCAGGGACTTGGGTTCTGTTTTGTCCTAAGAGTCCCTGCTAGAGCAGAAGTCAGTTTGCTTTGCAAAGGTCCAAATGCCAAAGGTGTTTGGTCTCACGTGCCCACCAGTCCAGGTGAAAGATCTGCAGCTCTGCTGCCCAAAGGAATCCAACTCGGGCCACTGGATGCAACAAGCAAGAGGCATTTTATTGGATTAGTACACAGGCC
>JAQHUG010000089.1:1025920-1047423 GCA_028555095.1 Dicrostonyx torquatus | reverse complement strand
AGATGAGTCAGTGGTTGAGAGCATTTACTGCTCTTGTGAAGGACCATGGTTCAGTCCCCAAACACCTATAAGTCCAGCTCCAGGGGATCTAGTGCCCTCTTCTAGCCTCTGAGAGAACCGTACACATGTGCACATGTCCACACACACACACACACAAGTGATAAATGTTCAAAGTTTTAAATGGATAATCAGCTGCCATCAATAAGATGCTTAGGAATGCCTCTATGGTCTTTTTTCCTGTGCCACTGTGTCTTCCACACTGCCTGGATTGGAGGACCTGAGGTCACAATACTTAGGAATCCCACTTAAGCAAAAGAAAAAAAAAGATTATAGATGAAGAAGAACACATGGGAGTGAACATTTATTTAACACGAGAAATTCAGTAACAACAAATTTTCAAAAGCTCGAAAGTATGAAGGACACAGGATCCATTCAAATCATTTTCGTCTGTTTGTTTGTGTGTTTTGAGACGGTTTCTCTGTGTAGCCCTGTCTGTCCTGGAACTCCCTCTGTAGGACAAGCTGCTCAGGAACTCACAGGTTCACCTACCTCTGCCTCGTGAGTGCTGGGATTAAAGGAACAACGTCACCATGCCTGGCTTCAAATTGCATTTTTTAAATGATATTTTTATGAATTAACTGCCTTGCATCCTGCATGTCTTCATTCCCACCCCCTTTAGAGAGGGCTGTGTGCCCTAGCCCTATTTTTATTTTGAGCCAAATTTAAATCAAGCTTTATTAAATATTGGTCAGGACAAGGACACTGGCTAGGCCCATAGCCAGGATTCCCTGAGAATAGCAGAGAATTATGTTCATCAGAGGCTTATAAAGGCAAAATTCACAAGGCTACATCAGGGGCCAGCAAACATCCTGACGCCTAGCCCTGCTCTTAGTGTTGTGATTTGAAATGTCCCCCACAGGCTCATGTTTGAACACTCAATCTCCAGCAGGTGGCATTGTTTGGGAAGGTTGTGGAACATCACAGGAGGAATTGGGAGGATGGGGGGGAGCGACTTGATGTTCTATAGCCTGACCCCACTCCCTGGTCACTCTGTGCTTGCTGACTGTAGATGCAATGGGACCAGCTGCCCCTCCCCCTGCCTGCAGCTGGGCTGTCCCTGCCATAATGGACTGTATCTCCCTGAACTGTCAGCTAGGTAAGGCCTTCCTTCCTTAAATGGCTTCTTGTCATGTATTGGTCACAGTACAGAGAAAAGTGACTGATCCAGATATCATTGATGCTGGAGAACTCGATCTCTCTGTCAGCAAATGCTTCCTTCCATTCATCATTTATTTGGGGATCTAGATGTCCTAAGGGACTGGGATAATGGGCATAGCTTGGATTTCTACGCATCCCAGTAAACCAACTATTTCCAACCACGCTGGGCATGAGGTGCTTCTGCCGTGGAGAATGAGGAACTGGCACAGGAGATCAAGACCCCCATAATTCTTTGCGATGGCTCACATTCCAGTCTGGAACAGCATCCTCCTGTGCCACTGGCCCTGGGTGTCCCCAAGGAAATTAAATCTGTGCAGCCAGTGCTCGGCTGTAAAGTAAAGGTTATGCAAAATAAAATAATAATAGCTCTGCTTGGCTTCCAGGGGTTCCTGTGGAAAAAAACCACGTGTGCCCACTTTTAACGAATAAAAATCAATGCACCAATAATTCTAAAAGAATTCCAAAATTTGTCCCAAAGAAAGCTTTGCCATTGGCACAATTGCTTCATCCTCCCCAAGAGGTACGGACTTAAACTTAGACTTAATTTCAGATGAGATTTGAAAGTTGGGAAAAAGAAACATTTAATTCTCCCTCTGGAACTGTGCATATAGCTTAGCAGGGTGCTTGCCTAAGGTACGAAGCCCTGGGCTCGTTCCCAACATCACATAAGCTGCTAGTGAGGGTTAGAAGTGGTTAATCATTTAAGGCCACTTTCAGCTACGTAAGGAGATTGAGGCTAACCTGAGCTATATGAAGCCTCATCTCCAAAAGAAAAACAACAATACATTCTTTCTGTGGGGACTCCAAAGTGGGTGTCTTCCTGGAGGGCTCTCTACGTTATTCTTTGACGCAGGGTCTCTCCACTGGCTGACTAGTCAGCTCCTGAGGGCAGCCTGTCTCTACCCCAGTGGCCCCCAGGGTTGAGGGTGTAGGCATGGACAATCGTTCCTGGCTTCTCATCTGGGCTCTGGAGATCCGAACTGAGGCCTTCATGCTTGCTCATGAGCATCTCATCAAGCTCCACCTCTTGAGCATCTGCCCCAACCCCCTCCTGCATCTTTCGCTGCATAATCCTTCAGCAGAAGCTGGGGAAAGTCAGTAATCTTTCAGGGCCCTCTGCCTCTGCACCGGCCTGCCGCTGACTCACCACAGCGGTCTCTTCAGGCTTCCCTCTATCTCCAGGGCAGTTTACTGGTCTCTCTGTGATCTCTGATTTTTCCTTTCAGCCCTCACTCCCCAAACAACTCCATAATACTCAGATCATTCTACTTCCTGAGTGGACAAAGATCCAAAGACACCCCAGCCCCAAGATCCTGAGATAGTGCCCTCCCTACGTCTTTTAAGTAGTGTATATATCTTTTAACTCTCCTAGTACCTTCTTTGATTTTATCGAGTTTTTTCAACTGAAGCCTGACTGATACAAAGTACTTGAGGGGAGATGGGGGTCACACCTAAGTATTGGCTATAGTAGAAAAGCAGTCGACCCTCCATATACCTGAGACTCCCAGCCAGCCATTCAATCAGTCGTAGGGGAGAGAGAGTGGACTGGCATGGGTGACATCTGTGACCTTTCTTGCTGGTAAAGACATGAACAATACAGTAGTAACTGAGCCATTTGTTTTATTAGATAGTATGAGCAATCTAGAATATTTTTTCCCTCTTGGTGTTTTGAGACAGGGTCTCAATATGTAGTTCAGGGTAGCTTTGAACATGTAATCCTCCTACCTCGGGCTTCTCAGTGCAACTCTAGGGCAGCTACATATAAGACACATAACTATACATAGGACATACCGCCCCAGCCACACCCACATGGGCATGTATGCAAAATATAACATGGGGTACTTACAATAATTTAAGTACTAATTTAAATATGATTAAATAGTAAACAAGCTTCTATTTGTCTTTCTGTATGTAATCTCTTTAGTCAAATGGGTGCCCTAGTTTGAAATGATGTCATCCAACTAAAGACTACATTTCCCAGCTTCCCTTGCTGTTAATTGTAGTCATATGACTCTACTCAGACCAGTAAGATGTGAGACAATGGAGCAAGCCTGATCATGTGGCACTAGATTGCCACCATTTCTGCCCAGGGTGATTAATGCTTAAAGAAAAGAAAACAATATTAAAAATTACTCTCAGAGTAATTGAAGCTAGGTCCAGATTAATTCTGGTGTCACACTCAGTCAGGATGCTGAGATGGGGCTGTGGGTGGAGGGTGGTGAGCTGGAGTTCAGGTGTGTCCTTCATTTTGTCTTTCATCATGGCATCCTTCCACTTGTTTTTCTGTAAAGCTCTGTCATCTTGCCCCTGTCAGGGAAGGTTGGGCAAAACCCCCATCAGCATCACGCAGGGCCAGGTACTGGGTCTGGTGATGAGCTGTTATGATGACCAGCCAGACACAACATGAGCCCCTGAGGCCAGACAGCTTATGCTGGAACTCTGGTCCAGTCACGTTCGAGCTTTTAAAAGAATTAGTGGGGTCTGTTTGATCCTAATTGAAACAATGGTGTGAGCACCAAAGAAGAAAGGGCTTTCGGGTTCTCAGCCCAGGTTCTGTGGCAGGGCTCTGTCTCTCTCGGGATGACATGATGGGGTGTGGGAGGCGTCCTTCGGGGGGTGGTCAGAGCAATCAACACCTTCACTCTCCTATTTATTGACTTCTCCAGATTCGGGTGAGGATGGAGGCGTGGAATGACTCCAAGATGGGAGCAGGCTCTGAAACTACGCTCTGCCTTTTGTTAAAGAGAATCCCTGCTCTGGAGCGATGTCACACTGTGATTCAAAGCAGATCCGTCCAGAAGTGGCAGGGCAAAGAGGGGAAGTGGTCTCAGCTGTAGTTCTGGGGAGAGGAAACCCAGAGCCCCCACCACCACCAGGAGTAAGCTCCAGTGTGTCATGGGAGTTCCCCAGCCCAGGTTTGCAGGAGGGTTAAGTGGGAGGAGCTGGTTGACCAGATTGCTCCCTCTGAGCAGCTCAGGAGGCAGTGAGAGCATTGATTTCCTCTGAGTCACTTTGGGCTAACCCATTAGATGGAAAATAGTGCGCTTGGCTGCATTTTGAATGCTCCCTGCACGAGGCACCTACTTCAACCCATATTGTGTCTTCCAAATGAAGGCATGGAAAAGAGAGAGGGAGGGCGTTGCTAAGAGAGAGGACTCAAGATCAGGGGTGGCCAGAGGGGCACCTTAAAGATGTACCTATTATGTCTGTCATTCTGCCCAGCCTTGATCACAGTGATTGACAGCTCTGAACCCCAGCACTACTTAGAGAAGAAGAAATGAATCATGTTAGCCATGGTGTAGGGCTCTGGGTATTGGATTCTGCAAGGTCAGCCTGCACGTCCCGTCTCTTAGCCATGAATGAATCTGACTTTGTTGCCTTGTCATCTGGCCTGCGACTGTTTTACTTCTCCTGTGAGGGTTATTTGCATGTGTGTTCATGCATATATTCATGTGTGCACAGGGTGTGTGTGTGTGTGTGTGTGTAGCCCAGGCATTGGTCCATGTTTGTTTGTATATTCATTTATTAATTTTTAAGGCAGGGTCTCTCCCTGGTCTGGGGGTCACCAAGTAGGCTAAGCTGCCTTGCCAGGAACCCACAGGTCTCTATCTACCCAGCGCTAGGATTATGAACATGCACTACTAGCAGCCCAGGCCTTCAAATCAAAATAAACAAAAAAGCATGAGTGTTGGAGACTGAACTCAATTAATGTCTTCATGCTCATAAGGTAAGCCCTTCTGTGATAGAGCCTAATCCCTGATCCCTGAGAATGTTCCTAAGATGCAGGCTACCTCATTTAGTAGTTCATTTTCACCAGGGCTACCAGGATATCCTTAATAAAATTACCCAGTGGTTTCTGGATTCTATTCTGCTCCCAGGAAGGATGTCACATGTCCCCTCATGGTTCTGGTTTGGATTTGATTTTTTGGTTTTTAAGATGACACGTTATCACTCATGCGCAGTGCTCAGTCTAGCTTCTGGCTCCCAGAAATGCTCAATATATTTTAACAGCTTTCTGATGGCTTAATGTGTATTTTATATTACACAGCAAACAGATTTCGGGGGAGATGATGGGGCTGTATTGGGTTGAATATCTAATATTTTACCAGAATTAAATTAGTGTTGATCTGAAGGAAATTGTGATAAATGAAGATCATATTGCAACTCCGAGAGAAACCACAAGTGTGTGTGTGTGTGTGTGTGTGTGAGAGAGAGAGAGAGAGAGAGAGAGAGAGTAAAAGTAGCATAATAATTAAAGGAGACACTAAAAGCATTTGCTTAACACCAAAGAAGGTTATAACACTTGACTCTCAGTTGTAAAAACAGAATCAATTGACTCTCAATGGTCATTGTACCCAAGTCACTGATATCTTGACAGATGATGGGCTGTTGGTCTTTAAATTATCAGTTGGCCAGTCATGGTGGTTTTTTACCTCTGATTCCAATATTCAGGGAAGTTGAGGCAAGAGGATCAAGAGTTCAGAGCCAGACCCTGTCTCACAAACCCAAACCCAAACAGATGACCAATCAGTGTGACTGATGGATCTGTGACCTGTGTCCTGGTCCACTCAGCAGTGTGGCAGAATGGCGTGACTGACAGATACCAGGGTGCTGGATGGCCATCTGAGACCTTGTCCTCCCGAAAGACTTAACCTTGTCTGCGTTATGGAATTGGAATCCCACCATCTTCTGCACACATTTAAGGTCAGCCCTGTGTAAGTTGAAATGGTTTGTGAAAAGCTTAGCCCCTTCCAGACCGAATTCTTAAGGAGCAGCAACCAGGGGGTTGAAGTTCTCGAAGCATGTGGACAAAATAGCCACTCACATGAGAGGAAGAGAGCACGTGACAAAGAACAATAGGGGTCTATAGACATGCGCCTGCCACACAGGCATGAGGACCCAAATGTGGTCCCTATATCCACATAAATAACAGAGGTTTGCTGTTGTGTACTGTGGAGATGGAAGCAGGAGAGTCCTGGGACTTACAGGCAGCTTGGTCACCTTGGCTACCTCCAGGCCAGGGAGTGACCCATCTCAAAAAAGCAAGGTGGATGGCTGCAGCTCACTGACCCCAAACCCTAACCTCTGGCCTTTACATGGACGTGGATGTGGACCCACACACGTATGTATCTGTACGTGCACACGCACTGACTGAAATGAACACATAACAGATTAGAAGGGAACCTTGTATGTTCAGGGGACTGTGTGGCAGGGTAATGCTAAGTGGAACACTTGGTAAAGGTTAGCAGACTCTTGAACATCCGACTAGGGAAGACAGAACCTGGGGTCTCTGGAGAACTTGGTCCCTCAGTACCTCCTCTAGCTGGAAGCTGAGGTTTGTCTGACTTTGCCTGCAAAGTCCGCCCCCTCCTCGTGAGGAAGGAGCAAAAGCCCCCTTTTCCTGACACCTGTGGTAATCCTTGGTGGAATGCATCTGAAAAGATGCAGAAGAAATTCTTAAAATATATTTCCCTCTGACCACAATATATTCCATATGCTAGCAGAGTGTCGGGGAGGGGTCTGGCGCGCCTGGCTACCTCTGGTAAATGTTTCTCCCCCACGCTGGGGAAATCCTTATCGGTGCTCTCCTACCTGACAGCTGGAAGGAATTTAGGAGAAAATGCAAAATGCTGTCGCAGAAGAAGAATCGAAACCGCAGAGCTGCTTGCGAGGGGAAGGGGCGAGAACTCTGGGCTGCCCAGCTCGGGAGAAAAAGAACAGTTATCACAGGAGGCTGTCCTGCAAAAGATCTCACAGGAAACGGTAGGAAGCTCACTGGCCCCTGTGGGCCTCAGTTTCCCCATTTATAAAATGACCATGGCGAGGTTCAGTTCACTGGGAAGGGTTCGTGTGTGGATCTGAGTCTTCCCTATGGACAGCTGCCGCGCAGCGGGTGGGTGCAGCCTCCAGTGGAAAGGAAGGGCGACTGGAAGCCAGTCTCCCGCTGGCAAGGAAACTGTTTACACGAGTTTGCAGCCCCCACTACACGTGGGGATCACCTGCGGTAGGAGGAAGCCTGTGTGGATCCCACTCTGGAGAGATGGGGATTCTTGGGGTGCCAGGGTGTTAAGAAAAGTCCCCAAGAGACACAAGCATACAGTGAACCTCACAACCAAGGCTCCAGAAACCGGAGCAGCCCTCTGAATACAGCACAGCGTGATGCCAATCCCCCTATGGGGATCTTGTACCAGGGCACTGTGGGCAAAGCCTCCAGCACCTCCAGCACACACTCACTGCTCTCTGTGATGCTGCCGACAGCTGACAGATTGGTGATGTCGACCCATTTGGAAATAGGCTCTAGCTAACTTAAAGCAATACTGTTAGGTTGGAATCTGTAGGAGGAGGGTGAATGAAAGCTTCCTGGATCCTAGCTCCTGAGTTTCTGATTCAAGGATTCCAGATGGGGCCTGAAAGTTCAAGGATGCTGGTGCACAAGTCCAGGGACGCAGGTTTTGAGTCACAAGAGTCACAGCATCCCCTATCTCACTGGGTCCCCCATCTCTTTGTGTTTCTAAAAAGACAGCAGCACATAATAATTATACTGAGGCTTATATAACAGGACTGGGTCATATTATTCGTGTGTGCGTGCGTGCGTGTGTGTGTGCGCGCGCGCGTGCGCGTGCATACACGTGCTTATATGTTAGCTTTGTTTTGAGACTAGGTTTTATGTAGCCCAGGCTGGCCTCAAACTTGCTATGTAATGGAGGATGATCTTGAATTCACTACATTTTCCAAGAGCTGGAATTATAGGCGCCACCACACCACACCTGGCTAATGCAGTGCTGGGGATAAAACCCAGGGCTTCGTGCATGCTAAGCAAGTGCTCCAACCCAGATACTGAATTTTACTGCACTTCACTCCTGAGATGTATTCCTCTTGACACTCTGCATCTGGAGAACTTGAAACCCAGACCGGAAAGTCACTGGCTCAAGGTCACAGAGCCAGTTGAAAACAAGTTTATTACAAGAACTGCTTCTTGTCACCATCCTGATGTGGGGATTGATGCTGGAGGAGACAGAGGTTTGATCTTTTCTGCATCAGTCCATGGTAGGCTGTCCCTGTAGGGACTCAGCTCCATAGTCAACTACTGCTAAACTTAATTTTGGATTACCCACAACCTGAAGAGGTGACTTGGAACCATGGGGACACCCTACAGCAAACTAAAGCAGTGTGATTGGCAGTAGAAAAGTAGTAGGAGCACAGGACACTGGGAGCCAAAGATGGGCAGGCTCTGCTGTAGGGGAGGCCCCATGGACAGCTCCCCTATGTAGGGGAGGCCCCATGGACAGCTCCCCTATGTAGGGGAGGCCCCGTGGACAGCTCCCCTATGTAGGGGAGGCCCCGTGGGCAGCTCCCCTAGGGAACAGATCTAATAACATGTACTTCAGAGGACCTCAGTCCAGCAACTTCCAAGATTGATTTTTAAGGATTGATCCTAGGAAATAATTAATATGATCTACAAGAGTTGGACATACTTCCATTTTCCAATGAGAGGGCATCATTTAATAAGCATGGGCATTGGGTCGGTTATTTCATGGTAGTTTAAAATGATACATACAAATCTGTAATACTAATACTCAGGAGCCTAAAGCGGGAGGATTGCAAGTTCAAGGTCGACTTCTGTGCTGAGACCCAGTATTAGTTACTGTTTTGTTGCTGTGACGAAAATACCCGACATAGGCAACTGAAGGGAGGAGGAGCTTGTTTGGGTTTACAAGTTGAGGATGCAATTCATCATGGGGAAGACATGGCGGCAGGAGTGTGAGGCAGCTGGTCACATGGTATCTACAGTCAGGAAGCAGAGGGAGGTGGATGCTGGGGCTTAGCTCACTTTCTCCTTTTCATTCTGTCCAGGACCTTAGCCAATGGGCTGATGCTGCCAACATCTGGGTCTTCCTACCTCTATGAAGCCAGCCTAGAAAATCCCCAACATATATACCCAAGGTGGAGGGATGTTGTTTCCATGGTGATTCTAAACCCTGTCAAGTTGACAATCACAATTAACCATCACAAACTCTGTCTCAGAAATCAAACCAATAACTTGAATACATAAGTTAACTATTAACACAAATAGATATTAACACAATAATATATATTAACACAAATAGAATATATTGCTAGGCTTTAAGTTATTAAGTTATCTGGGGCTGGGAATGGCTTCGGCAGTTAAGAACACTTGTAGCTCATGGAGAAAACACTGGTTCAATACCCAGCATCTACATGGTGGCTCACAACCATCTGTAACTCCACTTCTGGGAGATGATGTCCTCTTTCGGCCTCTGCAGGCACGTAACAGATGCAAGAAAAACACCCATATACTTTAAATAAAAATAAATCTTTTTAAAAATTGAATTATAAGTCTCCCTTAATGACATATGCTTGACACTGATAAAGATGCATAGTAGATAAATATATACGGAGATGCACTGGGAGACGGTCAGGGAGATAGCTGGGAGATTAAATGGATATTAGATAATAAACAGGTAGATAAGATGTGTAGAAAAGAGCCTGGTGCTCAGAGGACAGGAGGTCATATCTGAGCCAGGGATGGTGGCACACACCTATAACCCCAGCTGGGAGGCTGAGCCATGATTGTTCAAGGCTGACTTGGGCTGCATATTCTCCAAACAATAATCTCCTCCTCCCCCGAATATTACCTGGCTCCTGTGCCCACCCTGAACACTCTGCTTCCTGTTTGCTGTGATGTGAACAGGCTGCCAGCACCTGCCCCAGCCCGTGGCCTGAACAGCATACCTTCCCCTTATGATGGACTGATTAGAGACGTAATTACCAAACCTTCTCATGAATGCAGCCATCCCTGAGGATCACTGATGTAGGATTCCTCTCTGTATGCTATGAATACGTTTTATTGCCATTGGTTAATAAAAAAACGACTTTTGGCCTATAGCAGTCAGAATATAGTCAGGCTGGAAGAGACATGTATAGAGAGTAGGGGGAGTCAGAGACGCCATGTAAGCCAGCCTAGCTAGAAATATGCTTAAGCTATTGGCCAAATAGTATTGCAAATAATAAAGTTTCTGTGTGATTATTTGGGTTTGGGCGGCCAGGAATGAATGAGCAGCCTCTGCCAACAATTCACCTCCATTCTCACCAGCTCCGGTATGCCATTATTACTGGCTCTTGGATCCTTCTGGGAGCTTCTGTGTTCTTTCCATAAGACACTGGAGCCAGGAGACTTGCCTATGCGTGCTGACAAAATAGGTCCGTTGAGCAATTGGGTGTGAGTTCTCTCACTGTGCATGCTCTAACTAGACCATTGTTATGGGGGTGGGGGCCAGGAGGAAGCTGGAGACACCCTGGAAGGACTCCAAACACACATGGCAGAGCACTTCCTGGACAGTGCTTGACGTACAGAGCCATGAGCAGTGTGTGCCCAAACACCAGGGTTTTACACCTCTGAGCAATACAGGCCCTCGGATGACTAGTGGGCCAGTCCTTTCTCCAGTCAGCCCAAGAACTCTATGTACATTTGGATATAGCAGGATCAGGGCAAAGTCCTTTGTTCCTCTGCTCTTTTTAGTGATCGCGGTATGCCAATCAATGACTTAACATTGTTTCTCAAGGTAGGTTCTTGATATATAGACAGCCCCGGCTGGCCTTGAACTCATGATCTTCCTGCTTCCAGCTCCCATGAGTTAGGATCACAGGCATGCTCCTGCAGCGGCTTTAAGCCCAGACTCCTTAGAAAATCTGCAGGCAAATGGCAAAGTGAATGAAAACCAGGAAGGGGAGGAGGGGGACAACAGGCAGAGCAAGCGTGTAAACATCCAGGAGTGGACTCAACACCCTTCATCTCAGGTGTGTGGAAATGTGCTGCAATGGCCAAGGTGTGACGCTGGAGGATGCGCTGCAATGGCAAACAGATGTAGGCCAGGCTGGAAGCTCTTTCTTCCCCAGGAGGTGGGTGGAGATGTGGGAGTAATGCTTTCCTCTTGGGCAAGAAGGAACCCAAAAGTGACCCAAAGACCCAAAGATCAGAAGCCCCCTCACCCCCATCATCCCAGGGAGGCACAAATGATAAGCTTTAATGAGGAATTTATATGAAGCCTACACTTCCTCTTGGATGGAGGGGTAAGGACCACAACCAATGGCTTTCAGTGACTCATTATTTCATCAGCAATGGGAATGGAAAAGAGTCGGGCCAGCATTCACAGAGACGTTTGACTAAAGACAGCAGAGATCAGAAAGTTGTTCTCTGTCTTAGTTAGAGTCACTATTGCTGTAATAAAAGCAAAAGCAGCTTGGAGAGGAAAGGGTTAATTTCTCTCACAGTTCTTTCTATATCACTATCCATGACTGAAGAAAGTCAGGACAGGAGCTCAAACAGGGCAGGAACCTGGAGGCAGGACCTGATGCAGAGGCCATGGAGGGTGCTGCTCACTGGCTTGCTCCTCATGGCTGCTCAGCCTGCTTTCTTACAGAACCCAGGACCAGCAGCCCAGGGATGTCACCACTCACAACGGGCTGGGTCCTCCTCCATCAATCACTAATTAAGAAAATTCCCCCCAAGCCTGATATTACGGGGTGTTTTCTCAATTGAGGATCCCTTCTCTCTGATGATTTGAACGTGTGTCAAGTTGACATGAAACTAGCCAGCACAATCACCATGTTTACATCTTTTTTTTTTTTTTGGTTTTTCGAGACAGGGTTTCTCTGTGGCTTTGGAGTCAGTCCTGGAACTAGCTCTTGTAGACCAGGTTGGTCTCAAACTCACAGAGATCCACCTGCCTCTGCCTCCCGAGTGCTGGGATTAAAGGCGTGCGCCACCACCGCCCGGCCCATGTTTACATCTTTACCCATCTGTCATTTGATGCCCCCAGTAAAAAACTAGTTTCATGAAATTATTGTTCTCTGGGTCCCACCACTGCCCTCCAAAGGGCTGTTCCCTCTGCCGAAGACCTATGTCTGTTCCCAGCTCCATCTGACTTTCAGGGGTCTCAGCTGGATGGTCACTCCTTCCTCGAGAGGACCAGTGGTTACTGCTTTTCAGAGGGGACCCATGGCCACTGCTGCACATCATCAGGCCTTGTCATATCATGTAGCGTGTTCTCCCAGATGTTACTGCATCATTTCATTATTCTGAACTCATGAGTGATGTTCGTAAGAAGAGCAACTTTGTCTTTATGTAATCTCACCGCAGAAGAGATTCTTTGTCACAGACTACTGCTTAATTAGACTACGCTTCCAGCCTGCACGTGTCTGAACTTACTGTTGTAAAAATGGCACCCCAGGGAGGAAGATGACTCTAAGACTCTAAGAAAAATTTGCAAAAAAAAATGAGTCAATAGAGAAACATATTTTTTTTTAAGCAAGAACGTTTGGACAGGTATCTCTGATGTTTGCGTTTTTCCAGAATGTTCCCTCGCCTGGATCATCTTTCAGTCCATCCTGGATTCCCACTCTAATACCCAAAGCAGGAAACAATCATAACTCACAGGGGTGATGTTCACAGATTAAAATAAAAAGAGTCACATTCTGCTAGTAACATTGACATTTGGCAAAATGTCTCAGCCAGAAAAATATGTGCATGCCGGATGCTTTGCAGGACATAGCCAGATTCCTTTTATTCTCCTAGAAATACAGCAAAGCAGTGAGCAGCCAGGTTTGGAGGCATTCCCATTTTCTGGAGTTTGAGTAGAAAGAAATAATAAGAAAAAAATAATAAACAATGAAAATCTGGCAGGTGATGTCATGGATGCCTCAATCTGTTAAGATGCGCCACTCCTTAGTAGCTTCTTATTTTAAACTTGAGATGCTTCCAAATATCTAAAAACAAAACCAAAACATCAGTGGGGCTCTTGCAAGTCAGGAGGTCAAAAACAGACCTGCCAGGAAGGAGGGCAGAGTTCTGGGCATCCACCAGCACAGGCGGCATCTGAGGAGCGCGTCCTGAGTGATAAGAGCGTGCAAGATAACTTCAGTTCGAGGGGTCCCCTCTGAGAAGCAATGACCATGGTGCCCCCGTGGAGAAAGATGTGGGTCTGAACAGTGGGACAGGGGCTGCTGGGTGCTGCTGGCTTATAACAGTGGGTTTTCCCTCTGTGTTCTGCTCTTCTGTTCTGTCCAGCTAACTGTGCTGGTGTTTGGGTCTTGTGGTGGTTTGAATAGGAATGCTCCCCATCCCCGCCCTGCGAAAGACTCCTGTTTGAATGCCTGGCCCATAGGGAGGGGCACTATGAAAAAGTGTGACCTTGTTGGAGGAAGTGTGGCATTGTGGGGGCTTTGAGCTTCACCTGTTGTGGTGCACAGTCTCCTGCTGTCAGCAGATCAAGATGTAGAACTCTTAGCTTCTTCTCCAGCATCACGTCTGCCTGCATGCCACCATGCTCCTCACCAGGACTATAATGAATTAAACCTCTGAATCTGTAAGACAGCCCTAAATTCAGTATTTTCCTTTATAAGTGTTTTCTTGGTCATGGCGTCTCTTCACAGTTACAGAAACCCAAGCTAAGACTGGCATGAAGTGTGAGCATTGGCCAACAGTCCCTAACCTTCAGATGATGCAGAAGCCATTTCCTGGTCTCTATTTCAGCCTCTTTATCACATGTGCTCACACCTGCCCTAGGAAACCTTTTTGATACCAGGAGAAATGTGGAAATATTGCTCTTTATCTTCATTCCCCATTTTTGTCACTTTTCTCTTGCTCCCATAAAGCACCCAGAGAAAAGCAACATAAGGAGGGAAGGGTGTACCCCAGTTCACAGTCATAGCAGCAGGGGCATGAGGTACCTGATCATAATTGCATCCACTATCAAGAAACACAGAGTGGCAGGTGTTTTGTTGCATACATAATAAAAGTGCGTGTGTGCGTGTGTGTGTGTGTGTCACACACACACACACACACACACTTTCTCCTTTTAATATAGTCCAGGATCCTAACCCAGGAAATAGTGTAGCCCCCAGTGGGCAGGTCTTCTCAGATCATACATTGAATGTCCTAAAGAAAATCCTTCACAGACATGCCCAAAGGCTCGCCTTATCCAGACAGCCCCTCAGAGGAGCTCCCTTTCCAGCGGATATTAGACCTTATCAAGTTGACTGGTGTAATTCACCAGTGCAGCTCCAAATAACTTGTTACTCTTTCAATGTATGTCTTAGCTACATGTGACTGGGGACACACACACACAAACACTTTTATGAAACCCAATTGCTGCTGCACAGGCTACCTGCCAAATGATTTGTTTACTTGATTCTTTTTCTTTTCAAGCGAGAAAAAGATGAAGGCTCAGAACTGCTCTTTCTTCCTGTGTGAATAGCAGGTATCATCAACGAACTCCAAGCTCCCAGTCTGACTGTGTAATGGGCGTAAAGTGAGCAACAGCATCATTTAAAGCATTAGCCTAAGTCCAGGCAAGTGCTCAAGAGGTTCCCACACCTGAATGCTGAAATAAATGTAATAAAACTCTGTGTGCCTGAACCTTATAGAAGAGAAAGTGGGAAGTACACTTGAACGCATTGGCACAGGAGACCATGTCCTAAATAGAAACCCAGCAGCACAAACACTGAGAGAAACAATTAATAAATGGGACCTCCTGAAACTGAAAAACTTCTGTAAAGCAAAGGTCATGGTCAACAAGACACAGTGATAGCCTACAGAATGGGAAAAGATCTTCACTAACCCCACATCAGACAGAGGGCTGATCTTCAAAATATACAAAGAAGTCAAGAAATTGGACACCAAAAGATCACACAATCCAATAAAAAAAAATGGAGTAAAGACCTAAACAGAGAACTCTCAACAGAGGAATCTAAAATGGCTGAAAGACACTTAAGGAAATGCTCAACATCCTTAGTCATCAGAGAAATGCAAATCAAAACAACTCTGAGATTCCATCTTACACCTGTAAGAATGGCCAAGATCAAAAACACTGATGACAACTTATGCTGGAAGAGGGTGTGGGGAAAAGCATTGCTGGTGGGAATGCAAGCTGGTACAACACCTTTGGATGTCAGTGTGGAAATTTCTTAGAAAATTAGGAAACAACCTTCCTCAAGACCCAATAATACCACTTTTAGGTATATATCCAAAGGATGCTCAATCGTGCCACAAGGACACGTGCTCAACTATGTTCATAGCAGCTCTGTTTGTCATAGCCAGAAGCTGGAAACAACCTAAATGTCCCTCGACCGAAGAATGGATAAAGAAAATGTGATACAGTTACACAATGGAGTACTATCTCAGCAGAAAAAAATAACGACAGCTTGAATTTTGCAGGAAAATGGATGGAACTAGAAAACATTATTTTGAGTGAGGTAACCCAGACACAGAAAGACAATTGTCACATGTACTCACTCATAGGTGGTTTTTAAACATAAAACAAAGAAAGCCAGCCTACAAACCATAATAGAAAACTTAGACAACAATGAGGACACTAAGAGAGACTTACATAGACCTAATATACATGGGAAAGTATAAAAAGGCAAGATCTCCTGAGTAAATTGGGAGCATAGGGGCATTGCAGGAGGGTTGAAGTGGGAGGGGAGAGGCAGGGAGGGGAGCAGAAAAAAATGTAGAGCTCAATAAATATCAATAAAGACAAAAAAACTCTGTGTGCATATCTTCAAAGCCCTTTGGTGCTTTAGTCCTTGTTTCTTGTCCTCTCCGGTGCAGAGCTGCTGTAGTCAGGTGAGCACTAAAAGCAGAGCAGTCTCTCGGGACTGACACCTGCGCAAGAGGAAAGGCCACAGACAGACGGGTTTGGCTTTTGAGGTTAGAGATCTAAACCACTCAGCTCAACATATCAGCCATAGATCATGATCAACAAATAGGCATGGCTATTTCAATAAAACTTTATTTATAAGAATGGGTGATGGAACAATTAGCTTGTGAGGCAGTTTGCTAATGCTTACAGTGCCATCAAAAGAGGCCACTTGACCCATTTTTTTATATAATTAGATTTTTATTTATTTATTTATTTATTTTGGTTTTTTTGAGACAGGGTTTCTCTGTGGCTTTGGAGCCTGTCCTGGAACTAGCTCTTGTAGACCAGGTTGGTCTCGAACTCACAGAGATCCGCCCACCTCTGCCTCCCGAGTGCTGGGATTAAAGGCAGGGAGAATTGGGCATATTGGGCATATGCTACACCATGCAGTGAAGGCCAGAGGACAAATTTCACCAGTCACTTCTCTCCTTCTATCACATGAGTCTCAGGGATCCAACCCAAATTGTTGGTGACAGGTGCATTTACCCATTGAGCCATCCCATGGGGCCCCTCATTCTCTTTATTTTTACAATATCTAAGAGGGGTCCACAGGAGCATTGTTCTCATTTTATAGATGGGGAGGCTTTCAATGTTTTCTGGGTGCCCCAACATGATTGGAGCAAAGCTAGCACTTACCTCTGCCAGTGTTAGGTCCCGCCTATCCCTTCTTAACCTATTCCCTCTCTCTTGAGCCCTTTCTCCAGCTCCAATCCCTCCATCACCTGCACTCCCACTGCGGCCCCTGGGGAGCTGCCATTCTTGGGCTGACCCTCAGCCTGCAGACTGTCTCCTTCCAGGGTTTGGAAGCTTCTCGGGGGGGGGGGCGGTGAATCTCAAGCTCTGTTCTGGTTTTGGTCTCTTCATTATCCGTCCCAGTAATAAATTCCAACCCTGCTCCCACCCCAGACCTACTCATGTCAACATATTTTTTTTTATTCTTTTGTGAAGCTCTGGTCTCAGAGATCAAAGACAGAGGCACAGCCTCTGGGGACCCAGCAAGAAACTTCCACTCGATCACTTCCAAGCAGGAATCTGCAGTGACCCCAGCTCACATATGCACCATCCTTGTCTCCCCGGCAGCCATCAAGCACTGCTCTCCAGCAGATGAGGATGAAGGCCCCATACAGGCTCAATTTATTGCCTTAAGAGGCACGGTTAGAACCTCAGGGATGGCTTCTTGCATGTAGCTAATCTGAGAGCTTCAAAGTTGCAAGAGGAGGTCAAGAGGCAGTTACAGGACTGGACATTTTCCAAAACACAACACTAGACATCTTCAGCCCGGATAGGAGAAAGGTACCATGGGATGGCTGATTTTCTCTGCTTGTTTGTCTAAGTGATGACAAGAGGGGACTTGATGCCACAGCAGAGCCCTGTCCAGATAGGGAAACTAGGTGGCAACAACAGATCGAACCTTTAGTCCTGCTCAGGTGGCTTTTTCTAAGCCAGACATAAATTACTGGGCCAGACATTTGAGTTCAGCTCTCTCCTTCCCTCTGGCTGAAGTTTAGACCCCACTGAATAGCTTAAGCTTTGTTCTGTGTTGAAACCAAAATACCCATATGAGTGTCAGATGCATGGGGTCCACCAGGACAGGCAATGGTGTGAGACAAGGGGTATTTCCAACTCAGTCTTAACAATCTCTCCAAAAGAGGGGGGGATGCAGCAGGAGAATTGTGAGTTCAAGGCCACTCTGCACTACACATGTGTCAAAGAAAAAAGAGAAAGAAAAGGAGGAAAAAGAGAAGGAGGAGGAAAACAGAAGGTGGGGAGGTAGGACAGAAAAGAAGAAGGGGAGGAGAAGGAGCAGGTTTGAAGATCACCCAAGCAAGAAGAGCTGTATGGGCTAGGCTGTGTCTTTGCTGGAACTCTCAATGGCCAGCAGCCTAGCAGGGCTCTGAGAAGGTCTGCAGGAAATGGTCCAGTTCCACATATCCCATGGAACAAGCACATATACCAACAGCAGATGCCACACTTCCCAGCTTCGAGCAGCATTCTCTTAGGTTGTTTAGAAGAATTGGCCATGGCTGGAATGGCCTTGTTTACCTTAGTGGTTCGGTCGGTTTACCCATTTGGAGACCAGTAAGACCTTGGAGGCCACGGAGGCCAAGGATTGGAACCAGGACAAGCCGGTCAGTTTCAATCTGAGCTAAAATCTTATTTCCTGGAATCCCATTTAGGTCCATTTTTTCCCCCCAGCTACCTGGTTCAAGATGAAACACAGAAGTCGGTCCAAATCATACTAATGGGTGCTGCAGCCCCTACTGAGGATCTCTGCAGAAGAACCAAGGACCTGTCTGAGCCCCAAGTCTGGCACTAGAGATTCTTCAAGCACATATTGAAGGCAGAGTTGTCCCAGTGACAGCAGCTAAGGAGGAAGACACTGAGCACTAAGAAAAAGGCATCAAAATTCCACACACCGCTGTGTGGACAGTCAGTAACGGGGTGTCATTAGCTACTGGGGATGCCAAGATACAGAGTTTCTGATCATCATTGCCAAGGTATGCAGGAAGGCTCAGCAGTGAAGTGCTTATCCTGAAAATGTGCGGACCCAGGTTCCACCCCCAGAATCCATGTGAGAAAAGAGTCAAGCATGGTGGAGCACACTTGTAATCCCAGCTGTGGGGAGGCAGAGACAGGCGGATCTCTGAGGCTCACTGGTTAGTCAGCCTCACTTTATCAACAAGCTTAATCAACTAGCTTCTGATCCATGAGAGACCCTGAGGGACAGACCCAAGGTTGATGTCTGGCTCCCACACACATGTGCACAGGTGTACACGCACACACACACACACACACAAACAAAACTAAGGTAGGATGTGCTGAGTTCGAGGGCAACCTGGGACACTGTGTTAGTTTGAAGGAACTGTTCTGGAAGGATTAAGAGGTGTGGTCTTGTTGGAGGAGGCCTGCAACTGTAGAAATTAGCACCATTCGGGAAATAACCAGGATAGCTAAAGGATAAAACTATTATATTTTTATTTATTGTAAGGGGAAAATTCACAAAACAGGAATGAGGAATCCAAGCTCAGCTATGTCCCGTGGGAATCACAGAGAAAGAGCACCTGGTCTGTGCCCTAGTTTTCTCCAGGGCTCCAGGAGACCATACCTTAACTAGGACCCACCTCTTAAAGATAATTGGCTAACAAGGCTTCTCCATCAGGTGATTTTTGCTCTTTTTTGATGTTTACACAGATAAGGGGGTGTGTAAGACAGCCTTGGTCACTGTTATAGGCAGCTCCATCTGGGAAAGCAGAGTCCCTTTTATGGACGCTGTCAGAGTGCTCAGCACATACTCTGAACCTGGAGCTAGGCTTGAAGCTGGCAAGCCCCAGCAATCCTCCTGCCTTGGGCTCTCAAAGGACCGGGGTTACAGTTGCCTGTGTGGTCTTGCTTGGCTTTCCAAGTGGGTGCTGGGATTTGAACCCACTGAGCCATCTTCCCAGCCCTGCAACCGAGTTGAAGATGGAACTGCAGGGCAGATGGGACATCAGTCAAATGCGTGAAGAGTGGTTGACGGCCAGGCATGTGCTAAGAGTTCTCCAATGGAACCAACCAGCGTTGTGTAAAAAAATCAAGTCTTTGTTCCCATTTTACAGATAGAGAAACCAAGGCCTTAGCTACTGAGGGCCTGAGCCATCATTCCGTGGGCTGGAGTAGAAGGGGTGATCAAGTCTCTAGACTGCAGCTTCAGAACAGGGGGAGGAGCAAGACAGAGGAAGGTCATGGTGGTTAGGGTCCTCTGTGTCACAACTTCCTGTCAAGTATGTCCTGAGCTTGGCACCATCTCCTCTAAAATGCCAGGGACTGAGGCGCCAGGGGTCTGTGTGGGAAGCCAGATCCCTAAGGTCGATGAGAGATGTGGGGTGAGGAGGCAGCACCGTAGCGTGGTGATCACATGGCTCCAGGGCAGGGCCAAGCTCCCAGCCAGCCCATGGCCCATCTACAAAGTGGGATGGATTAACGGTTCACTTTCAATCAGACTGACTTACGAGTGTGGTGATCCTGGGACATTTACACGAACCAGAAGATGTGTTATCTGACGAAAATTGCTTCATTTACTATCCTGGCTTGACAGAAGTATCCCTACACCTCCCCGGGGGGATCTTCCAGGGTGGGTGAAGTTTTTAAAAGGCCCTGGACATGTTTTAAAAAAGCAATTCCTGTCTCTTCCTCCCCTTCAGTGAACAGAACACAGTTCTGAGGTCCAGCGGGCCACCTGCCATTAGAGAGTCCTCAGGATATCCACTGGCAGTTAACAGAGGTAGTGTGTTTAAGACAACCTACATCCTAGGATAGACGAACTCTGGTTTTCAGTCGTCACAGAGAAGGCACTGAAGCCCAGCTCTGCTAGACTAGCAACCCGGCTGTGGGTGAAGGAGAATTCAATGCAGAGGTAACATCATTTTAAAGACATAAAACTGGGGGCAGGCAAGATGGCTCGGCTGGAAAATGCACTTGCCACCAAGCCTGATAACCTGAGTTTGATCCCTAGGACCCACATGGCAGAAAGAGAGAACTGACTCCGGGAAGTTGTTCCCAGACCTCAACACCTATCCATATCCGGAACACTTGCATAGGGAAATAAATAGACGTAATTTTTGACAGCTATGAAAATGGAAGCTATCCCCAGCATGCTGTGACAATTTATGCAGACCTATTAAGGACTGCGCAGGATTCCTCACTCTGTCATGCCCAGCAGAAGCTGCTGGAAGCCTTGCTGAGTGGCAGACAACTGGCCTCACCCTCACAGTGTGTGCCTCAGTAGGTTTGGGGTGGGGGGCTCTAAGAATGTGCCTGGCTATGGTGTCCCCAAGTAACACCTTTATTGCTGCAATGGAACTCCAACTTTGAGGTGCACTGTGCCAGTTATGCCACCAGACATTCAGCAAATAATGTCACCTGGGACCTCTGTCTAGGAACTCCCACACGTGTCTGGCTCCAAGGGCCTGTATTACTATATTTTTACTGTGCGTGTGTGTGTGTGTGTGTGTGCGTGCGCGCGTGCGTGTGTGTGCGCGCGCGTGTGTGTGTGTGCAAAGGCTATCAGGTACCTTGCCCCCGCTGCCTTATTCCCTTGAGACAGTCTCTCACTGAGCCAGAGAGACACCCAGCAAGCCTAGGTGACCCCTCTATCTCCACTTCTTGTAGCACAGGGGCTGCAGGTGTGCAGGTAGCCACACCTGGCTTTTTCACATGAGTCCTGGGGATTCATGCTTTGCAGCAGGTGCTCTTACCCACTGAGCCAGCCCTTCAGCCCTGCGTACTATAGACACGTGCATATCTGCGACTTCGAGGGTGTCGTATAGACATGTGCATATCTGCTACTTCAAGGAAGTCGTATAGACAGACACGTGCATATCTGCGACTTCGAGGGTGTTGTATAGACACGTGCATATCTGTGACTTCGAGGGTGTCATATAGACACGTGCATATCTGTGACTTTGAGGGTGTGGTATAGACACGTGCAACGTGCATATCTGTGACTTTGAGGGTGTGGTATAGACACGTGCATATCTGTGACTTTGAGGGTGTGGTATAGACACGTGCATATCTGTGACTTTG
>JAQHUG010000089.1:996156-1025825 GCA_028555095.1 Dicrostonyx torquatus | reverse complement strand
TGCATATCTGTGACTTTGAGGGTGTGGTATAGACACGTGCATATCTGTGACTTTGAGGGTGTGGTATAGACACGTGCATATCTGTGACTTTGAGGATGTTGGCTTTCACCTTAGATATTGGCCTCTATGAAATTACTCTGTTGAATAATTTTCCTACTGTCTGCCACCTCTCCTTATTCAAAACCAAGAGGGAATATAAACACAAGAAGCCACTTTAGAATATTCCTGGTTGTGTTGAAGACAACTTAAACTGAGCTTGGGGTGGTGTTAGTTGGGGTTCTATTGCTGCAAATAAACACCATAAGCAAGCAACTTGGGGAGGAAAGGGGTTTATTGTGCTTAGGTTCCCACATCATAGTCCATCACTGAAGGAAGTCAGGACAGGAACTCAAACAGGGCAGGGACCTGGAGAGTCAGGTCCATGCAGATGCCATGAAAAGGTGCTGCTTACTGACTTGCTCCCATGGCTTGCTCAGCCTGCTCTCTTACAGAACCCAGGACCACCAGCCCAGGGATGGCACCACCCACCATGGGCTGGGTCCTCCCTATCAATCATTAAGAAAATGTCCTATAGCCAGATCTTGTGGAGGTATTTTCTAAACTGATGCTCCCCCCTCTCAGATAACTCTAGCTTGTGTCAAATTGACATATAATCAGCCAGCATGGGGAATGGGTGGGTGGTGTTACATTATAAAGTTTTGCTATTACATCTTTATTGCGCACACACAAGCACACACATATGTGACAACATCTTGTGAGAGTCAGCCCTCTCCTTCCACTATGTGGGTCCCAGGGATCAAACTCAGGTTGCCAGGTTTGGCCTCAAGCTCCCCTATGCTCTGAGCCATCTCACCAGCCCACACAAAAAAAAAGTCTCTAAAAATCAGACTAAAAAGCAGACATCTCCATTGTCAAAATTCTGACCTCTTCCAGTAAAGGATCTGTGGTTCGCTCCTGGTGATGCAGGACAACCCTTCCAGTGGCTTCCTGGCTCCTCATCTCTCTGTTTCCTCTGACACCTCCTCCGTGTGCCATGCCCCAGCTCTCCTGATTCTCCTCACTGCACTCCACGGGAGGCTCCCTCTTCCTGATTCCTTCCCAGGACTGAGAATAGCAAACCCCAGCCATGCTGGGAAGACAGAGGCTCTCCCTTCCCATTCTCAGGATGGTTGAGAGAGGGCACGCAGCCCACTACTGTCCCCATCTGCCTGAGAGTACACATGGACGATGCCTGCCAGGCCATCAAACTCTTAGTGCCTATATGCTTGAGAGTGAGAGCCAGGGTTCAGAGTTCTGAGAAGGCAGAGAAATGGAATTTCCCACCTAGCAGTATGCGAGGGAGATACCGGGAAGGGGGGCGAATGGGATGAAACTAAGTCTTCAGCTACGTCTAACTTCACCTCCACCCTTGTCGCTTTCTGCCAAGAATAGGGTATCAGTCAGGGTTCTCTAAGCAGTGGTTCTCAACCTGTGGGTCACGACCCCTTTGAGGGGGTCACATCAGCTATCCCGCCTATCAGATACTTACATTACAATTCATAACAGCAGCAAAAATACAGTTATGAAGCAGTTGCGAAATAATTTTCTAGTTGGGGTCAGCACACCATGAGGAATTGTCTAAAAGGGTCGCAGTGTTAGGAAGGCTGCGAACCATTTCTCTAGAGGAACAGACCAGGTAGCAGGAATAAATGTATGAATACATATTAAAGGGGGTTTTATTGGATTGGCTCATGCACTATGGTCTTGGTAGTCCAACCACAGCTTCCTCATGCCGGAGAGTCTGAGAACCCAGGAGCCACACGTCTCCTGGCAACCTATAGAAAGGACACGGAAGAAGGAAGCTTGCTCTCATTCTTGCTGGCAAGTCCGTTCCTTCACTGGCATTAGAGCCCACTTCTTCAGGATTCTGGTTTATACTGCAGACCAGCTGAGACATCCAGCCTCATGGACTGAACAGTGAATGGATTCTTGGAACTTTCGTTGGTAGAGAGCCATGGTTGGACTAGCTGGACCACAGCCTGTAGGCCTTTCTAGTAAATGCCTCCCCTCTCTCTATGTGCACGTGTGTGTACATCCATATATATGTCTGCATGTATTCTATAAGTTCTGCCCTTCTAGAGTCTCAACCTTCCTAATGCTGCGACCATTTAATACAGTTAATGTTGGGGTGACCCCAGCCAGAAAATTGTTTCATTGCGACTTCATAACTGCTGTTTTGCTCCTGTTAGGAACTCTAATGTAAATATCTGATATGGGACGCCCAAACGGGTCTCGACCCACAGATTGAGAACCACTGCTCTAGAGAAACCTGAATTAATATATCATCCAACAGGAAATCAGGCATCAGAGGACCAAGGGGACCCAAACTTGGTGAGCATCTGAACTTCAACACTTTACTCCCAGCCTCTGTTTTCCAGAAAGTTCCTATGCCAACCATTCTCCCTCAGACATCTCTCACAGAAGACACTCTCCATCCCAGAAATTCTAGCAAAGGCCCCTGTGCTACCTGTCCACGCAGAAGCTGGTCCAGATTGGACCACATCTTTCCCTGAGGTCCATCTTCATGTCCAGGGCTGTGAGGCTCTCATCAACCAAACCCAGGACAAAAACAGGCCAGAGATGCATCACTGAGAGGAATTGAAAGGACGGGATAGAGGAGCCCAGATCATCCCAACCCCACCCTTTGATCCAAGTGTTACCTGCCACCAGAATCCACAGCAAGCTCCAACTGTGCCACTGCCACAGAAAGTGTGGGACAGTGATTAGGAACACGGATATGGCCTCAGTGTCCTGGGTTCATGGCCATTCCTGGCTAAGTCCCCTGCCGAGTGCCCAGTGGGCCTTATGTCAGTTTTAGTCACAGCAATGTCTGCCTGGCAAAGTTTTACCAAGAACTCAGGAACTTATATTATCTCATCGTCACCATCACTTACGTGACATGCACATTTTATGTTACTTTGTGAGTGTGGGGGTGTGTCCTATTCAGAAGGCCTATACTTTTTTTTGCCATGTTTTCCAAGGGATTGGGGATGAAAAAGAGAGAGCCATTTCTCTTTTGAGGCTGCACTTGCCTGACTTGAACATATCCTGTTACTGAGACGCAGACTCTCTCTCCAGTGAGAGTGTCCCGAGTGTACGCCATGGGCAGGTAGACTCCTAGCTCTGCCAAGTGGACTTCTCGCACCCATCCAAGTTGGACTGCCAGCCTCGGGGTGTGTGCCTCAGGGCAGTGTGCACAGCAGGTTCACTTGGGTTTCATGGCTTGGTGAGTACAGATGGCTCCTGGCCCACGTTCAATTGCAGGGCTCCCCCCTGAGTCTGGCTACAGACCTTGGGAGGCAGAGCTGTGCAGGGCATTAGTTACTTTGTCAGATTTCTGGAAACCTGAAGCCGCGGCATAGACTTTGCGGTAACCCACAATCTCCATCAGACCAAACTGGCAGCAGGCGAATAGGCCTCCCATTTCAATTAGACACTCTGTCTAGATAACCTGGGGAGAGGAGGGCCAGGCGCTTTCTGTAAGGGCATGCCCGGGAGGGAGCTGACAGAATAAACCACACTCAGAAATCTCTGTCCTCTGCCCTTCCACGCCTGCCTCCTCTGCCTCTTTTGACTTCCTCCCTGAGTCTTTAGACACCTTACCTACTACCACCACATAGAGGAGAGCCTTGGAGAGGGCCTCGGGGGTACTCCAGGGGGGGTCAGAGTGGGGGTGTGGTCTGAAGGGCACCTCTGTGTTGTCTGCACCCAACACAGTGCCTCCAATAGGACTGGTCACAGTCACCTGGTTATGGGCTCCATTTTTATTTTAAGACAAGGTCTCATGTGGGCTTCTTCCTGTTGCTACAGAATGTTCTACCTGAAACAACTCAAGAGAGAAAGAGTGTTTGGGTTTGCACATGGCAGTGACATCATGGCCTCAATTGAGGTGGCTGTTGCATCTTACCACGGCCAGGAAACAGAAAGGGATGAACTCCATTGTAGTGACATTTCAACTGTATTTTAATAAAGCCTACCTGAAGATCTGAGAGTAAAACAGTCCCACTGCTCAGCCTTACAGACCAGGTTATGGTGACACACACCTTTAATCCCAGTAGCCACAATGACATGCACTTTAATCCCCGTGGTGTGCACTTTTGATCCAAGCCCTAGAGAGGAAATAAAATGGGAGGAGACAGCTCTCAGACACAGTCTCTTTCTGAGACTCCTGGAAGCAGGATCGCCATTTCAGACTGAGGTCGAGGTAAGAGCCAGTGGCTGGCTGTTTGCTTTTGGGAACTTTAGGTTGAACCCCAATTTCTGACCCTGAGCTTTTATTAATTATGCATCACTCCATATTCGGATAGCTTCCTCCTTTCCATTTAGCCCAAGACCCGGGCCTGGAAAAGGGTGCTCTCCTCACTTAGGGGACAGCTTCCCATCTCACAGACTTCCCCAGGGGCTAGCCTAATCTAAATGAATCCCTCGCAGGTGTGCCTCAGCTTGTCTCCTAGGAAACTGTAGAGCCTGTGAGTGGACAATCTGCACTATGAATCCATGGCCCATGTGAACGCAGAGGCTGTTGGGAAATAGAACCTGTCAACCGTCTGTCATCTACTTGTCATCTGTCTTCTACCTACTAGTTACCTATTGGCCTATCATATATGTATCAATGTATTTCTATTGCATATATAATCTATTTATCTATGTATCTATCATCTACCTGCCCATCATCTATCATCTATCGATCTTTCATCTATCGGTTAATCACCTATTTCTGTCTATATGTCTACTTCTGTGTGTGTATCCACCACCTATCTATCTGTCTGTCTATCTATCTTCTATCTCTTTCTAATCTATCATCTGTCTGTCTATCAGCTATCTAATGTGTGTGTGTGTTTGTCTGTCTGTCTGTCTATGCGTAATTTCCTTAGACTGACACACATCTGATACACAGAGACAAAGCCGTGTCTTTCTGACTTCTATGGTCATGGTCATCCCAATACCACGTGGCCTCTGGCATTCTGTTCACCAAACCAGAATCCAGCAAGAAGCAGAGTCCCGTGAATGACAGAGAGAAAACCTTGTGTGTTCACCCTTTTCATAGCTCTGAAAATTTCTTTTTGTTCTGTTCATTTGGTTGTTGGTTTTGAAACAAGGTCTCTCTATGTAGCCCAGGCTCACAATCCCCAGCTTTAGCCTCCAGAGTGCTAGGGGTGCAGCTGTGAGCCATCATGACAGGTTTCTCTCTGTGTGTTTCTCTGTGTGTTTTATAGTATATGAATCGTGTCTGTTGTTACAGTGATGCACATACATGATATAGATACTCAAACATTTACTCTAATGGCAGATGCGCCATCAATACGATGTACCTCTCACCCAGTCCTATAATGAGTGAAGACCCTGTTTGCAGGGTAGAATGCTGTGGAGATGAGTGACATCTGTCTTGTTCCACACACAAGTGAATCTCAAACACAAATTCAAAATCAGATCAAAACAGATTCTGGCATTTGAAGTTAGGTCAGTGGCTGGGCATGGTGGTGTGAGAGGGTCATCCTAGCATTCAGGAGCCTGAGGTAAGAGGGTCATGAGTTCCAGGCCACCCTGGGCTACATAGAGAGACTGTTCTCAAACAAAACAAAATGAAAAGGTTGGGGTAATAGCTTCATTTGGGGGGTGTAGGAAGGGTCTCCTGGGGGAGAGAAGGCTCTAGTTATTTTTTTTCTTTTGCTGTGATAAACACCATGAAAAAAGCAGCTAGGGCAGAAAAGGGTTTATCTGTATACCGGAGACTTGACACTGAGGTCACAGTCTGTTACTGAGGTACGTTGTGGCAGGACCTCAAGCAGGAGCTTGAAGCAGAAACCTGGGGGAACATGTTTGCGGGCTTGCTCCTGGGACCATGCTTTCTTGTAGAGCCGAGATCACCTGCCCTTTTACATTAATAAACAAAGAAAACAGCCCCACAGCCATGTTCTCAGGTCAACTTGAGCTAATCAATTCTTTCCCATGTGATTCTAGGCTGTGTCAAGTTGACAGTTAAGGCTAACTAGGATGGGGAACATCTGCTAACAGGTCAATGTGAATTGTTTGTCTCTGCCTCTCTCTCCTTCCCTCCCCCGTCACACACACGCGCACACACACACACACACACACGCGCACACACACACATGCACACACGCATGCACACACACAGACACACACACATGCACACAAACACACAGGCATGCACACACACATGCAGACACGCGTGCGCACACACACGTTTTTCTTGTTTCTCTTCCTCTTGCTGACTTGTCGCCATCCTCCTTCTACCCTTTCTCCCATGGCATCCCAGACCCTTGCTGGGGGTGGATTGTCATGGATGTCCTGTTTTTGACGGAGCACTCGGTCTCATTCTTACTATTATGACCAGTTCTCCGAGATCTCACACTGGCTGCTGCCCACCGCAGGAAGAAGTTTCTCTGGCCAAGGCTGAAAGCGGCCTAGGTCTGTGGCTAAGTACTTAGAAGGTAGCTTAACAGCATGGTCATTCAGCAAAATAACAACAGAAAGGGGTCTGTGACCCACCGCCACCCCACCCCACCCCCAACCACGGGGTTTGGGCCTGAATTACAGTACCAAAATTGAATTCCCTCCTGTGACCTTCAAGTCCAATCTGAAATCGGTTAGTTACATCATAGCGTTCTTGTCACTATTGCAACCAAGGGATACAGTTAGCCTGGCAGGTCCATGTTGCAGTATGCAGGGTCAGTTGGCGTAGTGCCTTCTGACACTATGAAGGCTAGGCAGCAGGGAGGAAGCTTCTCGGTTCATCTGAACGTCTCTGTGTCCTTCTGCCAAAGCACATAGCATCTTCAGCAAACGGTTTTACCGTGTAGCCATGGAGAGCAAGCGGAGGCTATGACAGCAGCCTGTGCTGTTTCAGAGACTTGGGGGGCCTCCCTGCTAATAACTCACAGGGAGGTGTCGTACGCATGCCTTGCAGTGTGCTTTTCATTTAGTAACTCATGCCTGCTGCCAATGGCATTGCTCACCATGCACAATAATTCTGCGTGACCTTTTTTTTTTTTTTTTGAAATTTGTATTTTGAAATTAGCTTACTAACTGGCAAGTTTCCATAAGGCTTTTTCACGCATCTTTAGTTTTGTCAAACAAACCCTCTACCCCTTCCTCTCTTGCCTTGAACAATGAGCCCAAATAACTTCCTTAAGTTGCTTTGCCAATAACTGGCACCCCCTCGCTGTACCCCAAACCAGACCCATAACTCATAACTATAAGAAATGATTATTTAGCCTGACTAAACGGGGGGGGGTGTTCTTCAGGCTGCCGTGGATAACTGGAAACTTTTGTGGAAAAATCTGGAGGCCACGCTAGTCTAAACCACATGGCCATGTCATCAGACGGGGATAGGATCTCATGTGCTAATTAGAGCCGTCCTTGCATTGGATGAAGGACAGGCGCTTACAACCCTGAGTAATCACCTCGCACATTCTCTCTGCTGTTCACAGCTGTGTGGCCTCCAGCGCGTGTCTTCGCCTCTCTGGGCTTCAGTGAACTCATTAGTGAAGTGGAGACAGAAGAAAAAAGCGTCTGTCGTGCTTAACACTGGGCCATAGCAGGCACTCACAGCCATCTGTGACTTTTCCTCTGTGAGCTTGGTTTTCCATCTAATGGACAGGATTGAGAATGTCCGCCCCCCTCCCCCACCACACACCTGCCAGAAGACAAGGTTTCAGGGATAATGCAGCCAGCTGCAAACCATGGCTTTCAACCCAGAACCTCTGGCCCTTCGGCCCTTCGCATCTGCCTCCCGTCCCTAAAGACACTACTTGTCCCAAACTTCATACGGTGATGGGCAAGTTAGGTGAGTTTAGAATTTCACGTGGCGTCACCTGGGCTGGACCAGCACGACAGCATGAGAGGATGTCTTTGGCCGCTTCTTTCTGACTCGAGCTCCCATGAGGACCTAGCTCAGATCCAGAGTTGGGCTGGAGCATGGCCCTGATTACAGTCACCTCTGGGCACCACAGACCTACGGAGCTGGGCTGGACCACCTCCAGGCATTGGAGGCAAGCCCCACCTTCTGGGACTCTCCGGCTGCCTACTCTATCAAAATCCACTCAAGGAAGACAAAAGAAAATGGGGTTGGGGCAGGATGACATGAGACCCACTTAGACACCGGACTCGGTGGTTCCAACCAACCAGGTTTCTAATCCCTCCTTGTTGATCTCTTCTCTCCTGGGCAGCACAATTTAAATACCGTGCTAGGTCAACTTGGACTTCATTACAAAACCCTGTCTCACAGAGGTAGGGGCAATATCACATGTGTGTGTCTGCCTTTGTGTGGTGCACACTTATTACCAATCCTGTTTTACAGAGGGGTTCAATGACTTTCTCAAGGTCACACAGCTAATAGCTGGCGAACTCTGCTTCAGAGTTCAGTTGCTTGCTGCAACTGGCTCCCAGTGTATGGCTTTTGTGAACTTGGCCAGCGTGATTATTTCTAGGGGATTCAGTTTCCCCATCTGTATCTCAGGCGTGATCCTGGCGGCTTCCTTATTGAGTTCTCGGGATATGAGGTGAGGTGTGCAAACAGCATACCACGCGTGTTCAGAAACTGTCGGCCATCAGAACACACAGCTGCTGTTTCTGCAGCGGTTTAATTAGGGGACTCAGAGAAGACTGAGTGGACTGTTGATGTCCTCCTCTTCCTCAAATTCCACCTCAAAACAAGACACACGGCAGGAGGGAGGTGTTCAAAGTTTACAGAACTTGGCTTTGAAGAGAGATGTTGGGAACCTCTGATTTTTTTTTCCCCAACCTTACTCTACTGCTGGAGAAACTGAGGCCCCAATGGGGTTCTGAGTCACCTGCTGTGGCTCTGGTTTATCTGGCAGGTTCCATGCCTGTAGGATGGGACTTACTGACAAGCATGGCTAATTGAATGATAATAAAGCAGGGTTACCCTCAACCTGGGAAGAGGGAGGCACAGGGCCACTGGCTGCTTTCCCCTCCCCTCCCTGGGCTAATGGTTTTATGGAGGTCATAAACTGCCGCTATTTCAATAATGAGAGTGGCCTCCCTTGGCCCAGTGACCTTGGAGACTTGATTGACACATCAGCCTCAGCATTCCTGAGAACTGTGAGAAATAGCTTTGCTCTGGGTGTGCCATCTGAACCATGAGACCCCCACCTCCCCTGGGAACTTCCCAGATGTGCGTGGGAGCTGCCAGGCTCAGATCCCCCATCCTGACTCAAGGCAAAAGTACCCCAGACTGGTAATGTCTCCAGCAAATGCACAACTTAGTCCAAACTCGAGTCACAGATAGCGATTCCCTTCTCTAAGCGGAACAGCTCAGGAGGCACGGGGACCAGCACTAGCTGCTTCTTGACCTCTGTGGTCGCTTCTCACTTGTTTGTTGAGTCCATTCACACAAATGTCGTAGCCAGCCTTACAGGCGCCTGTGCTGAGCCCACTGCCTAGAATTGGTGCCTTTATTTTATGCTATTCTGTTTTGCTTGAGGCAGAGTCTTACTACACAGTCGAAGCTAGCCTTGAACTTGAACTCCTGCTTCAGCCTCCTCAGTGCCAAGATTGCAGGTGAGTGCCACCAAACCCAGCTCTGAACCGATGCCTCTGTATAGGACCCTTCCCTGAATGTGACTCAAGTAAGAAGATACCAAAGCAATGACAATGCGGCTTCTGTCCCAGGTCACAAAAGAGACTGCAGCCACCATTCTCCCCTCACCTTTGGGTCACTTCTCTCGGGGACACCAGCTACCAAGCTATAGCAACATTTTAAGCAGTCCTACATACCAGGATGTCTGGTCAGGGACTGGAGCCTCCTGCAAGGCAAGTCTTCAGATGAGACCAAAGCCCCAGTGTCCTGAGAGTGACCTCATGAGAGACCCCCAAGCCAGAGCCACACAGTCGAGTCAGCCCCAGATCTTCCCCATAGAAGCTGAGACCATCAATGTTCATTGCTTTGGCCAGATGTTCATTGCTTTGGCCAGATGTGGGCTCATTTGTTATGCGGCCATGGCTAACTGATAATGTGAACACTCATGTGTGCTGGGTCCAGCATGTGAAACTCAACAAGTGGATCAATGCTGAGGATGCTGCCTTCCAGAGCTTAGAGTCCGGGGCAAATCTGGTGGAGAGGAGAGAGTGAGTCTGTGGGGTCAGGATCTGGTGCAAAATGGACTAGTTCATCAGCATTGTAAGTCCCCACAACTCACCCTAAGTCTCCGTCCTCACAGTGAGGTGCTGAGCAGGTGTTGTGGGGTAGGTTAGGATTAGGATTGGATGAGGTCATAGAGTGGAACCCTGAGGATGATTACTAGCTATGTCACTAGAGGAAGAGACAGAACATGTGCACGCATACAGACACACAACTGTTCCCTTCCCCTTGTCTCGGATGCTCTCTAAGGACGAGTGCTGATCACCAGATCTGGCCTATTGACCTGAACCCTCTGGACCTCTGCGCCAAGGCAGACCTCTTTTCTTCCCCAGGTTGTCCCACCTCAGGCACCTCAGTGCGGTACAAGTGGACTAAAACAGAGGTAGAAACGCAATCTTCTCAGGAAAGTGAAAATGAATGCTTCTAAGATTTTTTTACTTATTAATTTTGTTGTGTGCACATATTCTGACTAGCCCTCCCCATCATTCTCTCTCTTTATCTCTCTCCTATTCCTATCAATTCCCTCCATCCCTACCACTCCCTCTTTCTGGAGCATAATTTTGAGTTTTGTTTTATGGCCATATTGTTTAACCAGGGCCATATGTTTGACCACTGGGTTAAAAGAACTTTGTATTTCTGTGCTGTCTGATTTTCTTTTTAAAAAATAATTCAGGCTAACCTCAAAGTTTCTATGAAGCTAAAAATGACTTTGAACTCCTGATTCTTCTGGGCAAGCACTCTACCCACACAGACTCTTCCTCCAGCCCTAAAACAATTTTAAGGCATTTTTTCCCAGAGAAATTGCTTAATGCAGATTCTCAGAAAGGTGTTTGGACAACATCATATATATTCTTAAAAGTACATGCTCTTTGACTTAGACATTTCACTTAATTTATTATTTAAAAACAAAACAAAACAACCACAGAGCCGGGCATGGTGGCACATACTTTTAACCGTTACAGTTAGGAAGAGGGAGATAAAATATATCTAGGCAATTTTGATTTCTTTTGATTTTTCTCCCTTTCTCTCCACGCCCCCCTGTGTGTGTATGTGTGTGTGTGCGCGCAAATGTAAATATATTTACATAAATATATATGAATATATTTATATATATTTACATATGTGTGTGTAAATATATATGAGTATTTGTTTTGAAAAACATTCATTAGTCTTGAATATGTAACTTTGATATCTGTGTTGGAGAAGCCCCTCCCCCCAAGAGCTCCTTAGCTAGCCTCAACTGTGCTATTCTGAGCCTGGGTGTTGCCCCACCCCTGCTGCCAGGATGCGGGCTCCAGATTCTGCTTCATTTCCTCCACACTCTTAAACTTGTTGGGGACCAGAGTCACCCTACTTTTGGATCAAATAGAGTCTCCAGGGCTTCCCAGGATGTCCCCACATGCCCCTCTTGCTGCCCCCCTTCCACATCTTATCAGAAAGGATGCCTCTCCTGAGTCTCCCTGCTTCTGTAACCCAGAGGCTGCTTAACCCTTACAGTCCCACAGCACCTCCAACTTGCTGCTCTGGGGAGGTGGGATTGCTGGATTCTGAACACTTAGGGGACACGAGGATGAGGCAGGAACATCCTCTGGCTCAGGGGATGCACGGTTGGCAAACAGCACGGTCCACCTCGCTGAGAGGCAGTTGCCTCCTTTGTATCTCTCCAAAAAAGCCCTTGAATGGACTCACATCCTCCAGTACTATAATCTTGGATTTGAACCTGTACCACAGCAAGGACAATAGAGTCCCGGTGAGGGTACAGGAAGGGAAGGGAGGGAGGGAGCAAGGGATACATGGCTGAGCTCTGCTATGAATGAAACATTGCAGCTAAAGCCAGGTTCTGAAGTGGCCAGAGCTGGGCTGGAATCTTGACATCACGGTAAATGCTGGAGCAGTTGTCTGGGTGGGGTAAGTCTCAATGAATTCATCTGTAAACTGATATGAGCACACCTATTTATCTGACAGGGGACATAGCCACAAATTATAAAGAAGTCCATAAATTCCCCCCCCCCACACACACACACAAAGATCCAATCAGTAATTGGAGAAATACATTGAATGGATGGACAGCTTTCAGAGGAAAGTAAAATGGGCAGAAATACAAGAATACAAGAAAATATCCAGCATCCTCAGCTGTCAGGGAACTGCCAATCAGAGCCACGCTGAGATCCTGTACCACACTAGTCAGAGAGGCTATGGAGAATCCAAAGCCCTTGGGAGGACAGAGGGAGCGGGCCTTCAACGCTGCTGATGGAAACCTAAGCTGGCATAGTTGCTGAGTGTCAGCATGGAGATTTCTCCAGCAACTAAACAACCCTACTTCCGGGTGCACACACAAAGAACCCACCACGGAGACACTCGCACTTCCACCTTGATGGAGGTCCCATGCACAGCCAAGAAGGGAACCAGCCAAGGGACCTGACAACAGAGGGACCCATGAAGAAAATAGTGGACACAGTGCGGACACAGTGGACAACCATTCGGCTGTAAAAAGAAGGGTGGCATTGAACGGTTTGCACAGAATGGATGGAGCTGCAGAGCATTGTGTTAATAAGCCCGGCTCGGAAAAAGCAGTGTTGTATGTTCTCTCATGTGCAGGATCCGGATGTAGATGTGAGAGACTGTGGGGCATGAGGGCAGAGGCGGGACTGAGTCAGGGAGGAGGGAACCTGACGGTTACTGCTATCTCTGGTGTGTGGGCGGTAGGTTTAAAACCATATAAATAAATATGCACCAGCCATACCAGCGGCTTGAGAGCAGAGGTGACTGGGGAGGAGAGGAGTGGGAGGGGTTGGAGGGTCCAGGGAAGGCCGTGGAGGGGGGCAGCATGGCTGAAGCATAACGACAGACATTTATGAAGATATCCTAATGAAGTCCATAATTTCATATGCTAACTAAAAAATATGGGTGGGGCAAGATGGCTCAATGGGTAGAGGCCATAGCTACTGAGCCCGAAAACTTGGTTTTGATCCCTAAGATCCACATGGTGGAGGGCGAGAACTGACTCTCTCAAGTTGTCCTCTGACCTCCAAGAGTACACCATGACACAAGGATGCACTCTGCCCCCCCCAAACACCACACCAGAATAAACTTTAAAAATAATCATAAAAACAATATGGGACGAACAGTAAAATCTACATTGCAGGACTGTGGCTAGTCAAAGTGTAAAAAAGTGTGACGGGCCCTGGGAATTATGGGCTGGATGCTCTCATCGGCATCCAAAGAGCTTACAAAGCAACGTGCATCCGTCTGGTCGGTGCAACTTAGTGATTGCTGAGGGAGAGCATGGAGGCGGATGAGGCTTCGCAGGGAACACTATGACCTGGGTCTCCTCCAGGAAAGAACCAGAGTCTTCTCATTGGGTTTCTAACGCAAGCCCTCTCTGGTACAGCAGGGGCCTAGTTAATGTGTCCTGAACCGAACCAAACTAAAAATTGCAACTCCAGAAGCCTGGGCTGGGGACAACGGAGTGGCTGTTGCCCTGCCATCGCCAACACACAGCATCTGTCTCATGGCCCACGATGGCTGCTACAGATCCTGCCATTGTGTCCACATCCCAGACAGAGGGTGCAAAGAAAAAGGCTACAATGGACATATCACTCCCCTTTAGAGGCACAAACACGAAACTGTGCACATCACTTCTGCTTAAATGTCTTTAGCCAACCGCGTGTCACATGGCTGTGCTTACAGGGAGTCTAGGGATATATTTTTATACTGGTAGTCATGAATAAAGCTTAATATTCCGGTACTCTGATTAAAACAACAAACTTGAGCCTGACATCACAGCACTCAAGAGACTGAGGCAGGGGGATCACATGTTTAAGACCAACCTGAGCCACACAGTGAGACCCTGTGTCACAGTCAGGGGCTGGGGCTGCATCTCAATGGTTGAGCTACAAGTAATGATGCCTGATATTCATGGGGTCCTTGTGAGGCTCCTCTGGGATAGAAGCTAACCTTGTCTCCATTCTAAAGAAAGCTGAGGCTAGAGAAGCACCTTGTCCCACAGTTCCACAGATGGCAATGGCCAAACCAAAATCATGCTGGTCTTGTGTAGAGAAGAGACCTGAGCATTTGTAGGCTGGCACTGTTACCCCTCTTAAGCACCGGGGAGCCATGGAAGGCTCACAGCATGGTGGATAACGTCTTAAGAACAGTGGCGGGTTGAGGGTTGGGGGGACCATATCTGATTGCCACCTCAGTACTATTAATATCTCATACGGGCGCTGGCAAGATGATTCAGCAGGTAGGGGCGCTTGCCACCAAGCCTGAGCATCTGAGTCCCATTTTTGGGACCTGCAGGGTGGAAGAAGGGACTCAACCCCTCCACGGTGTCCTCTGACCTTCGTGCATGTGCCATGGCACACAACCCTGCCCCTCATTCTCTCACCCAATCAATCGATTCATGTAAAGAAATATAAATATCCATTTTGGGGCATATCAGTTTTGCTGTGGTTTTGCATATCAGTCCTGTGTCCAGGATGGCATCAAATAGCTGCTTAATAAACACTTGTTGAAATCGCCCCATGGATGATTATATGACCTGAGTCTCTCCCCTCACGAGGCTGCAGACCCCACTGACTTTCGCTGAGGTCAGAGCCGTGGCTCGAACCCCTGCATTACCCAGTGCAGCACTCAGAGCACAGTGAGTACTTGATGTCCCCGATAGAGTGCACGATCACCTCCACCACCAAAACTGAGAGAGCTGAGACTGGAAATAAAATAAAGAATGCTGCCACCCATGATAGATACGGTTCTTCTGTGCTGGGCTCCTTGTCCCGCTGGAGCCTGCTTAGAACTGGCTAAACCCCTCCAATCCGAGCAGTTTAGTGGGAGGGCTGCAGGGTTTCTTTGGTGCATATTTTTAAACCAAGTAGATTCAACTGGGTGAGCTGGGTGAAGTGAGCCAATGAGTCCCATCAAAGAGTCTGATGTCTGGGATGAGAAGATCCTTCCAGTATCGGAGACTTGGCCAGTAGATCTGCCTGTCTCTGAAGCAAACTGGGTCCTTCCTTCCTTCCTTCCTTCCTTCCTTCCTTCCTTCCTTCCTTCCTTCCTCCTTCCTTCCCACTTCCCCTCCCTACTGCCTTTCCTTCCTTCCTTCCTTTCTTTTCTTTTTCTTTTTCTTTTTTTTTTGAGTTAAGGTCTTACATAGCACAGACTGGCCTTGACTTACTATGTAGCCAAGGATAACCCCAACTTCTGACCCTCCTGCCTTCACTTCCTGAGTGCAGGGATCACAGGAGGCATGTGCCACCACGCCCACTTGACATGGTGCTGGGTGAGGGTGGAACCCAGGATCTTGTACACATCAAGCAAGCACCCTGTCAACTGAGCCTGGGAGGTAACTAGAACTCTGCGTGTCCAGATCAAGTTGGATCATTTGACATCAGTCGTTGGTCAGGCTGGGAAGTGACTTCTTGGGAACAATTCAAGGAATAATCTCGGTAACTAGAGGCCTCCAGAGCCAGCCGCTAGTCATCCACTTCCACAGGATTTAAAAGGAAGCACCCTGAAAGGGCTGTGCTCCCACCAGAGTCTAGGTTGAGAGTCGGCACTTTTTGACACACGCCAATTTTTCCTGCGTCCATGGGAGTCTGTCTTGTTTGTGACTCTTCGCATCCACTCTTCCCTCTGCCTTTGATGCTCTTCCCTCCAACACCACACAAAATCCAGATTCCTGCTCTTAACCCAATGTCCCTTGTGTCCCCAGGAGGCCTGCCCTTAAACCCCTCTCCCCTTCCCCATTCAACTGGCTTAATAGGTTATTGCTGACAGTTCATTCTCTTTCTAGGAGGGGCTCTATGCTTTCTTCATCTCTGGAGACCTGTGTACCCTGCCCTCCCTGACTTGACCAAGCAGAGCTTAGAACCCAGACTCAGAGAGACAGCCAGTGCTAATTGAGTCAAGAGCCATGGATCGTCATGACAGCTGGGTGACTGATAATCCTGGCTGGCTGGTAGCACAGACCTGGGGTCAACCTTCCAGTGTTGGCTTGCACCCTGAATTAAATCCCTTTTTGTCTAACTTCCAATAGCCATGCCTGCCTTGCCTTCCCACAGCCTCTCATTCTCTGGCTGCTGTGTGGATGGCGGACTCTAAGAAACAAGACCAAGACTGGGCCCAAGCTTGCCTCCCTCGCTTCAGGACACTGCAGCTGGGGATCCAGCTTTGATTTCCAATTCAATGGAGACAAAGCCCAGGCTCCTTCTCTGACACCTTCCTGGTCTTCCTTGACCCAACCCCCACCACTTTCACATGACTTCCTCCCCCTCCATCAGAACCTTTGTGTTTGCTGTTTTTTCGCCGCACTGCGGTTTGTCTGCATGATTCACTCACGTCGTTCTTTCAGGTCTCAGCTCCAGTGCCATCTCAGAGAAGCTGCCCTTGAACTTGGACGTCCTTGTCACTCTGTCCTAGTTAGGGTAATGATTGCTGAGATGAGGCACCATGACCAAAGAAACTTGGGGAAGAAAGTATTTATTGGGCTTACACCTCCACATCATCGTCCATCACTGAAGGAAGTCAGGACAGGAACTCAAGCAGGGCAGGAACCTGGAGGCAGGAGCTGAAGCAGAGGCCATGGATGGTGCTCCTCACTGGCTTGTTCCCTTGGCTTGCTCAGCCTGCTTTCTTATAGAACCCGGGACACCAGGGATGGCACCACCCACACTGGGTTGAAAGTCCATGTCACATCCTAGTGCATGCATGTGTGCACATGTCTGTGAAGGTCAGAGGGTAACACTAGATGGGATTGTTCAGGTGTTGGCCATCTTGTTTTTGTTTGGTTTTGTTTTTGGATATAGAGTCACTGACTTGTTAGGACCCAGACTGGCTGGCCAGCAATCCCCAGGGATCCACCTATTTCTTCCTTGCCAGTGCTGGGATTTCAAGTGTATACCCCGACAGTGTCTGGCATTTTATGAGAGTGCTGGGGACTCGAACTCGGGTTTTCCCACTTGCACAGCATGTATTCTACCAACTGCGCTACCTGCCTGAGCCCCCACACCACCCATTTACAGTATTCAGCCTCGGCCAGTGGCCAGGCCAACAGATCCCTGCCCAGCCTCCTGCCCAATCCCTAAGTCCTCCAGGCCTGTTGCTAGCTGAAAGGCCTAGCTTGGCTCTGACCCAAATCACCGGAGGCTACAAGCCAGGGCTGAGATTCAGGTAGTGCCAGGGACGCTGAAACCAAGCCCTTTTCCTGTGTGGAGCTTGATGAATTGTCTAATGAGATGCCTGGACTCTCGGAATTAAAAGCAAGTGTTTGTGTGCCCCGCTGTGAGCACACCTCCCCGGCGATGGAGCCACCTCCGCCTCCAGCTTCAGGTCTGCCAGAGTTTTGCTAACATGCTCTCAGAAAGTCATTTTTGGACCCAAAATGAAGAAGTGTGGCCAAAACTCACTTTGTGGAAAGATTTTATTTCCAAATGAGTCTACTTCAAGAACAGTCATGGATTGGTTTTGTTAGCTTTTTTAAAGAAAAAAAAAAGAAAAGAAATGGGAAGTGGTTGGGTCTTTGTGAAGCAGTTGGATGGACCCGCTGGGCAGCAGTGTTTCTAATCACAGGGGCTGGAAACCCTTTCGGTGACAACATCTACACACTGGCTGGCGCTGTAGTGGGAAGGCTGAATGGAAATATTCATTGAGTCCTGCGTGGGGTGGGCCATGCCAGGGCAGGCTTTGCAGAGTCCAGGGCTGCTCCAGATGGACCCAGCTAACTCCCTGTGTGCTAGATGCATTTAACACAAGGAGAAAAACAATCCACGTGTGAGCAAGGAGGAGGCAGGGGATGAGTGAAGGGAGCCATCTTTGAGGGTTCCAGCTGAGGAGATGGCTCCATGGACAAAGAACTTGATGTACAAGGGATGAGAACCTGAGTTGAAATCCCCAGAACCCACGTAAAGCCAGATACTTCCCATCATCCCCATTGTCATCTTCTTCCTCCTCTCCCTCCGCCTCCTTTTACTGAGAACAGGAACCTAGGCCCTTGAGCATCCTAAGCAGGTATCTCCTTTTTTAACTTCTTATTTTGAAACAAAGCCTCACGAAGTTACCCAGGCTGTTATCAAAGTCATAATCCTCCTGCCTCCTGAGGACCCTCAACACAGCCATGCACCACCATGCCCAACTTGGATTCAGACCTCCATATCTCAAAAGGGCTACTATTTCTCCCCTTACTACTGATGAGGGACAGAGATATTATGGGGTAATGGATGCCAAGATCAGGACACACCTTGGCTCCCTTGCTTTACCCCCAGAGCTGGACTGCATGAATCCCACCTCAGAGAGGTACCAAAGCAAAGAGCCTCAGCTCGGCCCACTGCACGCTCAGACCTCCTTCATGCTGTGAAGGAAGCCAGTGCAACTGGATCCTTATTCTGGGTACAAAACTGCCTGGCAGTCAGGTTTCAAGCTTTGGAACCAGAGCCCTGGAGTAGCGAAGAAAGAAAAAATTCACATAAGGGCGGGTTAGATTTAAAGGAAAAAAAAAGAGTCTGTCACATGTCAACCTGCTGGCCTGGGATGCAGGCTGGGGGAGACCCGGGCTCATTCCCTTAGGGGAGAAAGACAGAGAAACACTGGCTCAGAAGTCAAATGTGGAGGACAGAGCTGTTTTTGTGGCGGAGACAAGGGGAGAGCATTGATGTCGTGCTGGGATAGCCAGCCTGACTTGGTAACTGAGGGCTTAGTTCTCTAACTCTAGGGAGAAAGGGGGTATGGCTATGTCCTGAATATTCCAGAGAAGGCCTGACCCACTGTCTCCTGGAAAGCTACAGACAGACTTCAGGAAGAAGGGATGGGAAGTCTCAAGTGTCCAGCCAGAAGGTCCCCAACTGTCCCAACCAGTAAGAGTCTTCCACCTCTCCACAGCAGCTGACCCGTGAAGATGATTCCTGTCTTAGAAAGGGTTGTTGCTGTGATGACATGGCCAAAAGCAACGTAAGAAGGAAAGGGCTTCTTCACTCACAGTCCCATGTAACAATTCATAATCAAAAGCAGTGAGGACAGCAACTTAAACAGAGCAGGAACCTGGAGGCAGGAGCTGATGCAGAGGTCATGGAGGCTCCCCATGACTTGCTCAGCCTGATTTCTTATAGAACCCAGGGCTGCCAGCCCAGGAATGGCACCATCCACAGTGGACTGGGCCTTCCTCCATCAATCACTAGTTAAGAAAATGTCCTACAGCTGGATCTTATGGAGAAACTTTCTCAGTTGAGGTTTTCTCCTTTCAGATAACTCCAGCTTGTGTCAAGTTGACATAAAACTATCCAGCACATCACTAACCCCACATCAGACAGAGGGCTGATCTCCAAAATATACAAAGAACTCAAGAAATTGGACACCAAAAGATCACATAATCCAATAAAAAAATGGAGTACAGACCTAAACAGAGAACTCTCAACAGAGGAATCTAAAATGGCTGAAAGACACTTAAGGAAATGCTCAACATCCTTAGTCATCAGAGAAATGCAAATCAAAACAACTCTGAGATTCCATCTTACACCTGTAAGAATGGCCAAGATCAAAAACACTGATGACAATTTGTGCTGGAGAGGCTGTGGGGAAAAGGGAACACTTCTGCATTGCTGGTGGGAATGCAAGCTGGTACAACCCCTTTGGATGTCAGTGTGGAGATTTCTTAGAAAATTAGGAAACAACCTTCCTCAAGACCCAATAATACCACTTTTAGGTATATATCCAAAGGATGCTCAATAGTGCCACAAGGACATGTGCTCAACTATGTTCATAGCAGCTTTGTTGTCATAGCCAGAACCCGGAAACAACCTAAATGTCCCTCGACTGAAGAATGGATAAAGAAATTGTGGTACATTTACACAATGGAGTACTACACAGCAGAAAAAAATGACACCTTGAATTTTGCAGGAAATGGATGGAACTAGAAAACATTATTTTGAGTGAGGTAACCCAGACACAGAAAGACAATTGTCACATGTACTCACTCATAGGTGGTTTTTAAACACAAAACAAAGGAAGCCAGCCTACAAACCATAATCACAGAGAACTTAGACAACAATGAGGACACTAAGAGAGACTTACATAGATACTTAATATACATGGGAAAGTATAAAAAGACAAGATCTCCTGAATAAATTGGGAGCATAGGGACATTGGGGGAGGGTTGAAGGAGGGAGGGGAGAGGCAGGGTGGGGAGCAGAGAAAAATGTAGAGCTCAATAAATATCAATAAAGAAAAAAAATTCTGAAATCTTAGAAGGAAGTGACTTAAGGCTTTAAATGTTATTTTTTAATGTTTGCTGAATAAATACAGTTTTAAAATGAAGAATGTCCATCAGGGAAGTGCAAATCAAAACCACACCAAGACTCTCAAGACCCAGGTTCTCATCCTCAATACCCCTATATTAGTTGGATATGATCGTGTACACCTATAATCCCAGAACTGGGGCGTGGAGACAGGGGGTTCCCTGGGGCTTGGTGGTCAGCCACACCAGACTGAAAGGGAGGATTCAGATTAAAGTAATGTAGAATGGGGCTTGATGGCTCTCAACTTTAATCCCAGAACCCAGGAGGCAGAGGCAAGTGGGTCTCTCTGAGTTCCAAGCCAGCCAGCTTGGTTTACATGGTGAGTTCCTGGTCAGCCAGGGCTACACAGTGAGACCCCCGTCTCAAAACACACGCACACACACACACACACACACACACAGAGAGAGAGAGAGAGAGAGAGACAGAGAGAGAGAGAGAGAGAGACTGTAAAGTGGAGGGAGATTGAGGAAAGTCACCGTGATGGGCCCCACTGGCTTCCGCGTGTTCACGTACACACAAGCACACACCACACACAGTAGAATGGCTGCCTTGAGTTAACAGCATCCTCATTGTCATCTGAACTTTTTTTTGTAGAGAGGACTCTAAGGACCTACTTTGTAAGCCATTTTCAAGGACACAGGCCACCAGCACAGTCACCATGTGAGACCCTCTCCACTCAGAGCCAAAGCCTGCACAGTCAGGGCTCCCTTTCCCAGCAGCTCCAACCAAACCTCCCATGCTGAATTTCACTGGACAAGTTTGAAGTCACAGGAGTGTACCTAAACCAACCAATTACTGTGGAAGATGGGATAGAATTTCCTCATTGGCCACACTGGAGGCACTATGCATTCTGGGAACTAGAGGGCAGTACCCATGGTGATGCTGGGGTACGCTTGCCAGTTCCAGGCTTAGTGAGAGACCCTGTCTTAAGGGAATAAGGAAGAGATGGATAGAGAAGGACACCCAAGTCCTCCTCTGGCCACCACACATGTGTGAGTTCATGCATAGCATGCACACACATGTGTGTGCACACACACAATTTTTTAAACATTTGGTAGATTATAGAACTTTTCTCTTTACTAGAAATATCCATGATCCAAGAGTATGTGCGCAACACTAGCAATAGCTTCGGATGGGCAGATTTCTCTCTTTTCTTATTTTGTGTCTCCTGTATTGTGTTCATGCGATGGGTTGCCTCTTAAGTCAAGTACTATCGTCTTGTCATTGTATCTGTTCTGATCTGAACACAGAGCTGTGATTTATGTCATGGATGAGTAAGAGACGCTCAGAGAGGTTAAGTGACTTGTGCCAGGCTGCACAGTCAGGACGCAGACTCTTTCTCTTGGGTTCAAAGACCTTTGATATTTTTCTACATTAGCATATTATTCTTCCATGATCCTCTCTTGTCCCCTCTCTCCCCTCTCACTAGGATTCCTCTCCCCAAAGTTTCCCCTTCTACTCTAGTGTCTTTTTTAAAAATCTAGATTCTGTCATTCTGCTCTTGAGTGAAAACGTACATCTGTCTTTCTGAATCTGGCTCATACCACTTAGCATGGCCTGTGGTCCCTCCCTTTCCATCACACTGCATGGCTTTGTTCTTTAGGGCTGAATAATCCTCCACTGTGCATCTGTGCTGGGTTTCTTTGTCCATGCACCCACTGATGGGTATCGGGGCTGGCTCTGTCTCAGCTTTTTGCGGACAGTGTTCCTCGTTACATGGGTGTGCAGGTGTCTCTGAAGTCATGTGACCCCTGTGGATTTGTACTCTGGAGGCGGACAGCAGGATGCCATGGTAGTTCCTCTTAGAGATTGCTTCCACAGTGGCTGGATTGTTTTGCATCCTCACCAGCAGTGAAGGCATCTTCCTCCTGCGCCATCCTTGTCCACATTCTTGATGGCAGCCATTCTTATTGGGGTGAGGTGTATTCTTTTCTTCCCTACTTTTCTTTCATTGAAAAAAAGAAATTCAGACAGTATATTCTGATCATGCTTTTCCCTTCCCTCAACTTCTCCAGCTCTTCCCCACCTCCCCACAAACCCAAATCCTCTCTCCTCTCTCTTTCTCTACAAAATAAAATGCATAAAACACCAAAAAATGAAAACCGAAATATACAAGTAAAAGACTAACAAGTCAAAAAAAAATGTCTTGCAAATTTGCAATACAAAATGAGGTCAAACCCCTACAAAAATGCCATCGAGTTTGTTTTGTATTGACCAACCATTCCTGGGCATGGAGTGAGACTCCGTGGGAGAAAACTAAGTTTTCTCTTCTCAGGGGGTATCAATTACAGATGGGGTCTTGGTTAGCTTGTGCTCACTTCCTCCTCCCTGTGCTGGGACATCATCTGGCTTGAACCTGAGCAGCCTGTGTGTCTGTGACAGTCTCTGTGAGTTCACAGGTATGTCAGTCCTGCTGCGTCTGGAAGACACTGTCCTTGGAGACATCCATCCCTGATGACCCTTACACTCTTTCCAGTGAGGAAGAGTTTTATTTAATGTAGTCATGATTTTCGTTTCCTGATTAGAAACCCCATGGTATCGTGCATCTCTTTGCTGCAAAGGCCTGTGAGATAGAAAACTCACTTCTTCCCTAGTTCCCACACAGGACCTACAGAAGACAGTTACAAAGAAATTCATCAGAAGTCACCAATATGCCCAAAAGACTGCAAGGATCATTAAAGTACTCTCAAAAGAACTGGGGAGCTCAGTTGGATGATGGTGGCACATGCCTGTAATCCCAGCTCTCCTAGGAGGCAGAGGCAGGCAGACATCCATGAGTTTGAGGCCAGCCTGGTCTACAAAGCAAGTTCCAGGACAGCCAGAAGAAATTCTGTCTCGAAACCTCCCCATACCCCCCACCGCCAAAAAAATAATTGGGGAGTTAATGCCTGTAATCCTACATCTTGGGAGACTAAAGCAGGAGAGTATCCCAGCTTCAAGGCCAGCCTGAGCTACATAAATGAGACCTTGTTTGAAAAAGACAAAAACAAACAAAAAGCAAAACAAAGCAAAAGGCTCTTGGAAAGGAGAGTGGGGTGCAGAGAGCCCCAAATCCAAGCCTTGATCTCTCAGCAGTGCACGTGTGAATTAAACCCTTGGCACAGATCTGAAACTGGATAGGCGTTCGCTGAGGCCAAAGGGACCAACTGGGGCAAGCTCCGAGGCCTCCCGACAGATGTGCTAGCTCACAAGAGGCCGTTCATCTGCATGATGAATGTGAGGCGCCGGCTCCTGGATCCCTAGAAACAAGCTCCCACAGCCCCTCTCCACTTGGCCTTGGAGCCAGCTCCCACTCCCCTCTGTGGGCTCCTCCCCCTCCTTCCAGGGTGGAACCCCAAGTAAGTCGCTAGGCTCATCCGATCCTCCCCAACAGCCCGCACACCTTGGTCACAATAGCTCTGGTTCATAAATCACGCAGATGCATTAGCTGTCTCCCAATCAATCTCTTCCAGGTTTTGGCTCCGATGTCTCTCGAGGAGAGTGTCTCACTCCTCAAGGCTTAGGCACTAAGAGCCTGCTGTCTGGGAGCGGTTTAAGGCCAGATTATGTCGCTTCTTTCTCTGAATCTCTTGGTTCAAACCCAACACCCCCTCCCACAAGCCTCTGCAAACCACAAACACACTTAGACAAATCTCCTGGTATGGCTGAACAGATTCTGGGATGGTAGATGACCAGGCTAGCCCAATCAAGGCTTGATTAACACAGCCAACATTAGATTCCCCCGTCCTCCACAACGCATACTTCCCAGGAGAAATCTAACCCCCACAGAGGCACGTAATAAAAGTGTTGGATCTAACCCAGTTGTGAATAAATTCATTTCAGAGAGTCGTTTCAGGTGGGCCATCCCCGTGATTGGTCAGGCTCTTTGGTGACAAAGATAAATTTGGAATTCGTTGGGAGTTGGGCAGCAGCACGTCACTCCTGAGACAAACCAGTTCTTAGAGTTGTACCCAGAGTTTCTTCTTCATCCTTGTGTGGGGTTGCAGATCACCATGACCTTCTGTGACTTTTCTTTGGTCACCCTGGGGACTATGCCTTCTGGATAGGAAGTCTGTGCTATTCTAGGCTTGGTGTGACTGCCAGGAAGGACCGCTCAACTTCTGCTGGTGTAGGATGAAAACCAGAGGTTTAAGCCACTGAGTTCTAGGGACATCAATGCAGTGCCACCTCCCCTCCCCTAAGAGACTACATTCTACCACTTGCTTCTGTTTCCCAGGTGTTACCCATCTTCATTTGTAAAGCAATGGCAGCATGGAGAATAGAAGGCAAACACAGCAATATAAATCAAGCCCTTCTAAATTATGTCTGCTGGTGAGAACTGAATTCACCTCCCATCCACCATCTCATTTCTCTGTCATCTGTCCACCCACCTATCCACCAATCTACCCACCCATCCATCCACCTAACCTTCTATCTATCTATCATCTATCTATGTATCTATCTATGTATCTGTCTATCTACCTGTCCATCTTCCTCTTCATCCTTCCATTGAATCTATTCATTCATTCATCCATTTATTCATAAACTAGATAAATTATAATCAGTTTCTCACAAATCAAGCCACCTTTTCGCTGCATCAAGAGTTTAAATCCCACCAGGAATTCCAAGAACATGGATACAGCATCTGGGTGCTGGAATCTGGACAGCGAGGTGAGTGAATCACTCATTTGTGTGCACATGGGTGCATCTTCATTTTCTACTTTCTCTCCCATAGAGGGACGACTTCTGTCGAGTCTAATGTTGGCTGCATGGCGCTGTGATGGCTGTGAGCCCAAGTTGCCTGTGAACTTCCCCCTTTAGGAAAGGGAATGAAGAGATGAGTCCCCACTCATGAAGAGATGTGTCAGTTCACAGCCCTCAGCTGTCAAGCTGTCAGAGAGGCCTCATCAACAGAAAGTCACCGTCTTTTCCTGTGGTGGCTCACATCCAAGGATAGTTTTATGGGGAGGTGTGAAGATGACTCTTGTCCTGCCTCCAACATGGAACAGCTTAGATTAGCGATTCCAGCCTCAAAGATGGTGGTTGATAGATCCTAAGGGGGCCATCCAATATCCCCTTGCTTTTATTCTCACATCCTTCCTTGTAGACTCCCCTCCTCATGGATGTAGGTAGGACCTGTGACTAGTTCCTAGAATGCACAAAAGGGGCCCGGAGAATAACTTAGCCAGTGAAGTGCCTGATGTCATCCCCGGGAGCCATGCTAAAAAAAAAAAAAAAAAGACTAGCAGACTAGCAGGCAACATGTGCTTGTGGTTCCAGTGCTGGGGAGGCTAAGGCATGCAGATCACTTGGCACGCTGACCAATCAGCTGATCATATTTGGAGCTCCAGGCCAGCAAAAGATCCTGTCTCAAGAAACCAAGGTGGAGCGTGCCTGAGAAGTGGAAACCAAGGTTAGTTCTGGCCTCCACATGCACCTGCACACAGGAACATGCATTATGTATGCACATGTGCATGCATTAAAACATAGAACGCAGAAGATAATGATACTGTCACTCTGGCATCTAGTCCTTTAAGACTGGGACACTAGCTTTCTTTGGGGTGCCTTGTTGGCTTTGATGAAGCCAATGACCATGCTGAGGACACCCACTGGCAGGAATCCAAGTGTGGCTTCCAGCAACAATCACAGTCGTGTAGCCTGGAGGAAACTGGATTCTCCCAATAGCCCTGGGGTTTTAGAAAGGGGCCTTTCCACAGCCTATCCTTAATGTGGGACCCACACTCATGCCTCAGGATTGTAAGACCCTGAATCATGGACAATGAATCACGGGAGAGCCCCTGATTCTCACACATTGCAAAATGATAAACACATGCCAAATTTGTACCAGGTACAGAAATAGACAACCAACCCAGTGCTGCCTGTGGGATCTGCTCCAGGAAGGCTTTGCCACAGCCTGCCCCCCTAATGTCTACTCCTTCATTTTCTTCTTTGTACCCCATGTGTTGGTCCCCAAAATACCCCCCTAATAAACCTCTCAAAACCAAATTATCTCAGGGTCTACTTCCTGGAGAAACCAAATTGAGAGATATCCAGTACTTACATATTCCCTTTTCTGTTTTGAGGATAAACCACTGATTTTGATTATTGGGCCTTATTTTTCCAGAGAGACAGGTCCTAGTCTTTAGGTCAAATGGGTAAGGTAGGTGAGTGAATGAATGGATGTGTGTATGGGCAGAGGGTGGATGAATAGATGCATTAGTGGTTGGTTATATGGACAGGTGGGTGGATAGATGCATTAGTGGTCGGTTATATGGACAGGTGGATGGGTGGATGGATGGGTGCATTAGTGGTTGGTTATATGGACAGGTGGATGGATGGATGGTGGATGGATGGATGGATTATACAATGGGTGAGGAAATAAGCGAATGGGGAATGTGTAGACTGATGGTAGACAGATGAATGATGAGGGTTTGGGATGGATGGGCAAATAAGCAGATGAAGGATGGATAGATGTGTGGAAAGATAGGGAATGAGTAAATGGGCAGAGGGGTGAATGGGTGTGTGGATGGTGGGGGGTTGGGGGGTGGTAGCACTTCCCTCCTTGCTTCCTGATGTCCTCTCCACACCCATCAGGTGACTTTCCAACCCTGGCCTACAGATCTTAGCTCACACCCCAATCATTTAGCACATTTTGTGAGCCTGAAGTCTTGGGCAGCATGAGGCATGGGATTGCTCTGGCTCTTTCTCTAATGTGCCTGTTGTCCCTGTTGAATGAGAGCAGAGGAACAATGTACATGCCTGTCACCTGCTGCCACCCTCCCCTGGGAGCACAGATGAAAGAAACAGGTTAGGATCTTTTTTTGGCTTGCAAGGGATTTTGATCTGCTGTGTGACTTTGAGTCAGTGCCTTCCCTTCTCTAAGTCTTAGTTTTATCCTATCAAATATGAACATTGAATGAGCTAATAGCTGGGTCTCCATCCTAACTGTCATTCAAAATTTTATCTCCAGTACTGTACACAAGAAAGAGAAAAAGACAGGCATGGAGGGAGGGGGAGAAGAAAGAGGAAGAAAGGAGAGGAGAGGGAGAGAGAGGTCAAAATTGGATTTCTAGATAAAATCACAGGCCCTCCTTGGTCCCCTCAACACCTTCAAGGAAATCACCATTGAGAATGCTCTACCACCAAGATACACCAAGGTCCTAAAATTTTTTAAGATTGTCCCTACAGTCTGGATTTAGGATTCCGTTTGAAACTGTCTCTCCACTTCCTCGCCATCTCCTTGCCCCAAATCCAGAAGGAGTGCCCAGCTCAGGAACGCAGTTCTGGAGTCTAAACAGTAGTTCTCAACCTGTGGGTCAAGACCCCTTTGGGGGTCACATATCAGACTTCCTACATGTCAGATTCATTATGAACATTACTGTTCATAACTAGAAAATGACAGTTATGAATTAGCAATAAAATTATTTTATGGTTGGAGGTAACCATAATGTGAGGACTGTATTAAAGGGTTGCAACATTAAGAAAGTTGAGAACCACTGGCCTGGAGTCAGTCTCAGGGGTGGAGGGGTGGGGACAGTCAGCAAAGAAAGAGGCTAATCTTCTCTCCTTCTCCTCTTCCTCCTCCTTTCTCTCTGTCTCTCTTTTCTTCTTCCTCCTCTCTCCCCCCTCTTCCCTTACCTCTTCCTCTTTTCTATCCTTCTCCTCTTTATCTCCCCCTTCCTCTTCATCTCTCTCTTTTCTCTCCTCCCCTCCCCTCCTCTTCTCTTCTCTTTCATCTCCCTCTCTATCCAAGTTTCCAGAATCTACTCTCAGCCTCTTTGAGGTCAGGACTGTGTCCTGTCTTGTGAGCAGTGGAGAGGAAGCCAGGTGAACCACTCTGGCTACAGGAAGAGACTTCCTAGGGCATAAGCATGAGGGACACACACCACTGTGAGCCTAAGAGAAAGCCCCATTCCCAGACTGGGAAGGAAGAGGGAGAAGCCGCGTCTCTTTCAGCAAGATAAGCCCCCTCCATCCATCTTTCCTGACACTATCTGCAGGACTGACTGTCTCCTCCTGGGGGAGGGGAGAAGCAGGGCTTTAGGGACAGGATGCCCTGGCTGGCCAATTTCCTCCCAAGAATGGGATTTCCAAGCAGAGAAGGTCATGCCCTTTGCTTAGCCTTCCTTGGCCTGACCCAGGTACTGGGTGCTGGGTGCTGGAGATGCAGTTTTGTCTAGTCCTTCCTCTGACTCTCCTCCCATGGGACTGGAACCACTTGAAACTGAAGCTTGTCTTTCTCAAGTGGCAGCGGAGGGGAGAGAGCCAGAAAGAGAAAGTGAGGGAGAAGGGAGGCCCAGTGCAAGCCCTCTGGCACTCCACTCAGCAGCTCTTCCGCATGTGCTGCAGCCATTCTGACTGCTGTGAAGTGGGGGGGGGGGGCTGTTCTCCCTGTCTCAGAGATAATGAAGTAGAAACCAGAGAAGTTAGGTAATGTGCCTGGGGTCACACTGATGATCTGAGAGCTTCACAGACCAGAATAAACCTCTGATGACCTTAGCGCCCCATGAAGAAGAGATCACTCTGGGGAAGGGGCTGTGTTAATCAAACGGAAGACCCTATACCAAACATCCTGAAGCTTCTCTCTGCTAAGTCAGCTAAGTCACCTTCAATGTCCGATCATCATTTATGGTCCTCCCTTTTCTCCAGCAGGCATTCTGGTGGTGGGTGTGGCCAATGACTCTTGAGGCTCCTTCTTAGCCATGTCTGTTCATAGATGCTGCCTCCCCTGGACTAGTTGCCCCATGCCTGCCCACACTGAGCCTGGCAAAGTTGAGTTTGGTCTCCCACCCCCTATTGCCTGCTAAAATTGGGAGCTTCTTAGTCTGTCACTGTTTCTCCCACCTTGAATAGAGCCTGCAAGGCCAGCCTTTTAAAGTACCATGACTGTTTTTTTTTTCCTTTGTGTATGCCTCTGTGTGTGTGTGTGTGTGTGAGACAGAGAGAGAGAGAGAGAAGAGACCAGAGGACAACTTCAGCTGTCATTCTTCAGAAGACATCCCTCTTGTTTATTGTTGCTTTTATTTAATTTGAGACAGGGTAGCTGGCTGGAACCTGGGACTCACTGATTCAGCTAGACTAGCTGGCCAATGAACTTCAAGAGACTACCCATCTCTGCCTCTCCAGCACACACTACCACACAAAAATCATTTTTAAAAAGTGGGTCCTGGGGACCAAACTCATAACCTCATCCTTGCAAGATAAGCACTTAACAAATGAGTCGCCCTGATCCCAGATGAGCT
>JAQHUG010000089.1:968057-980144 GCA_028555095.1 Dicrostonyx torquatus | reverse complement strand
TGGGTGGATAGAGAAATAAGTGAACAGATGATAGATTTTGAATATATGTGATCCAAACTCTCAGTACTTGAGTTAAAATGGAAACCTTGGAATGGCATCATGGGTAGCACCTTGACTCAGAACCCAGGCCACCACCATGAGTTTACCCACTGGCTTCATGCCTGTCTCCCTCACAAGAATACATGTTTCATGAGAGCAGATCCCTCTCCAATTTGCTCTCTATTTACAGGGCCCAGTGTATACTAAATTCTCAATAAGTATGCCTTTGATGACTTCACCCCAGTTCTGCCATTCATCACTCATCGGTCATATTACCTTAGAATTTGATATTGGTGCACAGGACAGAGGAAAGAGGACTGGGTATTTCTCCAGCTCAGGCTGCCCTGAACAAATCAATTATGGGAAAACACTCAAGCTCTAAAAACTTTTAAAAACACACATCAGGTTGGCATGATGGCTCAGCCAGTAAACACACCTGCTGACAAGCCTGACAACCTGAATTCGATCCCTGAGACCCACACGAGGTAGGGCTGGAACCAACTCCTGCAAGATGTCCTCTGGACTCTACACACTTGCCATGGTAAATATGCACCCACGCACATTTACATACATGTGCGTGCACACAAAACAAGTAAATGTAAAATCCTTACAAACCTCATAGCATGGGAAGCAGTAGGCCCTTCTCATCTCTACTGCAGAGTTCCCTTTGATACCCAGTGCTGTGAATGTCTTTGCTACATCTTAATTTGGGTGAGTTTGCTTGCTAATGAGAGGATGGTGAGAGTCAGGGTACACGGGAAAGAAAGACAGACAAGTGCTCTCTCCAATCTTCAGATCCTGGATTTGATGGAGTGGCATTGATAAAAGACCTTCCCAGCTTTTATGACTCCATCCATTGAGAGAGATAGGCTGGAGACAGCCGTGTCCAAACACAAGGATAGGCTCCTGGCCTGTGGGGCCCTTTGACATTGCATGGGCCTGGCTCCTGGGCAGGCTGGAAGGTGGACAAAGAGGGGAAGTCAGATAGCAGGGCCAGACTGGGGCCAGAGGGGGAAACCACCCACAGAGTTATCTCTCCTAGGGAGTCCCAAACTGGAAGGAAGCCTCCCTGATTCCTTATCACCTCACACCATGGGGACCGATGATGAATTGCCTTCTGACCCCATTGGCTTCCCTGTCACCCAAAGCTCCCTTTGGGGGCTGTGAATGTAGAAGGTGGCAAGGAGGGCAGAAATTTCTGGGAAGACCAGAGGCTTTCTGTGGAATATATACTGCACTCCCCAGTACCCCAAGTCCTGTCTTCACTGGGGATGCCAGGCCAGGCCTCTCACTAAGAGACTTTGGGAAATTTTCTCCATCTCTCTGAGCTTTTGTGTCCAATCTGAAGGGACAGAGGGGACACATTTTCACATTCTTATCTCTAGCCAGTCCTAAGGTCCTGGTTCCACTCACTTCTCCAGCTCTGAGCCACCATGGCAGGCCTCACAACCTACAGTCACCTCCCAGCAGGTGTCTGGTGTCATTCCTGTCCCCTCCTATCACAGCGAAGTCATCTAACCAGGACACTTGCAAGCTGCTGACCCCCTGCTGGCCTCCCAGTGGTGCTCAGATAGCACAAGCCAGTGATGGAAAGGGCTTAGGAGGCATCCTGTTGACCCTGCCTCTCCCCAGTCTTCTCCACTCTTTGCCCTTTGCTCTGGGCATCCACTCTAACCTTCTCCAGAAAGGGTGAACACCCACTCCCTCCCTTACCCTTCTCCTAACTGCCTTCCACTTTCCCTAATCCCACACCCCGTCCATTTTCCCAGCTTGATCTCCACTAACAATCTGCAGCTGTGTGTGTGGCATTCGTGTTTGCAGGTACACGTGTGCACCCTTGTATATGAAGGTCAGGGGACAGCCTGGGCTGCCACTCCAGGTGCTCCGCTATGCCGGTAGTGGGCCAGGCACTTCCCATGTATTCCCTTGTCTCATGCCCTCATCCGCCTAACTGGTAGGACTCAAAGTCCAGAAAAGTGAAGCGATTTGCCCAGGACCACCCAGCTGCAAGTGGACAGTGGTTGCCACCCTTTCTGCAACAAGCAGACTCCTGCTTCAGCCCCGCTATGCTGATTCTAAGTGCATCTAAGCAAAGGCATTTGCAGCCTTCCCAGCACCACATCCGTGCAGAAGGCGTGGCTAAGGGCTCTGCTATGAGAATTGACCCCAAACAGGCTTTGATTCTTCTCAATCTTCCTCCTAGCCTCTCTTCTCTTTTGGTCTGGCATTAATTTAATCGACAGAACTCCCTAATGCGAACCTGCTGAGTTCTCTATCGCTATGTATGACCAAGTCTCCACAGCAGTCTTCCTCAGGAGATGACATTTTGAGAGTGTGCTTGGTGGTAACACTGACAAAACTGTGGTGCTAAGAGACACAGGGTACTGAGTGTGGAAACCAGACTTAGCTTCCAATCCCACCTTCGTGAACCACCGGCCAGCCAGGTGCAGTGGGGTTTGCCTGCAATCTCACTACCTGGGAAGCTGATGCAGATGACAGGGAATTCAGAGCCAACCTGGGCTACACAGTGAGTTTCAGACCAGCCTGAGCTATATACAAAGTTTGACCCTGTATTAGAAGAAAAAACCCACCAGCCCTTTTCTGCGCCTCAGTTTACCACCTTTAAGGAGAGGCCCCCGTACCTACATTGGGAGAAGACTTCCTCAGAGACCAAGGCAAGCAAGGACCCTTTTAGTCATCACACAGACAGGAACTCCTTGGATACTCTCCCTCTCTGAGAGCCGAGGGAACAGACGAGCCTGCCGCATCTGGTATCCAGCCCACCCGGGGGTGGATGTGTGGGGAGCCAGGCTGGGGGCTGTTGGGGTGACATTGTTCAGGCCTCGGAAATTCAAGGAGTTTGAAGGGTTTGGGGTCCATCTGGAAGTCAGGCATCATCCCCAGGCAAGGACCAACACCAGCACATCTACCCTTCCCAAATGCAAAGATGGGGCAGCCTGGGCTAGTCACTCAGAACGTGTTTTCTTCCTCCGGGAAGCCCAGCTCCTGAGAATTCTACTATACCTTCCACAAAAGTAGCTTTGCCAACGGTGCCTGAGGACAAGTGGCTTATATAAAGGTCCAGAGACAGGACACTGGACCTCTGCTGGCGCCGAACAGGCCCTGGTGGAGTGAGTGGCAACACGCCAGACTATGACTTAGGTGTTTTAGAAGAAAACATTTGCCATTGACTGAGCCCACCCCAGACAAGCACACAACATATGCACAAGCCTACTATACCTTCACACCAACCCCCAAAGACACATAACACCAGGGGCCTCTTTTAAATCAGAGGAGACCAAGGTTAAGTTAGCCCACATCACAAAAACACTTCCGACTCACAAAGGTGGGCTGCACTCCTCGTGTCTGACCCTGAAGAACATGGGTTGAACGCCACCCTGTCCGCTCTGTGTGACTCACATCTTCCAGGGACTCAGTATCCACAGTGACTACAAGCCACCTATTTGGGATAGTCACAGTCTGCTGGGTGCTGACCAGGCCTCCAGGGCTCTGAGACACTTGTTCCCATTTACAAGTGAGAAACCCAGAGAGGATTAGCACTCAGGAAGCCGAGGCAGGAGGATTGCAAGTTCTAGGCCAGCCTGGGCTACAGAGTGAGGCCTTGTAGAACAAAACACATAGAAACAAACAAATGTTCAGCTAAGCTAAACTCAACCACACTGCACATGTTAACTATGTTGGTTAGTGGTTCTGGCTCCCAGAAGGGGCTGATGGAGTTTCCCTTCTTGCCATGGACTCCTTAGCTCGGACAGCTTAGGGAAAAGTCATTGATTTCTCACTTGATAAGGGAACTATGGCATGCCTGAGACACCTTACTGGATGCAAAGTGGGGGTGCCAAGAAGTCAGCCGTGACTCTGTGTATGTGTGTGGGAGTGGGGTGTAAATGAGAGGGAGCGAGAGGGTGTGTGTGAGAGAGAGGAGGTGTGTGTGTGTGCTGTTTGTATGGTATGTGTTATGTGTGTGCAATGTGTATGATGTGTGTGTTTGTATTAGCATGCATGTATGTGTTAGGTGTGTATATATTATGTATGTATGTATCTCTGTGCATATGTGTGTGTGTGTGCACATCATATACACACACACAGCACACTTTATAAAGCAGATCTAGACATTTTCCGTCTTCTTCAAGGGGAGGCTGAACTGAGAGACATCCTAAATGAACCTCTTACTGTTTCCTGCATGGTTTGAATCTCCTATCCCTTCAATATTTCTGTGTTACTTATTGGAAAAATGATAATAATATATTAATGCCCTGTGCATTCCACCCTGGGGAGGAGTGCGGTAAGGGAGGAGGCGCTGGCAGGTCTGTCACACTCACCTTTCCTCTTGGTGCAGTGGTAAATTTGGCTGTGCTCCTGTGCCAGCGGGTACGGGTTGGGTGGGGGCAGAAGGTCCTGGGAGGGGCCGGAGACACCATTCTCACACTGGTACTGGGACCCTAAATTGGATGAGGTGGAGAGAGCTCGGGTCTCACTGCTGAAGGGACTATGGTTGGACGCCACTTTGTGCCTCACTGTGCTCCTGGGAACCACGGGGTACTCTTTACTAGAAGGAAGAAGATAGAAAGTTATATCCATCGGTGCTCTGCGACACATTTGCCTCCTTGCTGAGCCACGTGCCAACGAATCCACTAGAAACGTTAACAAATGAAAACCAAGTGGTCTTTGATGATCAAGATGGCCCAGTGACACTTCTGGCATCCCATACCATGAATACATATGTTCATACACTCACTTTTCACATCTCGTGCATTTAGCAAGTAGGTCTGAAAACAGCCAGGGGTACACCTAAGAACCCGCCCTGACCTCGGGCACTGGAACTGCTTCAGCTCATCCACATGTCTTTGAATTGTCGAATTAAAAGATGGATGGCTGCCCAGACATTTAGGCTTAACTTCGGAATACCTTTTTAAAGGGTACGTCTTTGCTCAAGTAGAGCAGAGAGCCCTGGACAATCAGGTGCAGCCTTAGGTCTTTCTACTGTGCTCAGATTCCTGATTGTGACCTTGAATTCGTTTTAAGTCGCTGCCTTTGTCACACTGCTGTACCTAACTGCTCTATGTCTTGCTTTTTCCCATCTGTAAGTTGGGGACAATAAGCATCCCCAGCTCATAGTCAGGAAAGATGACTCAGTGGGTAGAGAACTTGCTGCACATGCTTAGAGGCCTGAGGTCAATCCCTGGAAGTCTCATCAAGGTGGAAGGAGAGAACCAGCTCCACAAAGTTGTGCTCTGACCTCCACATGCACACTATGGCACATGCATGCCCCAAATGCATATCACATGTACATGTGCATGGGGACACACATACACTAATAATAATAATTAAAAGAAATCCTCAGGGGCTGGAGAGATAGCTCAGTAGTTAAGCTCACAACCACCTGTAACTCCAGCTCCAGGAGAGCCAACGCCCTCTTGTGGAGTTTGTAGGTACCTGCACTTGTGTGCACATAATCCCCCTCCCACATACATATGCATAATTAAAATTTTTAATATACATTCAAGAGATTACGAGTGAAAATGCCCCACTTTAAAAAAATTCCCAGTTTCAAGTGTTGTTGAACAAAGGAATGAGGGGACATAGCAAGTGCCATTCACTGTGGCTAATGTTTTAAGTAGAGTGAAGAGAGACATGGGAGGGGGAGAGATGGGAAGATAAAGAAGGTGGAAATCACAGAACAAGATGAGGCCAAACCAAATCCAGGTCCTCCTTGCATCACCCACACAGCCACCCTGAGGCTTCCCGCTCAGCATCCTCTCACAGTCTGGTCCCTCCCAAGCTGAGGATGTAGGGTTGGTAGAGTGCTGGCTTCCGCTCAGCATCCTCCCAGGCTCTCACAGTCTGGTCCCTCCCAAGCTGAGGATGTAGGGTTGGTAGAGTGCTGGCTTCCGCTCAGCATCCTCCCAGGCTCTCACAGTCTGGTCCCTCCCAAGCTGAAGATGTAGGGTTGGTAGAGTGCTTTCTTAGTGCGCACAAAGACCTGCATTTGATCCCCAGCACCAAATAAACCGGGCAGAGTGGATTGCATCTATAATCCCAACACTTGGGAGGATCAGAGTCCAAAATAACAATAACAATGATAGTAATTTGATAACCATTTTGGCATAATTAGTCTCCTTTCTAAAGCCTGTGATTTATGAAGTTAATCACAGTATTCTAAAAAAATTATAGGCTTCAACACTCGGCCAGAGACCCCTGGCACTAGAAACATATTCTGATACAAAACACATATGGATCAGGAAATCCCAAGCGTCAGGACTTTTTTTTTTTGTCATAACCTGGAATCAAATATTTCTTTAGGCATTTTTGAAAGTAATTTTTGATCCAAATCGATTCACTCTCACTATGGAACAATCAAACACACGTGTGAAAGTAAGTGCTTGGGGTACCAACTCAGCTCCTTCCATGCAGTTAAAACAAACGCTTACTTGTGGAAATTAAAGCGTGCATTTGGGACTGGAGGTACAGCGCAGAGGTACAGTGCTCACCTAGCATTCATGAAGCTCTTGGTTCAATTTCTAGCACCAGAATACACCCATCCACCATACATACATATATCATACATACATCATATGTGCATCATATATATATCATACATGAATCACACATACATCACACATGCATGCACCATACATACACATATCATATCATACATAGTGCACCATGCTTACATATCTCATACATACATCACGTAGTGCACATACATGCATCATACACACAAATCATATATACATACATGCTACATGCATACATACACTATATACATTACTGGAGATATGGCTTAGTGGTAGAGTACATGCCTAGTAAGCTGAGGCTCTGGGTTCAATTTTCAGCATCAAAATTTGTTAATTAATTAGTTAATTGATAACAGACCAAGAATGTAACTCAGTAGTAGACTATTCACATGAGATATATAAGACTCTGAGTTTTAATAACTGAACTACAATAAATTAGAAATAAAGTACAAGGCGTACACTATACAATCTCAGTAGCAAGTCCCATATACATTAAAAATTCTTGAGAATGCCACAGGCACGAGTTCATGGCATCCTTTTCTTGAATTATGATGGTGTTATGATTGCTGTGCCCATTTTATAGACTAGGAAGCTGAAACACAGATAGATGAGACCAGAACTTGTTAAAAGACACAACCAGAATTCTAGCCAAACCATTACCTAAATACATCTTTCCATGTCTAAACAGAGGCCTGGGATCAAGGTTCCCTTCTATGCACCAGGGACATAGACTTCTCTACTCCCTGCTCCTGTCTATGTCTGTTATGAGGAAGCACATCACAGCGGCCAGGCAAGGGACACAAAAAGCCTGCCAAGTTTCCATGACACTACACACCCACCACTCATGGCACACAAGGGTCTCTTGGCTACGCTTCCCCCGGGGACCTGTGACATCTCAGATCCCAGCTGGGACGCTCCACACGGCCACCAGTCAGCCAGAAAGCTAAACAGAATGGCATTAGCTTGGAGATCCCTGGCTTTGTGGTTCAAATCATGTAATGGAAAAACAAGAATAAAAGAAAAAGCAAAATAATAAAACACTACCAAAGCCATCAATTCTCACCGGTAATTCTGCCTGGGTCTGCTGAGGTCAAACGCTGGGCTGTCAGCACTCCAGGAGGAAGGGAGAAACCGTTTGGGGGTTTTATATGTTTAACAGGGATGGTTATTTTTTTTAATTAAAGAAAATAAGCCTCCAAAAACATTGGCTGAGGGAATTTACAAGGGATCGTACCAGTGTGCTCCGTGGAATTCTCCCATTCAGCCTTGCCAAACTGCAGAATTACTCACCCCAAGAAAGGCCAAACCCTGTTTTATAAACACTTCCAGAAGTGGAAAAGTGATATTATCCTCAATAACCACGTGTCCCTCACAGCTTGCTTCCCTCTAAGGAGCCTCAAACATCATCCCCAGTGGGTATCAAGAACATCTCGTTTAGTGCCTGAGGTGCTCTGTCCCGAGGCCATCTGACGGTGCCAGGCTGTGGGTAAGGGAAGGAAATGTCTGAAGTAAACCACAGCAGGGTGGTCCCCATGGAGCTCTTCAGTGGACCCATCGAAGGATCCATCAATACAGATGAGCTGTTAGTGTCTCTCTGGTGGGATCATCATGGTGCCTGAGATGGGAAGGTAAAGTTGTTTTCATCTGAAGCTTAAGGACACCCAGGAAGAAGCCAGAGTTGAAAAGGGGTATGTGTGTGTAAGGTAGTCATGGAGGGCAGGTTTTCACCATAATCACCAACACCACCACCATCAGCAGCAGCAGCACTATCAACATTATCACAGCTATCACCATCAACATCACCATCATAGCCACCATCACCACCACCATCATCACCAATATCGCCATCACATCATCTTCACCACCACTATCATCATCCTTGCCACCCTCACTACCATGATTGGTGCTGTTCTTTGAGTGTCCCCTCACCCATGTTTCCACCACTGTACCGATTGTCTTCAATGTCTTCCCTCATTTGCTCCTAGACCATCCCTCATTTTGTACAAATACTTAAGAGCTACCATACAGAAACGAAAATTCAAGTTCAGAGAGCTTAAAAGAATCAACGAGTGGATCCATTCAAAGTCCATTTTGTTCCTAAACTCTTGAGGATAAACTTGAATGTGGTGACAGGGAGGCTTTGCCGGCATACGGCAAACAGGCTGATGAAGACAGAGTTGGGAACCATCTACACAGAGCAGGGTGAGGTCATCGGGCAAGTCCCACTGTTCATGACGGCCTGCTGGCCTTATCATCCTCCAGCATCCCACCAATGGGCTCTGCTCAGAGGCACCAGACACAAGCCAGATCTCGAGTCCCTCGGCTCTCCCTGGGTGCCATAACCCACTGAGCAGACTCTCCCTGACTCAGGCTCCCTGACGTTCTGTTCCCTGCAAGCACCGAGTGAATGACGCCATTGTCACTGGGCCTGGGCTGTAAAACATTACAAGGGAAGATTGAAGTCGAGGGCCAATCTGCACCATCAGTTTGCCGCCAGCTAATGAACCCGTTTTCCACTGCACCAGAGCAGATTGAATCGACCTTTTCACGAGAGCAGGTGGCGGGGAGCCGATGTGGAGGGGGCTTTTGTTCAGTTTTGTTTTCTCTAGGAGATGCTTACCCAATTTCTGGCAGCATTTTTAAACAACCAAAGTGGGGTGAGGGCCATAAAAGTCCTGTTCTTGTGGGGCAAATTCCTTTACGGGCTCCCTACTTTCATCTGAGACCCAAATTAAAATGGGCCAGGCAAATACGGCCCCTAGGGAGCTTTTCTGGTATGCCCACCTTCTAATCTGCTTGGGGGAGTTACTATGACCTGACATACGTGGGCACCATGGGAAACCAGGAGGGCACACCTCAGGTGGCACACACCCCAGGCAACATACAGATCAGCACAGATAACAGATAAATTCGGTTCTCGGCTCATGGCAGAAAGGCAGAGATCCATCTCACTGTGGAGAATAGGCACAAATACTTTATGCAAATTTCCCACTAGGGTTGTTTGTTTTGAGAGGGACCAAGACTCTCAAGGACTCCTCCTCATGCTGGGGACAACTTCAGGGACAGCCTTGCTTTGCAGCTATGGGGTCATGTGGTTATACTTCTCCAGAGAGAGTAAGGTGGGAATTGGCTCCTGGTTCTGATGGGGGTGGATGCCCCATACTTAAGCATGGAGAAAGAGAGAGAGAAAGAGAGAGGGAGGAACAGGAAGGGAGAGAGAGAGAGAACACCCAGGCTGGCCTGAAACTCAATATATAGCCAAGGATGGTCTTCAACTTTTGTTTTGTTTTTTTTTAATGTGTATGGGTGATTTGTGTGAATGTGTGTCTGTGTATCATGTGTGTTCCTGGTCTCCATGGAGACCAGAAAAGGGCACTGGGTCCCCAGGAACTGGAGTTATATATAGTTTTAAGTTACTATGTGGGTTTTGAGAATTAAATCCAGGTCTCCGAAAGAGCAGCAAGTGCTCTTAACCACTGAGTCATCTCTCCAGACCCATTTTTTAAATTTATATTTTAGAAATTAGGTCTATTTGTTTTATTTTATGTGCATGAGAGTTTTTCTTGCATGTGTGTCTGTGCACCACATGTGTTCCTGGTGCCCAAGGAGTTCAGAAGAGGGCACTGAATCCCATGAAATTGTAGTTATAGACAGTTGTGAGTCGATATGTAGGTGCTGAGAATTGAACTTAGGTCCTCTGGAAGAGCAGCCAGTGCTCTTAACTGCTAAGCCATCTCTACAGCCCTGACCTTCATCCTCCTTCCTCTGCATCTGAGAGCTGAGATGCTAGGCATGCCCATCGGGCTTGGCTAATGCAGGAATGTAGTGCTGGGGATGGATCCCAGGCTTACGAATGCTAGGCAAATACTCCACCAGCTGAGCTTTTTTTTAGGAGCAGGATAGCTAGAGGATCTCATTATGCAGTGAAGTTGGCTTCCAACTCCCGATCCTCCTGTCTCAGCCTTCCGAATGCTAGGAGGACAGGAACACGTAACACCATCCTGCATAGCACATTCTGAAGCAGAGCTTGGCACCTGTCAGGGGCTCCGAATGGGCTCTGAACCGCCTTCCCATCTCAAAGATTGGGTGCTTCAGGTTTGCCAATTTCCTAGGGAGAGGTGCGCGTTTGTACCCAACTCCCTGAAAGGGGTCTGACATTCCAAAGGTGGTCTTAGCAAGTGCTCCTGACAGCTCTGAAACCATGGAGCAAACTGGGCCTGCCTCCCTTTGTCCTTTTGTCTCATTTCTTCCATTTACAGGAAGGGGAAACCAAGGCCTGCGCTGCAGGACATCTGGGAGCCACAAGGAGGAAGCGCCATGGAAAGCACAGCAGTGGGCGTGAATGGGGCAGAGCCCTAAAGAGCTCTCAGGCTGTCCATCAGATACTCTTCCCTCATGCCTGCCACACTGCACGATGCAGACCCAACAGTTCAGTCTCAAATACTGACAAGTTTGCCAGCTGGAGAGATGACTCAGTGAGCAACCCATTTGCTCAAAAGGCCTGAGGACCAGAATTCAAATTCCCAGCATTCACATAGTGCTGAGCAGGACTGGAATCCCATCTATAATCCCAGTGTGAGGGAGGCAGACACAGGGGATCCCAGGAGCAAACTGGGTGTTTAGACCAGCTGAATCAATGAGCTCTGAGTTCAAGTGAAGGACCTTATGTCAATCTAGGAAGACACCTGACATTAACCTTAAGGCCACACACACGTGCATACACATACGTGCATACACACATGCATACACATACACACATGCATATGCATACATACAGACACACATACATATGTATACACACAAACATATACATGTGCACATACATACACACATACGCACACATACATGCACACAGACATATACATACATACACACACTTATATATGCTAATAAATAAGAGGAAAAGGGGGGATTTTCTGGTATGTTCTAGATTTTGATAGGGGTTTAGATTTTACAATTATGTACATTTATCAAGAACCGGAAGGTAAACTTACAGTATGTACTTTTCACTCTAGAAATCTAAAAGAAAAGAAAGAACTGTGAACAAAAATTGAATCTTAGCTAATGATGCACACGCTGAAGGGTGTGGGGTGAAATGGCTCATTCCTGTGACTTAGTTTAAATTTCACCTGTTTCAGTGAGAAGGATAGGTGGAGGAGTGGCGTGGACACATTGGAGAGATGGTGGTAGATGGGTGGATGGTTATGGAGAGGCACCGGATAGATGGCCTGGAAGAATGGACAGACACATAGGTGGGCACATATGTGTCAAAGAAGACACATGAGCAGGAAGGTATAGGAAGCTTTTGTCCCATTCTGGAGCCACAGACTACCAGAGAGATGTAGAGAACTGTTTTCCAGCAAGTTTGCATGTAAACCTGACAAATACTGCCGATGAGGGAAACAGATAGGCAGTGGTGGTGATGATGGTGGTGATGATGGTGATGGTGGTGGTGATGGTGATGGTGGTGGTGATGATGATGATGGTGGTGATGATGGTGATGGTGGTGATG
>JAQHUG010000089.1:948246-966676 GCA_028555095.1 Dicrostonyx torquatus | reverse complement strand
GAGGGGAGGGGAGGGGAGGGAGGAGGGAGAAAAGAAAGTAGTACTTAGTTGAGGTGACATGTTGACTGAGGTATTAGACTACCTCGTGTCCTGGACATCAAAGCTTTGCATTGTACACATTTTGTCAGCTCCACTGCAGTGAGCATGGTGAAAGTGTGCATCAACGGATGAGTGACTCACAGCATCCTCTCTGGAAGGCAGGTACCCTAAGGCAGGAGGGGCTGTCCTTCAGCTAAGAAAATGGGAACCTATCTGAGCATCCTACCTGCCATCCTAGAGGGAGCTTCTGCAGGCAGCCCCAGCTTTACATCACTCATGGCTGAACTTTCCACTTACAACCTCAACCTCCCTCTTGTTTGAGATAAACATGGTCCCCCCACCCCCCACCCCCGTGGAGCATGGGCAGAATCCAGAATTATAGGAGAGTCCGGATTGCTGACACAAAGAAGTCTCAAGTCACTTCTCGGTCACTGCGCATTGGGTTGGTCTTCAGCCACAAACAAAAGAAAGCAAGATCACTAAGCCTTCCATAAGAAAGCCAGACATGTATGTGGTCAGGGGCTGAAATTTGATTTACAGACAGAAGGGATAGAGGCAGGAACAGAAGACCTGTAACTCTGGAAGGGCCTCAGCCCCACAAGTCCCTTGAAATCATTGAATTTTTTCCCTGTGTATATAGTGTATTCCAGATCTTTCTTGAGTTCATTTAATTTAGTGTGTGTGTGCTTGTGCATGAGAGGGGGGGGGTTGTTCTCTATGTGGCTCTGGCTGTCCTGAAACTTGCTATGTAGAGCAATGTGGCTTTAAACTCAGAGATCCGCCTACCTCTGCTTACCAAGATAAAGGTATGCACCACTACAAGCTGCTTTCATTTTACTTTAAGGAGGGGAAAGGACATAGTGGAAAGGGTGATGCAAGCAAGGCCGAGCAGAGGTGGAAGACAATGAATGATCACGTATAATGTAGCCAGGATGAGATCCTCCAAGACAGTCGTGGGATGGGGGTGGGTGGTTCTGACCTGGCTACTGTGTCCTGAGAGCATCACTTCTCTCTGAGGGCATCACAGCCACGAAGTGTGTTGACCCACAAAATTAGCTGATTCCAGGGAACACAAGCTGCATACCCTGAACCCCCAAATCCAAATGCTCCAAGGCCTGAAGCCTTCTGAGCACTGGCAAGACCACCTCGGACTGGGAAACTACATGCTTGCTGCAATCCAAAGCACAGGTACAAGACTGGCAAGATGGCTCAGCAGGTAAAGGCACTTGTCGGACTAGCCTAGAGACCTGAGTTCCATCCCCAGGACCCACAAAAGGGCAAAATGGAAAAAATTAGCTCTACAAAATTGTCCTCTTACCGCCAATACAAAAATGAATGGTATGTGCACACACATACACACACACTAATAATAATAATAATAATAATAATAACAATAATAATGTAGGTGTAGGACTGGGGATGTGTCTCAATGATTGAGTACTTATTTGGCATGTGCAAAAGCCATGGGGTCTGTCCCCAGCAAACAAACAAGAACAAAATATAAGTAACCCAAAGAACTGACAAGTACTGTAAAAAAAAAAAAAAAAAGAAAGAAAGAAAAAATACTCAGCCAGACGGTGGTGGTTCACGCCTTTAATCCCAGCACTCAAGAGGCAGAGGCAGGCAGATCTCTGTGAGTTCGAGACCAGCCTGGTCTACAAGAGCTAGTTCCAGGACAGGCTCCAAAGCCACAGAGAAACCCTGTCTCGAAAAACAAACAAACAAATAAAAAATACTCCTGGAAACAACCTAAATGCCCCCCAGCTGAAGGAAAATGTGGTACATTTACACAATGGAGTACTACGCAGTAGAAAAATATAAGACATCTTGAATTTTGCAGGCAAATAGACAGAGCTAGAAAACATCGTTTTGAGTAAGGTAATCCAGAGACAGAAAGACAATTATCACATGTACTCACCCATAAGTGGTTTTTAAACATAAAGCAAAGAAAACCAGCCTACAAATCACAATCCCAGAGAACCTAGACAACAATTAGGACCCTAAAGAGACTTACATGGATCTAATCTACATGGGAAGTAGAAAAAGACAAGATCTCCTGACTAAATTGGGAGCATGGGGACCTTGGAGAAGGCTGAAGTGCAGGGGAGAGGTAGGGAGGAGAGCAGAGAAAAATGTAGAGCTCAATAAAAATCAACAAAATTTAAAAAAAATAAATAAATATAAAAAATACTGTATAGTATTCCCTTCAGGCTGCATATACGAGGCACTGAGACACAAATGAATCTTCGTGTGTGCAGTTGAAATAGTTCATGCACATGCAATGATCCAAAATTCACAGAGCTCCCAACTCTGAAAGATCTCTGAGCTCAAACATTCTGGGTGAGGGACATTCAGTCTGGACCACCTGTAGCAGAAAGGCTACCAGAGCTCAAGGTCATTCTGTAAGGAGCACCCAGGGTCCTCTGCAGCTGCCTTGAATTCAACACCCATTCCTCACTCTGTAGAAGCGGGCTCCCCTCCACACTTCTCATCATAAAGGAGGGGACTCTCCTCCACCCCCAGGACCTCCTTGCTCATAAAGAGGGCTCTGCAACTCAGTCACCTGTGTGATCGTGACAGGCCCGCCTGCCCTGTGACTTCTCCAAGCTATACACCGTCACCCAGCGTGGCCAACAAGCAACATGGGACATCCCTGTGGCTGTGTCTTTCTGTGCATGCCAGGCAGTTTAAACCTCAGTGTCACTCCATCTAGGCCAATGAAGGACATGAAGAGTCTCCTCCTATAGATAGAGCCCGTGTTGGAGAAGCTGTGGGCGGTGCTCCAGTGCACTGGCAGCATGGAATGCAGACCGTGAGGGCACCTCCTGAGAACCTACTATTCCTTCCTTAAGCCACAGGCCTCGGCTCCCAGCCCCACCCAGATCCAGAAATCACAAGAGGTGTGTGGCCTTGTCACAACGTATGCTGCAAGTGTGGATCATGGACGGGTTTCACTGAACTCTACGACACACCCCGAAGTCCTCTGTGAAAGAACTGAGGTAGCCCCACACTCTTTTCTCCTTTATGCATCCTTGAGATGCATTTCAGGGAATTTGGGGTAACCCTGTGTTCCACTTTATCTGGCTCAGATAGTCACACACAAAGAATGGACAGAATAAGCTCGGGACAGGACCTCCCAGCCAGTCTAGGACAGTTTGGGATTTGTCTATTTGACATCAAGAGTTATTCTTTAGGTAAGTCTCTCCCAAAGGCTCATGGGTCGAAAACTTGAGAGGACCTGTAGCTGGAGAGATGGTTCAGCAGCTAAGAGCACTGGCTGCCCTTCCAGGGGACCCAGGTTCCATTCCCAGCACCCCACAAGGCAGCTCACATCCATCTGTAGCTCCAGTTCCAATGCCCTTTTCTGGCTTCTGAGAGCATAATGCATAAGTGGTGCACAGATACGCAAATAATAATACACATAAAATAAAATATAACAGGTGAGTCCTAGCAGGGAGCCCCTGTGTTTCAGAGGTCTACCCTCCACAGGGATCTTGGAAGACTCCCCCCTTGCACGCACACCCTTTGCCACTTGCTACAAGGTGAAGTCTCTGGATCTGCTGTTCTCTTCTGTCCTGGGCTTCTGCCTTGCCACAGAACCGTGCACCCGCCCACTGTGGATGGGGATGTCTGACACTGTGACCCAAATTAAGTTTTTCTCTTATTAAGGTGATTGTCTCGGGGTTTTGTGGCAATACTGGAAGGCTGAATTAGAGCATTTCATTACTTCATGGGCCCTGGCCATCTGCAATTACGGTCCCGTTCACAGGTGAGAGACGGGCGTTCGGTGGGCTGGGGAGCCACGGAAGTACTCAGGACTTCTCCAGGCTCAGTGCCTGTTGTCTCTACTTGAGCCCTGATTCCTCTGTGTGTTGGCTCATTTTGGCATATCCCAGTGCCCGGCATCCAACAAGCCCTTAACAAACATATAAGATGAATAAACCAAGGAGTCAGTTTCCCTTTTGCGGTGTGGTGGGCCATGCAGGGGCTAGATGCTATCCTCTGCTGTCTCTTGTGTCTCAATATTCAGGCTCCAGGGGCAGCTCTCACAGGGTCACCCTGTCCTGCTTCTCTCCAGCCGCCTCTGAGACCTTTGGAATCTGTACTCCAAATGTACTCACTTAACCCCTGTCCTTCCGGGAGCTACTCTCGTCCCTCCAGAGAGCCTCCCTTGGCCTGAGCCCCAGCGCCGGGCCCTTCAATTCTCAGGTGTCTTCAAGCTGTCTAAACACTTCATAGACACTGAAACCAAGTTCAAGGCAGGAACATCAGCGAGGAGCAGGTTGTCTCTGACCACAGAGGAGTCCCAGTCCTTCCTAGTGGCTGAACTGGTGTGCACGCAGGTGCATGATTCTGCTGTCTTTGTGTTATCTCAACAGCATCATCTATTGCACATCACCTATTCTGCACACCTTCACTCAGCTGGGAGCCGTCCTGCCTGCTCCCTCCCTCCCTCTGTCCTTGCCTCCCTCCCCTCCTGTTGACTTAGTCTCATTCTCTACATAGTAGCATCTCTGAGACCTCAGCACCGACACACAGGTGATTCCACGCACCCTCTAAAGCCAGAACTTTGAGGAACACTGTTTGAGAAGCTGTTTTTACAGCAGTCCCCACCTTTCCTAACAACCTGGGTGCATGCACACTGTCACAGAAAGCTGGAAATGGGCCTTTTACGTGGTTTAATTTTTCCCCCAGCTCTCCCATGTTTATTATAAGCAGTGACGGTGCCTGTAACCGGACACCATAAATGAATACCGAAGAATAGCTAAGCCACTGTTGTGTTTGCCCAAACGCAGAATCAGAAGAGAGAGAGAGCACAGAGCTAGAGCAGGGCTGTGTCCAGGTCTTGGCTGCTCCAGAGCCCTGCCTCTCTCTCCAGATTCCACCCCTCCTCCTACAGCAGCTGTCACCGAGCGTGTGGGGGACAGGAAACAGAATTACAAGATTAACAGTGTGCCGGCCCTTATCACAGCTGACTCCAAAGAGCCGCAGTTCCTGATTGTCACTACCTCCTGCAACCTGGGGTTTGAGACAACAGCCCAAAATAAATTCCCAATAAAGTCAGGACTGAGAGTCCCAGGGAGACTTTCCCTGAATCAGGAAAAGTATCCTGAGAATGGACTAGGACCCAGGTTCCCTTCTGCCATCTTCTCGAGTAATGCTTTGTTTGTTTGTTTGTTCTTCATTTTTTTGTTTGTTTTTTTGTTTTTTGAGACAGGGTTTCTCTGCGTAGCTCTGGTTGTCCTGGAACTGGCTTTGTAGACCAGGCTGACCTCGAATTCACAGAAATCAGTTTACCTCTGCCTTCCGAGTGTTGGGATTAAAGGTGTGCATCACCACCTCCCAGCCAAGTAATTCTTACAAGACCCTTAAAAAAAACACTTATTTGTGCCCATTTCACAAGTGGGGCATCAAGTCCCTGGGAGGTCAACTTGCTTTCCCAGGGTCGCATAGCAGGTGACACAGAGCACGGGATAACCCCAGCTTTGACTGCCCTTGAAACTCTGTTACATCAGCCACTTGGCTTCCTCTGTCACTGTCCCTAAGACCACCTACAAAGAGCTGGATAGGGCTGGAGAGATGGCTCAGTGGTTAAGAGCATTGCCTGCTCTTCCAAAGGTCCTGAGTTCAATTCCCGGCAACCACATGGTGGCTCACAACCATCTGTAATGAGGTCTGGTGCCCTCTTCTGGCCTGCAGACATATACACAGACAGAATATTGTATACATAATAAATAAATATTTAAAAAAAAAACAAAACAAAAAAAACAAAGAGCTGGATAATCCCCAAGAAGGTCTAGCCTTCTCCCATTTTCCCAACACAACTCCTACGACCACAAAGACTGAGAGATCAGTTCCAGCATGACAAGCCACTGCCACTCGCCCCCCTCCCTCTTCCTCTCTCCCACCTGACACCTGAATGGAAAGAGACCTACTCAAACTGGAAGGCGGTGGCCGATGGCGGTGAAGTCAGGTTAGGACATCCATGTGTCCTAGCTCTCAAACACCTGTCCTTTTCCCACCTGTCTCTTTTTTTTTTTTTTTTTTTGTATCTGACACCTGCTCCTGCGAGCTTCCAAAGAGCTGGGTCCATCAGGGAAAGACTATTAAAGGAAGAAAGAGGGCAGGCAATAGGACGGAGGGGAACAATCAGGGGCAAGCTGAAAACAGGTCCCAGGGCTACAAACAAGAAACAGCGAATGGTTCCAGAGTGCCTCCTTTACCATGAGCCAAATGAACAAAGCCAGGGGTAGTGGGGCCTGATGGGAAGGGTGTGGTCAGAAGTCTGCCGGACTGCCTTCCACAGTGATAGAAACCTGGAGAGTTCCCACGTGTGCAGTGATCTTGTCTGGTTGTGTTCGCCAAGGCTCTGTGGGACTGCCTGGAGAAGGCTCCAGAGGAGAAGGGGCTGCAGTCAGTGTGTGTAAGTCAAGAGGCTGCCGCTGCCAAGGAGGGTTGGAAGTTCAGTGTGGCAGGAGACAGGTGCTGAATGCTAAGATGCATCAAGAAGAGTCAGGCTCAGCAGTAGAACATGGGTTTATTGCGTGCAAGGCCCTGAATTCGGTCCTCAGCACAGAAAGAGCTGCCTTAGGATGGCAGAGGCTAGAGAAGGCCATTGCCTCCTGACCTCTTCAACCCATCGTGGCCTTGTAGGAAGGATGGAAGAGGTAGGCAATGCTAGGACCCTTTGATGACCTGTGCTTCACCTGTAGCTCTCAGACAGGGCTTCAGAATGGCTGTTGCTACGTCTGAGGCAAAGTCACCATCAGCATGGAATGTGACTCTGATCTTGGCTGTCTGGGAGCCTCAGGTGGTTGTATCCGTCTCTGCTTGGACAGGATTTTTGTTGGCACAGACTCCTCTGACCCTAGAACTATAGCAAGTGCCAATTTAAAAATCTGGTGCGGGACAATTCTGTCAATCATGTTTTAAATAAACGCTGATTGGCCAGGCAGGAAGTATAGGCGGGAAAACCAGACAGGAAGTAGAGGTGGAGCAAGGAGAACAGGAGAAATTGGGAAGCAGGAAGCTTCCCTGGCATTCCTGCACAGATCTCCAACAAGGCAACATGTAGCAGCCCAGCTGGGAGAAGGTACTGGCTATGTGGCTGACAATGGGTTAATATAACTTATGGGAGCTAGTAAGAAGCCTGAGATAATGGGCCAATCAGTTAATAACCTAATGTAGACTCTCTGTGTGATTTTCTTTGGGGCTTGCCGGCTGTGGGGTACTGGGTAGGACAGTAACCCCAACAAGCAGACCCTCATGTTACAAAAATCCATTTTGCACAAATATTGAATTTAAATATTCCCGGGGCTGAAGAGTTGGCTCAGCAATTAAGAGCGCTTGCTCTTCCAAAGGACCTGGATTCGATTCCCAGCACCCACGTGGCATCTCACAACCATCTGTAACTCCAGTTCCAGGGGATCTGACACCCTCTTCTGGCCTCTGTGGGCACTGAATATACATAGTACATAGACATAGTGCATGAAAAATACCCATATGAATAAAATAATATTTTTAAGGTAAACTGATTTCACAACACACAGTTCTTAGACCAATGTTTAGACTCCAAGACTATGGGATCTCCATCCCTTTCTCTGTTTTTGGTCCCTCACCCCTTTTTGAATGACCATGTTCCAAATATAACTGCCTTTCCCTTTTCTTCTCTTCCAGAGTGTCATCAATGATTTCATTTTATTTTGAATCACAAAACCCACTGAGAGGGAAAGAGAAACAGAAAAAGAGTGTGTGTGTATCTACCATGTGTGTGTTTGTGTGTATTCGTGCATGTGTAACTGTGTGCTTGTGTATTTGCATGTGCATGCGTGCACTTGTACACACACATTCGATCAAAGGGCTCAAGATGTGATTTCTAATTCTCTTGCCATGTAGTGGTCAAGCTGGAAGTTGAGAGATCAATCGACGACCTGCCTTCCTTGTTCAATCATTTCCATCAGACCCAATTCTCTCTAGGTGTGTTTGTTCCTGCCCTTTCTATCTGTCATTTCAGCGACTGTGACCACAGGATATGTAAAACTAGCCATTGATTTTCAGCACTGGCTCCCCACCGGCGCTCCCATCCTCATGAGGTGCCCTGGAAGCCACCTATGTTGGTCTGTGTTTCACCCTCAGGAAATGGAGTTGCTCACTTCTCTCACTGATGGAGAGCTGTTGCCAAAAGAACAGCCTTCAACAGCTGAGACAGATGAGGGAAGGGGAAGGGTTTGATGAGGGGGAGGGACATAAGGAAGAGGAGGCATACAGCCTTGGAACCCCGGGCCAGCTGGATTCTATCCTACCCCATGTTCATGCTGCAGCCTGCCTGAAAGCGCCCATCCAGATCATAAAGGTTAGCAGAGAAACGGCTGGGGGCCGGGGAAGTGGCTCATTCCATAAAGTGCCCGCTGCCCAAGCATGAAAACCTGAGTTCAGATCCCCAGAACCCAAGGTGCCCAGAATCCAGGTGTGCTGAGGCTTGCCTTCAATCCCACTTGTGGGGAGGTGGACACAGGAGAATCCCTGGAGCTCAATGGCCAGTCAGCCTGACTGAATCAGGAGCCCAGGTTCAGTGAGAGACTCTGTCTCAAAAAAAATTAGGTAGAGAAGTGATTGAGGAGGGTACCTATGTTGACCTTTGACCTACAGAGACAGATAGAGAGAGCGGGGAATGAGAGATCTCTTTCTCTGTTGGATGGCATAAATGCTGCTGGGAGGATTTTTGGGGTGCATTTTGCCCCGATTTCTTACCTTTGCATCCGAGACATTCTGTGCAGTTCCATGTCATCGCTGCCCCGAAAGCCTTTGGCGAAGGGGTTGTTCTCAATCTTCAGCTGCGTGATCTGAGAGGAGGAGGAGAACAAGTTGGTTCACAGTTGATTACCACAAGAGGACCTTGGGACAAGAGTGCATAGCAAATGTTGTGGAAAAGAGGCTCAGGACAGCCCAGAGGACACAAAACAGCCTGTCACCATGACGGGACTCCACGTTAGAGTGGAGGCTTTGAAAATGTCCTAGGTCAGATGGTTGTTAAGGGGAAAACCTGGATTTGGTTATTCATTAATTGGAGTCATATTCTGTATTGTGTGTGTATCTGTGCGTGCGCGTGCATGAGTGCACATACGTGCACATGTGTGTGGAGCATTTTGCATTTCAAAGAAAAAGGAAGCCTCAACATTTGGCTCCTCTTCCTCAGACAGCCGTGAGTGTTGACGTGGTGACTGCATTTCCCACACAATGTGGTAATCTCCCTGTCGCAGAAAACACATCTTGATCATTGCTTTCAAAGGTCCGGTCATGCCCCATTTCACCATTTTGCAGACAGCATTGATTAACCCAGGTGTAAAACACTGCCCAGTACAATAAACACCAATGTCTAAGGCTCCCGCAGATGGGAGCTGTCCTGTGCCTCTGACCCTCTATGGTTTTCTAGGCAAGGAGGTGGGAACTCTGTCTTTAAAATCTATGTCACAGCCCGAAGCAGAACTGTGTGCTTTTTCATGCTTTGATTCAAGGCCCAGCTCTTTAATTTAAGCCATCAACACATATTATATTAGCGTCAATGTAATAGTGGATCCAGGTGGCAGACTGCATCCATATGGAATTTGCTACAAGTGTTTCCTAAACGTTGTGTGTGAGTTTAACTGCCACACAAAAAATCACATGACAGACACCAGGGCATTCTGGCTGCCATCAGTGGCTCAGGGTTCCCCTTAAGGGCCACTGCCACATCTAAGAGCATCTGTGCACTGCTTTGCATAAATTGGGGGTCTGTTTTGCTTTGTTTACATGTATATGTGTGTATACATGTCTATGTACATGCATGTTCACATGTTTAGAAGCATGCATGTGAGATCCAAAGTTGACACTAGGCTTCTTCCAGGGTCTTCCTCCACCGTATATGCTGTGTCAGGATCTCTCCCATGAGCCCAGAGCTTGCAGATCCAACTAGCCTGCCTAGCTATCCAATTGCCCCGAGGTTCCTCCTGTCTCCACTTCCTGAGTAACATGACTATAGGTACCCAGCTGAGCCATTTCAGCATGTGTGTAGTTGCTAGGTGATCTGAACTCTGGCGTGGTGGTTAGGTGATCTGAATTCCAGACCTCAGGTTTGTGTAGCAAGTACTTTATCTGCCGAGCCAGCTCAATTTTAAGATTTTTTTTTTAATTTACTTTTGTTTTTCTGAGACAGGGTCTCTATGTAGCCCAGGCTGGCCTCTAGCCTAAGGTAATTCCATGCACTAAGATTATAGGAGAGCAGATATGAACCCCATATCCAGCTACTATTCTTATTTAAATCAACTCCCTTTCTATTCAAAACTATTTTACTTAGAAATACTGTGAACAACTCTATACGACAAAGGAGAATCCAAGAGAGCCAGAATCACTTGGTATTCAATAAAAAGATGACAAACTCTCTCTTCTGATAGCCACAGGAAGTTCTGAGACCAAAGCTTGCCTTCTGGCTTTAAGGAGACAATTGATGCCATTAGAGAAGGTTCTAGGACAAACTAGTCCTGAACTAAAACTCGCACACGGAAAACTAGAGAGTTCATGGATTGGATCAACTGGACGTGGGAAGAAAAGAAGCTGCAGAAATGGACCTAGTTAAGTAAAAACCAAAGAAGTAGACATAGTGGTGCACCCCTTTAATCCCAGCACTCAGGAGGCAGAGGCAGGCGGATCTCTGTGAGTTCCAGAACAGTCAAGGCTACACAGAGAAACTCTGTCTTAAATAAACACACACACACACACACACACACACACACACACCGCAACAAACCAAAACCAAGGGAGGGAATATGTGTATTTATAGAATATTTTAAAATCATCTGGGCAGTGGTGGTGCATACCTTCAATCCCAGCACTCAGGAGGCAGAAGCAGGTGGATCTCTGTGAGTTTGAGACCAGCCTGGTCTACGGAGTGAGTTTCAGGATAGGTTCCAAAGCTACAGAGAAACCCTATCTCGAAAAGCCCCCCCACACCTAAAAAAATTAAAATCAAACATTATTTTTTAAAAAGATTTGCCTTATTTTAAATTATGTGCTTGTGCACCTGGGCGAGGTACCTGCAGAGGCCAGAAGAGAACACTGGATCCCCTGGAGCTAAAGTCCTGGATAGTTGTGAGCCACCTAACGTGGGTGCTGGAAGCCAGGCTCAAGTCCTCTGCAAGAGCAGTGTGTGCTCTTAACAACTGGGCCATCATCTTAGCCCCCATTTATTATTACTGTTGTTATTGTGTGTGTAAACGTGTCTCTGTGTGTGCTACAGACCTCTGTGTGGAGGTCATGGGACAGTTTCACGGAGGCAGTTCTCTCGTTCTGCCTTTACAGAGGTTCTAGGAATCGAACTCAGGTCTTCAGGATGCTCAGGTGTATTGCAAACTAAACCATCTCACTGACCCTAAGTGAGTTATTAAATTTATCAGAAAATTATTTAAGTGTGTGTGTGGGTGCTGCATTGGCGTGGAGGATAGAGGACAATTTGGGAGAGTCAATTTTCACCTTCCACCCATGTGGGTCCCAGGGATTGAGCTCAGGCCGTCAAGTTGGGAAGCAAGGTTGGTTTTCTGAAGTGTGTGTACTTCTGGGCGGATGAGAGAGTTCTCACAGTTTGAATAGGATGAGACACAGAGAAAGGCTCAATCTGATCCATGAACTCTCTAGTTTTCCGTGAGCAAGTTTTAGTTCAAGACTAGCTTGTCCTAGAACCTTCTCTGACCGCAATGATTGTGTCCTTAAAGTCAGAAGGCAGGCTTTGGTTTCAGAACTTCCTGTGGGTGTCAAAACAGTTTGACATCTTTTTATACCAAAATGCTCTCGCATGCCTGGATTCTCCTGGATTATAGCTTCTAACTTTTGAGCCTCCTGCCTCAGCCTCCTGGGTGCTGGCATCACAGGCATGCATGGCCTCACTTGTCACCTGATTTTGTCTCTACCCTGCAGTGCCATTTCAGGAAACTATCTTTGAAATGTGAGCTTCTGAATTCAGAGGTCTGCCTGTCCTTCTGAGAGTTTGTCAAAAAGTACAATCTAACGAAGGACAAATTATTTTTTTAAATGAATTTGCAAAGATTAACTGGAAACTAAATCACACAAAGCCATGTATGCTGGCACGTACCTGTAATCTCAACATTCTGCAGGCTGAGGCAGGAGGATCAAGAGTTTGGGGGATAATCTGGGCTACATAAGCAATACCCTATAATAATAATAATAATTCAGACGGGGCATGGAGCTTAGTTGCCTGTCTGGCATATAGAGTCCTAGGTCCAGCGGCAGAAGCGTAAATGAAGCACCATGTCACGCATCTGTGATCGCAGCACTCAGGCAATGGAGGCAGGAGGATTAAAAAATTCAAGGTCATTGACTATATACTGAGTTGAAAATCAGCCTGGATTGCATGAGACTCTATTAGAAAGAAACAAAATAGCACTAACTAGACCATTTTAACAGGAGGGAACAATCCTCAGTTGTGTCCCCGCCCCCCATGCAGCCCTGCGGCTGAGCCCTTCTAGTCAATGCAACACTGAGCACAAACGAACTGTGAGCCCAGGTAAAACCAGAGCCCAGAACATCGCTGTCCCACTAAGAGCTCAAGACCCAAAAAGTGGTTGAAGGAAGAGCGAAAACCATGGGCTTTATTTTGTCTTTTAAAAAAAATTAAATAAAGGCTTTTTGCTGGGCTTGAGAAACGGCTCAGCAATTGAGAACATTGACTGCTCTTCTAGAAGACCCATGTTTGATTCTCAGCATCTATTTGGTGGCTCACAAGTGCCTGTAACTCCACTTCGAGGAAATCCGATGCCTTATGCTGGCTCCTGTGGGCACCAGACACACACACATATGCACAGACCTGCATGCTGACAAAACACTCACTCATTTAAAAAAAATTAAAAATGGCCAAACACACACACACACACACACACACAAAACGTTTTTTTTTTGCTCACATTGACTCTTCTATGACACTTAAAGTCACTTGCAATTTCACTATTCCTTAATTTGTACAAAATGATGGCAGCAGCCAGGCATGGTGGCTCACACCTGTAATCCCACCATGCACAAGACTGAAGCAGGAGAGTCATGAATTTGAAACCCCTTACTGCGACTCTGTTTCAAAAACAACAACAACAACAACAAAAACTTGTTGTATAGGATAAAAAAATAGTTACACTTAAATGTATTGATTTTAAATGTGTCTACTTTTAGGCGGTGCTGGGAATAGAATCCAGGGTCTGGCACACACTGGTCCAGGGCTCAGCACTGCACCACATCCCAGGCTCCCTTCTTTAATGGACTGCATAGACACCTCTAAGATATAGGCACTGCTAGGGAGGGCTGGGGTGATGGGTCAGGTGTAGACTGCCTCGAGCACAGACTCTAGGGATGCAGAGATGGCACGATCCCCAGGAACTACCTAGCTAACCAGTCTAGCCAATTGAAAAGTTGTGGCTTCAGTGAAAGACTCTGTCTCAATGAGAAGGTGGGGCCCGTGAGGAGGTTTAGCTGGTAAAGGTTGTGTCACCAAGCCTGGCAACCTGAGCTCTATCCCTAGGACTGAGAGGAGAGGAGAGAACTGATCCTCTCAAGTTGTCATCTGACCTCCACTTGTGTACAGAGTGCACAAACATGCACACACACACACACACACACACCAAGGCACATGTCCACATATGTATATACACACATACATGTGCATACACATATATAAATATATGGATACCACAGGCAAACACATATACACATATGTGCACACACATATATACCACAGGCATCTAGACAGGCTATGCGGGAAAACATCTTATTTTGCACATGGCTCATACACTATAAAGCAGTCTATAAACTGCAGACTGCACGTCAGCTTAGGAGCCCCCAAACTCGCACACCTGGAAGCCCTGCTTCTACCAAGAGCTCCAGGGAAACCTACTTCTATTTACCATACAAAGGCGCTCCCTTCTAAAATCAGCACAAAACCGGATATCCGGGGAGGGAGAGAGTGGAAGGGGGGCAAATATAAATGCTGGCTCCAACTGGTGAGACAGCGGTTGTAAAAATTAATGAAAATAATTGTTGCAAATTCTTGCTTTTGGGGAAAAAAAAACAACTCACGAGGGCCAAAAAATCTTAATTATGTCTCTCTATTAGGGGCTTCATTTCCTGGTACCGACCAGAAAGCTAGTACCTCATAAATATGGACTCCATACACAAGGACTTAAGCTGGAGCAAGGCACCTCGGAATGGAAAAGTCAGTTAACATGGGGGGACATGCATGCTTGCATACACGGCCATTGTAGCAAGAGCCGCGGGAAATGGAATGCCCAAGTGACTGGTGTTTAACACCTACACATTTCTAGGCAGTGTGCTGCGAGTTGCTGACAACCACTGTGAAAACCCGAACAAAATGTGTTTCCCGGAGTGAATGCCCATCGTAGGAAGAGTTGAGGTTTTAAATATCTTTTTTTTTTCAGGCTGCCAAACATCTGGGGAAATAACTTCCAAATCCAGCGTAGGATCACAGCTGGGCTGAGGAAATACAGTCGGCCACTAAGAGTCCTGTGCTGAAAGGGTGTGTGTGTGCCTTACCGCCTAAGACAGGAGCCCGGCTAAGTAGCCATCCCTGGCTCGCTGGAGAAAGCATCCTGGGGGCACTGAGTTTCTTGTACCCCTCCCCAAACAGTGATGTGCCTTCCTCAGATATTCCTGGCTGTCCACTCACCCAGAACATTCCCCCCAAACTCTTTCACCCAAAACAAAACAAGCCAGTTCTTGACTAACAATGAACCAAGGAGTTTACAAAGACTGACATTCGTAGTTATTTTTTTAACCACAATAATAGACCTAATTTTAAAATGTCAGTTATTCAGATTTTAATACAACCAAAGAGTGACAGTGAGCAGGCAAAGAACTCCCCACCACCACCAAAAAATAAAAAATTTTGAACAGAACTGACCCGCAAACAAACTGGCCACTGGCCGGAGCCACACCATTGCCTTGTCATGAAGCCTACACCACTTCCCAGGTTTGTTTTGTGATTATTTTATGTAATCCTCACGAGAACCTCATGAGGTGGATGCTGTTGTGATTCCCATTTTACAGATGGGAGACTGAGTTAGATCCTGCCTTTGAATCTGAGCACTCTGCCTCTCCCCTGTCCTGGGACCACCCCTTAATCCAAATGGTGTTAACATCTCAGCTGGCTTACCCATGCCCTCAGGCTTCTCAAAACCCATTCCAGCCGGGACAATAGAGCTAGAGACGCTGTCCACAGATCATAAGGAACCATGGCCCAGTTAGGTCACACGTTGCATATGGACCTGAGGAAAGTTTCCTAGGATCTTGGACTTGACTGGGAAGTGCATCATTTAGGGCTCTTCACATGGGAAATTAACAACTCTGGGACTCTGGTCACAACTCTGGGACAATAGGTAAGGAGTGGGGAAGATTCTGTAGAAGATGGGGGGGGTCAGAAACTCATCTCCCCTTTTCTATGTGTCCAAAATCTCTCCACCTGGCTAAAAAGGCCTTCCTGTGCAGTTCAGAGTGCCACACCCAACTGAGACAGGAAGCCACTCCTGTGGGCGGGGTCTCTGTGCAGTCAGCAAGCACACACCCAAATGCGTGGCTTCTGTGAAATTTAGACCAGACTCCATTAAACTATTCTCAAAACTCACACACGATGGTCAGAAAAATGACTCAGCAGGTAAAGGTGCCTGCCTCCGAGTCTGAAGACCTGAGTTCAATCCCAGGACTCCCAAAAAGGTAGAAAGAAAGAATAAATTCCCACAAGTTGTGCTGCCTTGACCTGGACAAGCAAATCATAGCATTTATATAACCCCGCACACACATGCACACACTCACACACACACAGAAATATGACACTGTCCCTGGGGTTATGTCCACATGTCACATGACATAGCAGTCTTCTCAAGGGGCCAGAAATGCAGCGCAGTGGCAGAATGTGTGCCTAGCAATGCTTGAAGCTGTGAGTTCAAACCCCAGCATGCTCAAGAACAAACAATGAAGTGGACACTACATGAAGCTAAAAACAGAGGGGGAAGGGAAACAGACTGTGAATGTCCACAGATCGCACACAGTGCACACGTCATAGCATTATCATGACAGAACTCAGACCACGCCAAGGATCCAAGGACTCACAAGGTCATTTTATCCGTGTACACACACACACACACACACACACACACACACACACACACACCCTACCCTTCCTCTACGGACCTAGGCTTGCCTGAGTGGGAGGAGGATGAGGTATTATTTGTGGTCCTTGTGTGATGGTTAACCGAGGGTTTGGGTTTGCAGAGTCACCCAGGATCTCAGAGAGTGCTACTCAGGATAGACTTGTTAAGTCGCCTCAGCTGACCTTACCATTCTGCCCTTGCTGGAGTCAGCTCTGTTCTTTCCCTTTTAAAAAGTAATTGTGTTGGGGAGGGGGCAGGGGTTTCTTCTGGGGCAAGGAAGGCGAGCTCTCCCTAGATCTGGAAGGGATCACCCATCCATCACAGTCCGGCCACTAACAGTCTGAATTCAGAGACTACCCACAGTAGAGTTGTAACAGGATTGGTTGAGGCATTATCTACCACCCCGCCAGCACCAGAATAGTCTCCACCGCATGACCCGGAACTAAACCTGCCTATGACCCTTCCATGCCCTGCCCTGCCAGCCTCACCACCTATAACTAACTTCACCCAGATTGAGGGGGTAGGGCAGGGTCCATGACAAGGGGTCAGCTCTCACTGAACTCAGGTGGAGCACCCACCCCCACGCACATACATGTTAGCATCGGGATTCTACCTGCCCTATTGCCTCTTGAGGGCCCTCGTTTCTAAAAACCCAGGACACTGGTCTCAACAGAAAAGGCCATCCTCTCCAAGGGTAGCATTAGCCTAGAATTCTAGCACCTTTCTCCCCGCCCTGTCAGCAGGCTCGCACCAATTGAATAACAAATCTGGTTCTAACTAGAAAAGGGTGAGTGAGAGGGATTCTCCCCCACCATGAATATAATGCAAACAAACCCAACTCGACCCCTGCCCAGGCCCAGGAAGGAGACTAGAAGTTGAGTCTGCCGGACTGCGGACCCACCCTCAGCCTTTAAAGGGAAACCCAGCGCATGCGTCCACCGTAAACCGGCAGGCGTCCGCCGCAGCAGTCTCCCAGACAGTGGGGCTTACCTTGTGATTCTGGTACGAAGTCACCGCGATAAACGCGGTCTCCGGAAAGACGTGGGTGCAGAACGCAGTATTCTTTGAACCAAATCCATTATTTTCGTCTGCTTTCACGATGTGTAATCGGGGCTGGTATTTGTGCATGGAGTTCAGGATAATCTAAAAAATAACAGAAAATGAGATTGTCAGAAGAAACAAAATCAAAACTCCCTTTGTTTCCAGCTAGATCCTCGCTCCTCCCCCATCTGCACTGCCAATTAGCTTTATTATATAGGCTCTCAGGAAGAAAAAAAAATTAGTCTTTTTTTTCTTCTGTTTTGAAAAGGGGCCAGTGATTTCGTTTAAAAGAAACATTTCAAAAATGACAATTTCCACATGAGAAAGTCAAGGTAATATTCCAGGAACCTACCCAAAGCACACAAGGCAGTAAATCAGAATTCTTAATAAAGTTTGCTTAATAAATTAACTCTGTGTATAAGGGCACTTCCCGCCCCCAACGGGAGCCTGGCAAGTCTGGAGGCGGGAACCAGTGGGGGTTGGGAAAGCCGGACAGCAATGGGGCCCAGTGAGGTACAGGAAGAATATATGTCCATACACGCAAATAGTCATGGCACACACCCCTCCTCAAAGTCCTTCTGAGGAAAACCAAGGACTGTGGAAACGCCAGACAAACAGACCTCAAACCTAGGCCCTTTGTTTTGAAGCGCGAAGGGGTGGGGGAGAGTCTGTTGGCCGGGAAGAGCTAAATCTGACTTCCTAACACAGTGAGGTGGGGAGGAAGTACTCCCCCCAACACCTGCATTGAGGATTGACCTGGAGGTTTCCTTTCTCTAACATTTGGGACTCAAAGACAGATGTCTGCTGAAAAGGAGGCTGTGTCCTTCTCCGTTCTTGGGGTGCCCTGAGTAAACAGCTTAATCTTGATGTTGTGGCTATTGCTATAACCACATTAGCATTATTAGGAGACAGAGATGGAGGAGGATCCTGGTTGCACTTCTAGCTGGAGTCCAGACAACTGCATAAGCATTCAGAGTAATAAAACCAGGTTTGCTGTCCAGATGATGCCCATATTTTGATGCTGAGGGGGAGGTGACTGTTTAATAGTCACCAAAACTTCTCTAATGCAACAGGCCACATTTACCTGTTCCCCAAACCTGGTCTGCATTCCCCACAGGATCCCAAGCCCCAATGGAGGCAGGATTCTACTTGGT
>JAQHUG010000089.1:929067-948136 GCA_028555095.1 Dicrostonyx torquatus | reverse complement strand
CACACACACACACACACACACACACACACACAGGCTTATAGTGACGCTGGCTGACATAGGCAGTGTGGCGACAGAGAGACGCACTGAGGCCCCAGATTGACTGCCACAGCCCCTGGGCCAGCACAGCCATCCTCCCGGCTTAACCAAATTGCTTTGACAGCTGGGGACAATGTAAAGACTTCAGAAAGAGGGTGATCTAATGGCCCTTAATTCCATCAGGATGACTCTAGAATCAAAGTTGGGGTTGAGTACTTCCCTCTTTTTCCTTAGGTTGTTGAGAAGGGACTAAAACAAAACAAAATAAAGCAAAAACCACTAAGTGGCCTGTATTTGTTGATGGGGCTGAGGACCTTTCCTGGATGTCTACTCCAGAGTGACCCCAAAAAGTACTGTCAGAAAAACGGAAGGGCAGTTTAGAGCTGAGATGACAATGTGACAGTTTCACAGAAGCCCCCACTCGAGGGTCCCAGCACTCATGAGGAGGCAGGAAGGAACATGCCACCTAGGACCTTAATGTACATGATTAGTAACCACAGGAACACCCCCAAACTGTCTAATCCTGCACCAGGAGAGCCCCAGACCATCTATGCACTGGAACCACAACCCAGGCTTCTCTCCCATATACAGAACCCCTCAGTGGACCATCCTGCCACCGACCCACTACATTACCCAGATCCCAGTTGGCCTCTGTCACTGTCACCCAGAAAGAGAAGATTCAACAATTGAACTTATCCCCAAGTCCATCTTATCCAGGCCCTCATTTCCCTAAAATGGAGATTATGTGCCCCTCCGGTGAATCCTCTGACCCCAAAAAAACTATGTGAGCCCCCATTTCCCTTTGCAAAAACAACCTTGAGTAACATCTCTCCAAAGATGAGCATGTTTGAACCATCTAGTGATGGGCTCTAAATGCAGAATTCAAAGCCAAAGCAATTGAGAGATTTGGGACTATTTCTCCCAAAAGCCCATGGGTTTTTTGTTTGTTTGTTTTTGTTTTTTATTTGTTTCTTTTTTTGAATAAATAAGGGTGAGGCTGGGCTGGGAACCCACTGAAGGCAATGATCACTAAAGAGGGGATCCATAAACACTCATTATACACATTCACTATGCACACTCGCTCTGCACACTCACTATACCCCATGTAGTTTGGAGGATTCACCACGTCTCCCTCTCAGAGTTAAAGAGATCCCAGGTTTAGGTTTCTGCTCTAAGCATGAAAAGGAGAAAGGAGACTGGATAGTAAGATAAAATAAAATCTATCTGCCCAAGAGCACCAAGCTTAAAGCAGGAGCTGGTGCTAGGGTTCACTTGCCACCTGTAAAAGAAGGGGCAGGATACTGGCATTCCCCTTTCATTGAGAAAGTTCAATTACAAATTAGGGCTTAGAAATTAGGGTGGCCTGAAGCCCTGTTGACAGCCACCCAGGGAAGAAGAAAGGCAGATCCTAGGATAGACCACAGGGAGTATCCCCTCTATTAAGGAGTGGTGGAGATAGAAGAAATAGAGGAAGAAGTAGGCAGAGGTACAAGTGAATTGAGAATGTGAGAAAGAGGGAAGCTGAGAACAGGAGGCAGGAAAGTGGGACAAAAATGTCCAGATTAGAAAGGTAGAGGAAGGGATGTAGCTGCTCTTACTGATAATCCTAGCCCTGGAGAGAGTCCCAAATAATTGAGGGACAGCTTGAGGCTATGCGAATGGAATCTTTGAGAAAGAACTAGGGAATTGGGGAAGCATAACCAAAATAAATAAATAAACAAACGAATGAATGAATGAAGATAGGTAGGTAGGTAGGTAGATAGATAGATAGATGATAGATAGATGATAGATAGATAGATAGATAGATAGATAGATAGATAGATAGATGATAGATAGGTAAAAGGAGATGTTTTGATTCAAAAGATATAGTCCCAGAGAGAAGTGAGGAAGTGGGGTGAGGGTGAGTGGGTGGGGGGTTGTCTCACACATTGATGGGGATCAGGGTACTTACATGCCCAAAGGGATCCAGGTGGTTGTTGGTGAGCTTTAGTTTCTGGAAGGAGACAAGTTGTCGCATCCAGTGTGCTCCAGTTGCCGGCGAGTCCGGGTGCACATAGAGGCGGCCTGGCATGGCAGGTTCAGCTTTGCCGGTTACCGACCTGGGTGAAGGAGATGAGAGCTGCTGGGCTTTCTGTGGTCCAGAGGCAGCTGGCCTGAGGATGGCTACCGGACTGGTCTGGGTACAAGCTGGTCTCCTTCAGATGGTTACCATCTCCGCTGCTCCAGAGAGCCCCACACTGATTCTTCTTCCCCTACCTTCAATTCCTTCCCCAGCCCAGCTCCAGGAGTGTGTTGGGCTCAAGGCCTCTGCTGCACACAATTATTGGTGAGAGCTGAAGATCTGCACATGCAGAATTAGTGCTTTCAAAGGAGCTATCCTCCTCCAGCCTCCACCTCAACAGTGCAGTGGACTTCAACAATGGCTTCTCTTCTCCTGGCTGCTTTACCCCTAAAGCCATGGGCCAGTTTTGCAGTTTCATAAAAAAAAAAAAAAAGTCATGTTCAAAGCAGGTAACTCATAAAAAATAACTGTAAATGGTTTTGTGCCCCGCAGAAATATATCCAGTACTTGGTAACAATACCCTTTTAACAAAAATAAAATAAAATAAAAATGTGCAGCCCATGTGGAGTTAGAAGTACACAGGGTCCCCTCGCCTCCTGGCAGCCTTAGTTTTCAAGTCCATGAAATGGGAGCCAGTTGCTGCAGCCCCTTTCTGTGCAATAGAATAGGCACACAAGTCTTGAGCCTTAGTGGAAGCTAAGTAAAAGTACTAATGAGTTTACTGGTTCAGTTGCTGGGGGGTGGACTAGACATTGCACTTCCCTCCCAGCTTGCCTGCCCTCTGGAACCTACCATTTATTATCTGCAAATTTATATCTGTGGTCGTCGGCAGGAACAATATCCATCAGAAGAATGTACTTCGTTTTGGGATTAAGGCCAGTCACCTTCACTTTGTAACTAGGAAACATCCGCCTGGGAGAGGGAGGGAGAGGAACGAACACAGAGAGAGAAAGTGGGGACGGGGGAGTTAGTGCCAATACTCAGAAGAGCCCTGGCCCCACTCCATCCCCGGTGAGATCCAGCCCGGGTTTCCCTTGAAGTTAGACCGCGGAGAGAAGGAAGGCTGCAGCAGCGGCTGCAGGCACCTAGGGAGAAACTAGGACCCGGAGACCCCGCTGCTTACAGACTTCTGTGTTTAGAGACTCACTTTCTGGGGAACCCGGAATCAGGGTGAGGAAGACGCTCATTCCACACAAAGCTAGCGGCCTTCTCACTCTGGTCCTGTAGCCGGCAACCAACGTGGCACCCCAGGGACACATCACCTTAGATACTAACTTTTGTCCTCTGCCCTTGATGGTGCAGGTTTACTGTGGCTGCCAAGAGGTTCCCAAGTTCGCCGGGTTAGTGGCCAGCCCCGCATCGCCAGCGTGCGGTTACTCATAAAATATCTGTAACTTCTCCACGGAGCTTGGCAGGTTTCCCTGGGGAGCTTAAACTCCAAGGCACTTGGGAAAGAAATTCCAAACCCTTCCAGATTCGACTTTAGAGAAAGCCAAAGCCTGTACTAGAAAGCTAATGGCACCTAACACTCGGATGCCTGGCACTCCATGCCTCGGCCCCACTAGAAATTTTTCCTTAATGTCTGGTGAGGCACAGTGCCCCAGAAAGCGGGGGATCAGACTGGTTTTGTGCATCAGGACAAGTCGTTGGACTAAATTGGCGCAGCGTGAGAAGAATGGTGAGAAGGCCTCTCCGTCCTAGCGAGAGCGCCTGCCCCGCAGGCAGAGGCACCAGAGACTGATTTTGCAAGCCTTTTATAGTTAAATCCTCTAGGCTCCAGCGAGGGGGGAAAAGGCAGCCGGCTGGGACTTTCCTTCCTGAGTAGGATGGGAAAGGGGACCTCAGATGTCTGATATAAACAGACCCACCTCCTTCTAGTTCACTAGGGCCTTGGGCTGAGCGGGGGAGCCGACATTGTTTAATTTCAAGAAATAATAAACGTCACCGTTGTCAGTTTATTGAGGGCGGCTTGCGCTAGAGAACCCGCGGAATCTGGAAAAATCAACTCCACCCTTTGCCTTTACACACCCGGCATCTTGGGCCTACTGGTCTGGCCTCTGTCTTTTCACACGCTGGCTCTAGCCAAATTCCCGACCTCTTAGATGCTGCGGACCTATGTGGCATCGGCCGGTTAGGAAGCAAAGGGTAGCTTTCCCAGGCCGGGACATGCAAATGCATTCGGGGATACTCGAATGTCGCCCTGCTACCCTTCCCCCCAGGCCTAGCCTTTCTAGTTGAAACTCCGGCCAGCCTTGTAGAGCAGTTTTAGTCCCTGCGCAATGGCTGATCGCTGTGTTTATCCGTGTCTGTGTACAGAGCTCGGAGGAGCCCTCAGCTCGCTTTCAAAGGCTTCCCCAGCTTTCTATAAACAATGAAAGAGGTAGCGAATACATTCAACAGTTTCAGGGGTTGGTGATAGTCGGGTGGGACCCTGAAATTATTCCAAGGTCAGAGATTTGGGAATAAAGGTGGGGGCAAGGGATCAAGTCCAAATCCTTCGCCAAGCTCCTCTCTCTCTCTCTCTCTCTCTCTCTCTCTCTCTGTCTCTCTGTCTCTCTGTCTCTCTCTCTCTGTCTCCCCACCCCCACCCCCCGCCGCCCCGGTGATAACCTGTTCAGATAGCTCAGGCCCCTGTTCACTTTAATCTCACTCAGAGGTAAGTAAACCTTTGGGGTAGGTCCCTAGCCTGCTGAGGGCTCTAACCAGAATGAGCTGTGGCTAAATATTGTCTCTGTTCTATTTTTCTCCCTGCCTAGTCTCCCCATTGTCTCCCCTCCAATGGCTTCTGTGCCAGGAGCCAGCTCACCTCCCTGCCTTTGTGATGATCATCTCTGTGCCCACTTCATGGAACTTCAGCCACAATTCTCTTTCATGAAGAAACACCTTGATTCCTTCCATGCCCTGAGAGACAGAGAGAAACTTGTCAGTGAGAAGCCTTAGGGGGCAATCTTTCCTCTTTCCAAAGGGCCCCTGTGTGCAGAGGATGCTTCTCTGTTCTCCCCACCCCAACCCTGAAAGTTCAAAGAAAGAGGGGGGGTACTGACTTCTGCAGAGAGATAGAAACTCTAGGGCAACCTGAGGCATAGGCCTAAAATTCACAAAGCAGGCTTAAGCCTGCTTCCAGCAACCTCTCGGCTCAAGGTACCTGCTGTCTCCTCCACCAGCCTGAGGCCTGGGAATCATCTCTCCCACCGCTGTGCTCCTCCGGAGAGGACCAGGCCAGCTAATTTTGATCCATTTTTAGTTGGGATATGGTTTGGAGGGTGTCAATCTAGAAAACCCCACTAGGATATTCTTGTATAGTCACCCAGATGCAAAACACACAGCTATGCAAATACATTACTGCCAATCATCATCACTGGGTGTGACTATTAAACATACAAGAACTGTTCGATCTTACTAATTATTGGTATTACATGAGACAAGGTCTCAGTCTGCAGCCCGGGCAGGCCTGGAATTCACTACCCAGCACATGCACTAGTATCAGACTCTTGGCAATCCTCTTGCCTTGCCCTCCCAAGTGCTCAGATTCTAGCACATGTGAGGCACTATGTGGAAATTGTCAATTTTAAAATGTTTCTTTCCGTCCCCCAGGAGCAAAAAACAAAAATTAATTCTCAATGTCTATATTAGCAATCCTTCCAGGCCCTCGCCATCCCGCTACCCAACTTTTGTCTTGGGGCAGCCCTAGAGTCTTTTAACATTTTCCCTTCCAACTGGAAATTATTTTTAAAAACCAATACCAAAGCATTCAGACAAAAATCTTCATTTTTGAAACAATTATTAAACCGCTAAAAAGTAGACTTGGTTTTCCTTTTAAAAAAAAAATCTGCAAAGTTTTTCCCAACTAATCCTTAGCCTCTCTGCTTTTATTAATACACACACACCACCACAACCACCACAACCACCACACACACACACAAACAGAGAGAGAGAGAGAGAGAGAGAGAGAGAGAGAGAGAGAGAGAGAGAGCTTCTGAAGTTAAGGAGAGAACCTGGGAATGAACTCCCCAGGAAGGATTTCGGCATCAAATCCATCTCCCCAGGGGTCGAGTCTCCTTGTTCAGTGCCTGCTAACGCTAGTTTCTAAATCCACCTGGAGCACTCAAAACGCTGGGTGTTTCAGGGTGCAGGGCACAGAGTGCGAATCCCCTGCCTCTGCTCAGGACCAGCTTCCAGCCAGGTGGACCTCGGGCCCTGGGTGCCCTAGTCCCAGCCTCTGTGTGCTCTCTTCCAGGCCCCCGAGCAAGATAAATGGTATTGCGTGAGAGGCAAGGCGGGCTGCGCAGAGCAGGCGGGCGGAGGCGAAGGCTAAGAAAGATCTAAGGGGGTCAAGCCATCGCTCATGCCGGTCTGAAGCGGCCGCTGACCCGACCCTTAATAAGGCATACCGGGGCAGCTGGGAGAGAATTATCTGGGCCATTGTTAGCTGACCCCAAATAGTCGGATAATTGAGAGCTCTCCAATAATGTAAATAGGTTTCTAAAATACGCAGGCCATAAAGATAAACGCCTCGATAAAGTGGATTGGAATAGAGTGGAATTGGGGGAGATTGGGTGAGACTAGCCAGGAAAGAGGCGGGGAGTTACCGCTGGCTGGGAGCCGGGCTCAGGCCTCGGTCTGAGCTCAGGGCCAGCTTTTCTTACCTGCTGGGTGAAGGCGGCCTGCGGGGATGATGGAGACTTGCTGGGAGCCCCCAGAGCGCTCTCGGGTTTTGAATCACAGGACCTGTCTTTGGAGTCAGGCTCCAGAGGCGTGTGCGCGAGGCCAAAGCCCTCTTCTGCATCCGCCATGGTGCGCCCGGGTCCTGAGCCCGCGCGAGGTTCTATTCTGAGGACAAGAGACAGAGTTGGAGAGTGTCTAGCGACATCGGGGCCGGCAGTTTGATCCTCCACTCCCAGCTGAAGGAGGCTGTGGAAAGTCTTTTTATTATTTCACTTTCCGACCACGCACCACTGCTTGCGAAATACCCGCTTTAGACAGGGAGGAGGCGGCAAGGCCCCCAGCATCTCCCCTGCTCAGGCTCTGGGCGATAAGAGAGCTGTCCGTCAAATTTGTCTGAACTCCTGGAAGAGCCAATAAAGATAAGGCGTCGGTATTTTTGGAAGCCATCGGGTAGGAACCCAAAACAAAACAGAAAACAAAAACCCAGCACCCCTTTGAGAAATGGTCTTTGTCAAATTCAGGAGGCCATGCCAGCATTTTGTTAAAAATGAAACCTCCTAAGAAACATTATTTTCCCACAATAGGCAAAAGGCCCAGAATGACCCGCATCTTGCAAAAATAAAAAACACAGGGGAGAAAGGGCCTGAAGCGATGCACCCGGAGGAAACAAAATAGTGGACCTCTCCCTATACAGGCCTTACATGAAACATTTAAAATTAAATCTTCCACTCTCCCAACCTCAAGCAATCTTTTTTTTTTTTAAATTAAAAGTAGCCACACTGAAGACCGGAGAGACAACAGGAGGTAGATCTGAGAGCGATTCTGCTGCTGGCTCTGCGCTGCACACTGCAAGCCGGTGGGCTGTATCCCCTGCGCTCTTTCAGATCGCTAGCGAACAGGGACGGGCAGGCGGTTTGTGGAGTGGACCAGGCTAAAGGGAACTTCTCTGAGTTTCAGTCAAGACTGGCTCACTCAAACTGCAGGGTTGGCTCCCAGGATAGTCTAAAATCGCTCCCAGATAACTCCTGGGCAGCAAGCATTGAATGGGCTGCCAGAGACCCAGGCGGTTATTAGGGCAGCCCGGGGCTTCCACGAATGAAGATGAAGCAGTTGCTTTCTCAAAGAAGGATTTCTACCACCACCTCCACCTCAAAACACCAGAAGACTTCATGAAAGAGATGCCCTCTACACACACACACACACACACACACACACACACACACACACACAAAATTTTAGTAGCTTCTTAGGCAAAAAGACTGGATCCCAACCTGGGTTGTAGTGGCCAGAGACAGAAATGGGGTCACAGACAGCTTCTGAGGCCCAATTCTCTGACAGCTTTCTTCCTCTGGCCTCAGGAGTTGGGGAGACTTCCATGGGAGCCCCATAGTCTTCTCATAACAAAGGAAAACAGGGCTGGCGCCCCACACACTCTCCCATTCACCGCCAGCCATCGCAGGGAGAAACCCACCCTAACCATTGCCAGGATCCCGGGAAGCTGGGGGACTGGAGGAGGCGAGCAAGATGTGGTTTGACAGAACCAGGCCGTGTGCCTTGCAAGCCTCAGCGCTGCTCCCCCAGCCTCGGCAGCCTCCCGGCTCATTCTTGGCTAGAAAGGTCCAGGCCCGGATAAAATCTCTGCAAGCCAGACTCTGCAGAATGGGAGACAGGCTGGAGTCCGCCATTCTCTGCTTCCCCCAGCCGACTGTTGCCGCCGGCTCCCGCCCGGCCATCTGTTTGTACCGTTACCTCGCTCTTTGCAGCCGGCAGCATTCACCACCACCCCTCTTCCTCTTAGCAGGAAAGCCGGAGGCCAGGTGGGGGTGCAGGCATGGTGACTCTGGAGTTTGTGCTGCTGCTACTGTTGCTACAAAGTACCCACTACGGGAACCTCCCAACGACTGCCCACCTCCAGCGCACACCTCCTCCACAGCTTGCTGGCTGCTCTTTAGTCCTAAATACTTTTAAGTTGTCAGGCTGCAGAAGGGCTCAGAAGAACGCGAAACTAAACAGCAGGTCCGGGAGCACCCCCAAACCATACCATACAGTCGCAGTGCCCTGCTCTGCCATTGCACCTCCAGAGAAGAAAAGTTGGGGAGTTGGGGGACCTGGGAGAGTCTTGGGAATCGGCCAGCTGCTTTCAGAGAGAAGCTTTCCAGGGTTAAAGTTCCAGAATTTGAGGTATGAGACTCTCTCTCTCTCTCTCTCTCTCTCTCTCTCTCTCTCTCTCTCTCTCTCTCTCTCTCTCTCTCTCTCTCTCTCTCTCTCTCTCTCTCTCTCTCTCTCTCTCTCTCTCTCTCTCTCTCTCTCTCTCTCTCTCTCTCTCTCTCTCTTCCCCTCTCCCTCTCCTTCCTCCCTCCCTCCTCTCTCCCTTCCTCCCTCCCTCCACTAGACGATCTAACTCAGCTGGGACGCCAGGATGCTTACAAAGTATAGAAATTGCTTCTCCAACTTTCTCCCTCCCTTCCTCCCTCCCTCCCTTCCTCCCTCCCTCTACCTTTTCCACTTTTTCACTAGTTACCCCCACACACACAAACTTGAATCACTATGGGACTGTCAACTCTAGACCTGGTGATACCCCACTTCCACTCCCTTTCCATCCTCCTTCCTTCATCTCAGCTGGCTGCGCTGAGCCAGTGGCTGCTAGGAGGAAAGACAGAAAGGAAGGAAGGAAGGAGGAGGGAAGGGAGGAGGGAGAGAAGGAGGAAGGAAGGAAGGAAGGAAGGAAGGAAGGAAGGAAGGAAGGAAAACTACAGGAGTCAGGGCAGATCTAGCCAGCTTCCCTCGGGCAACCCCAGCAATTTCAAAGGCCTGGCCACGCAGAGACCCAAGACTGGATGTATTAGGCGCGTATTAGGCACACACCCAAGGGCCTCTGCAGCCTCGCCCGAATTCTGTCTCCAGTGCTGACCTCAGACAGAGAGTGGTGTGACCCTGCCTGGCCCCATGCAGAGCCAGGACTAGCTGCCTTGAATTGACAGCTCTTCTCCACCCCAGACTCATCGCCCCCTGCCCCAGTTCTCTAGGACTTGGGGGAGAAGATGCCTTGGGAAGGGGGAACAAGACCAAAGATGCAAAGAAATCATTGTGCGTGCACTCCTCCACACACACACACACACACTGGGGTGTACACAGGGCAGTGCCCAGTTTTATTAAAATAATCAGTCACTGAGGACTGGCTGGGGGGGGGTTTCAGCTCCGAGTATTCCTTAGCCTGCCCTCTGCCTCTCTGAAGGCTGCTGTTCAGAACAGGACTGAAAGCAGAAAGCAGTCTATAGCAGAAACTGGTGGTGGGTTCTGGTATGAGCAGAACCAGGCTGAGACAACATAGAGCGGTGCTTGAAACAAATGCCAATGATCCCGTGCTGTTTCCACTCCAGCCTCCTTATACCCTCTGAGCATGTTTCTTTTCTGGGACTCTAATTAGAGACTACACCTTTAGAGCCAAGGGTTGGGAAGAGAGAGAGGGAAAAAATGCCCCAGACTGGACTCCAGCAACAACATAGCCTCTGTGGCTGCAAAATGGTAGGCCGCCCCTGCACAATTTCTCCAGTGGACTTTTCAGTTGTAAATGTGGGACAGCTAGGGAGAAACCCCACCCTCTACCTTCCAGGTCTGTCTTCAAGCTGACCTTGGCCAAGGCCAGCTATTTATTTGTGCAAACACCTTCACTCTTCTTCGAAAAGTCCAAAGCCTTTGGGTTTGAACAGAGACAACCTCAACTTTGGGCGGAGGAAAGAAAACCAACCTGACCTCGGGATGAGAGCCTGCCTCTCTGGTGGAAGGAAGGGGAAATCCAGACAGACCTCTCCAATCCCTTTACATTTGCAGAGATTTGAGGATAAAATTAATCCCCATAAATAATCAGCGGGCCCTTCCCGAGAGGGAATATCTGGGCTTCCCGAAGCAACAGTCCAGCCAGATACACTTCCTTCCCTGAGCTTAGATGGTGCGCGGAGCCAGCCACCACACAGTGTTGTTTTGAGTATTTTTCTTAAAACCTGGCAGAAGAGATCCATTCTTGCAAGTGATCAAAGAGCGAGGTGGCTCTCAATAGCGGTAAGGAGGGGGTTCAGCCAGGCCTAGGTAGGGTGGGAATCTGGGGGTTTGGGGGGGGGAAAAATAAAGGCCGGCCTGTAAATATCTACACCCACCCCAATTCTCCCTCACAAGACTCACCTCTTCTTTCAGGCCAGAAAGCCAAGACACGCTCACTGAGGTGAAGCAATTCACAAGGAGTTTTGAGAGGACATACCCCCCAAAAAAGACCTCCTTTAAAGCGAAGACTTCTTCCAGGGTCTGTCAAGAGAAGCAAGTACCTCCCAGTCTGCCGTCCGTTTGTGGTCTCCGACAAATTAAATATTACTGTTTATTGCCAGGCATACCCCAATAAAATAAAGAGGGAACTGGGCGATAGCGACTATCTCACCAGCCGCTGCTCCTATAGGGCTTGGAGACGTCACAAGTCACGCAACCAGCCCGCGCCTTGTCACGCTTGACTGGGGGGCAGTGGAGGGAGGTTGAGTTCTCTCCATCTTCGTCTATCAAGGTCTGCTGCAAGACACAAGTCCAGGATGCCTGGACCCTTGGGGAAATAAAGAAATAAATAAGCACATCCAGAGCCCTCTGGGGAAGTGGGGGTAATGGACAGGAGGCACCAAAAGAATCGCAAAAGAGCGATTCTCTTAGAGAGGGCAAGAGAAATGAGATGGGGGCCACTTCAGTCTCCATTTGTAGAGAAAACCAGTGTTGCCCAAAGTTCATTGCAAAAGGCAAAGATTTCTTACTTACACAATTTTATTTTTCTGATGAAGCCGGTTTAGCTGGTTACATTTGGGGTGCCATATCTCATGCACAGGTCCATTCCTGCACTAAAATAATTACTAGGGGCTCTCAAAGTTCCTTGTAGAGAGAAAGGCCATTCAGTGTGCCGCTTCTTCAGTGAGGTCCTGGGATGCGATCGGTCCCAGAGTGACCAGACGGGGGCGGGGTGCGAGTGTGTGGTGGGGCGGGGTGGGAGCAGGGGTGGAGAGGGGTGCACTGTGAGAAGGAAAAAAATCAGCACCGGGTCCTGCAGAGGGGCGACGCTCTCTATTCTGTTTTGTGGAAATCGGCAATTATTTCTAGTTGGATCAATGGGTATAATTTTTAAGCGGTCGGGTGCGTCTACGTAAGCGTCTGCGTACATTTGGAAACCCATTCCGTTTTGAGTTGCGAAACCAACCGCTTAGACTTTCCCCCAACCCGGCGGCGCCCAGCAATAAGTTAGGCCTGCCCTACGCGGAGTCAGCAAGCGCCAGTCCTTTCCGAGGGTAAGTTCCCCACCCAACCCCTAAGCTAGCAGCCCCAGGGGAGCCAAACTTTTTATCTGGACTGGCCCCCAGCTTCGCGGGTCTATTCTGGGGTTTTTATGCTCCCCAAAACCTTAGGATTCCCCGAAGCATGACCCGGTTTCAATCGCGATCCGCTGGGGACTGAAGCAGCAGTGACACGGGCAGCCCAGCAGCTACAGAGCCAAGGTCAGGCCCCAGGGGACAGTGGGCTGCGGCCTTAGGACGCAGGACACCGGCGTGTCCCTGTCCTCCTTCCCAAGGGTCCAGGCCACCGGGCCTGCTGCTTCAGCTTGATTTCATTTCCCAAACGAATGACTCTGACCCCAAATCCGAGTTTTCTCCCAGATGCCAAAAACGCAACCCGGAATCCTTGTCCCCCCCCCCCCCATGGAGTAGGGGGATTTGTAAGACCGAAGCGGGTGAGAAACCCCGACCGAGGGCGCACTGCAAGTGGGCCAAGTTCCTTTCACTTTCCCCTTTGCTCGGCATTTTCGGGTGTAACTACCTGGACCAGCCTAGCCTCAGACTCGCCCGGTGCTCCCTCCGCAGAAAGCAACCGCCACAGAAAAATACTACAGCCCCAAACCGAACCATAGAGGCTTGTCCCTCCCTCCCCCCCAATTCTCTGCGGGGAGACGGGGCAGCAGCACACCTCCCTCCCTTTCCCCCTCCCTTCTTTGCAAGAACAGTGCTTTCTCTAGGTCTGCTCCCGCTCCCGGGCGGGCTTTTCTTCCCGCGTGTACTTCCTTCTCTTGAAAAAAAAAAAATCCGCCTTGAATTTTTAATACCTTGAGAGATAGGAAGACCCAAGATCCTACTAAAATAAAAACAAAACAAAGGAAAGCAAAGGGAGCAGTTGCCCTTATTATTGTTGCTACTTACATTTTCCCTTCCGTTTTAAAGTCACACCCAAGCCTCAGAAGAGAACACAGGAACACACTCAGTTCAGAATCCCTTCCCACCCGCCCGGTCCCTGCCTCATTCGGGTTCCCGCTGGGGTCAGAAAGTAGAGAGGAGGGCATGCAGGCCTGGGAAAGTTAATAAGAATTCGAACGACAATAGAAATGATGAGAAAACTAAACTTTGGCCAACTTAGATCGCAAAAGGAAGACTTCTGGGGAGGGTGGGAAGGTTTTCTTCCCCCCTCAGGGGGTCACTTTCCCTCTTGCCTAGTGAAATCTGACTTTATCATAATTTTTTTTCCAGGACCTCAGGAGCTGTCTTACCAATGTTTTATTCAGTTCCCAGCTTCCCAACTTTGGGCCTTGGGGAAGAGCCTTGGCTGTGTTTATTATTATTCAATATTTGCTATGCCCTACTAATAGTCCACCAGTTATGATTATCGTTTTTGTTTCATGTGCGTGAATGGGTTGTTTTGTTTTTCAAATCAAGGATTATGAGATCAGAAATGGGAATATTTCTCTAGACAACCAAGTACACGGGGAGTCGCTCTCTTGTGACAGCAAAGCTTGCCTGCCTGCAAAGGAGCTGTTATCCAAGCCCCCTCTAACCTGGGTGGCCGCCAGTCACTAAGGGTGAGGGGTCTGAGCTGAGATGACTGGAGACTCTGTGGGCTGCCCTGAAGCCGGGAATTCGAATCCTATCCCCAACCCAGAAGTCCTGCGGGTGTAGACACGGCATCTGCGCCATCAGCAACTCCAAAATGTGTGTGTGTTGCCAGCAGAGACTTAGGCTAATAACTCTAGGTCTGGGGTCCCCCTTGAGGGGAAAGGACCCTGTCTGGACCCACACATACACCCCGACTGAAGAATGCATGGAAACTTGGGACTGCACTGTTCTCTGGGGCTCTGGAAAAGACAAATTTTCTTTGGCAGAAGGAACGGTGTCGCGCTGTCGACACGAGAGACTATTTTTCTTGTTTCCTTGGGGGGGGGAGAAAGCAAGAAAGAAAGGAAAATTAAATCCACACGTGTTGAGCTTACTCAAAGGGCCAGAGTCAAAACCAGAGACGAAGCTATACCTGGGAAGTTGGCAACCTCTGGGGGCCCTTTCCAGCCAGCCTGCCTGAAGAAGCAAGGAGTCCCCATCAGAGAGAATCCAACCCCAACTTCGTAAAGTGTTGTACTTAAGGGGGAGGGGAGGCAACGCCTCACCCTGGGCCCAGGGAAACAAAGGAGGAATTGGGAATGGTTACTTCTGAATAAGAGCTCAGTGAGGTACCTCCAAACCCAGTTCACATTCACGAAGAGTCCAAAAAGTCGGCCAGGCCTGTGGTTCGGGAAATCTGTCTCCTTTCTCAGATTTTGAACTACATGGTCAAGGGGACCTAAAAAAAATCATTTTATCCACACTGATGCAATCACTTCAGTCTTCAAGGATAATTTTTGTGGCCTTCAATAGTTTTTTTTTTTTTCCTCTCTGGAGTGAAATTTTCAAGACCCCGGTCTGGGAGTCTACTGGGACCCCCTGAGGAGGGTGAAGAGAGTTGACACTCCTGCCTGGAGCTGCAAGTGAAAACTCTGGTAATGACTTTTCAGAGAGGTGAGGGAGGTGGAGGTGCGGGTGAGGGTGAGGAGGGCAGCCAAACCCCAAAGTGGAAGGATCCGTCACCAAGAGGATTGCTTGGTCGAGACCTCTAATTTTTCTTCTCCAGCAGCCTGGGTTCCCAATCCCTCCCCAAGTCAGTGCTGTCCAGCCCTTTTTACACACTCCTGATAGAAGGCTCTAGAAACAGAAACATACCTTCCCTCAGTCCCCATCCCAATCACAATGGGAAGAACACTGGCCAGCGTGGGAGGAGACAGAACTGGTCAGGATGGGAGGGCTGTGTTATGTTGAGGACTCTGAGTTTCTGATCACTATGGCAACCAGAAGTCACCCACAACGCTCTCAACAATGAAAATCAAGGGACAGTCCAGCCTGTGCCCCTCAGTGTCCTGAGACCCCAAGATCCTTGGCTTTCCAGAGAAAATTATAGAATCAACCTGACCTGATGGGAACTCTTTGGAGTGATGATCCTCACAGCCAGCTCTGGGGTTTAGGTGTCCATATTCTATACCCACCACCCTAGGGCAGACACCCTAGCCTTCCCTTCCGTGGCCTGGAGCAACCTCTTCATGGGAGGAAGAAGTCCACTAGAAATTCTCACGTTAATGGTAAATGACACCCGCTTTCTTTTAGGAACAACAACAACAAAATGTTTGATTGTGGATCCGACAGAGGAAATAAAGGAGTATTCTGGTTGAACTGTTCCTTAAGTCCTTGGTGCAAAGAGAGAAAATGATCTTCTTTGGAGCTTTTGTACAAAGCTCCAAAACAGTCAGTGAGACATCTTCTGAATTAATGAAACTTTCTGCGTGCGGAAAAGTTACTTCAGGTTTCCAGCTGATCTTGGAGGTGGGGGTGGGCAGTGGGCAATACAGGCTAAAGTTCTTGTGTCTACTTGAGAGGCAATACGCTTTGAGCAAGAATGGGGTGCCGCCCCTACCACTATGGATTGTCCAGCTCGGCAACGATCTACCCAAAGAGGCAGAAGAGCGAGGGCCATGGAGAGAGAGGCCTGGATCCAGCGGTGCCCATAAGGACCCTGGAACTGAGGGATGGCTAAATCCCATCGCTCTCAGAACTGGGCAGGGAGGATGAATAATTGTACATCTCTTATCCAATTTCCTGACAGGGCAACTTACCCAGCCCTCTGGTCTCAGCCTGGTGAGATAGGCAGGGGTGAGGGCAGCTACACTGTCTTCCACTTACTCTGTCTTACGTATTTTCTTTTAGTTCTTTTTGGGAGATGGAGCTCATATAGTCCAGGCTGGCTCCAATTCCCCATGTTTGCTCAGGATGACCTTGAACCTCTGTTCTTCCTGCCTCCACATCTCCAGTGCTAGGATTGCAGGCATGGTTTTTTTGGTGGGAGGGGATGGTAAGGAACCCTAAGTAAATACTCTACCTCCCCAACTCCCATTCCCAGTATTTCTGTATTCTTGTTTTCTCAAGAGTCCCACTGGTGTCTGCGCATGCGCGCACACACAAATGCAGATACTTTAGGCTCATGAATCTGCCAGCACTTGAGATCCAAGACTAATGAACTTTTTCAGCAGGCAAGAGCTGCCTTGACATGAGTCCCCCTGGCTCATTCAGCTCTATGAGGTCCTGCCAGAAAGAGACATTCACATGCGTCCCCAACATTGCAGAAGAGATTTCTGGGCACTGACCTGGGACACAGTCAAGCGAAATTTAATTCCAGGCACTTTGACTACAGAGTTCCCCCAGAATCTTCATCATTAGCCTCTGTGGCTTCTCTAAGGAACCTGGGAATAGCTCCCAAAGAGATCTACTGGGCTGAGTAAGTTCAAAGGTCACCTTGTTGACCTTAGATGCTCCTCCATCCAGCGAGAGATGTTTAGACCTCTTCAGGTACCTGGCTTCTCTCCACCAGTCCCATTGACAACCAGAAAATCAGTAGGGGACCCTGGTTTGCTGATCTTTGGCAGCTGGGGTCCAGGATGAAAGAGGCTGGAAGCCTGCTTTTCAAACCTCAGTGCTGTGTTCTCATATCCTGGCCTCTACATCTGTCAAAGCCTTAAGGCCAGTACATTCTGTGCCCTAGAAGCAGGATGGAGGGCATATTTATTTAGGTATAGGGAATATGAAGACAGTTCTAGCAGTAAAGCCACACATTCTTATCCTAGTCCCTAGTCTCTGGCACCCTAGGTTGGACCCGAAAGGGAGCCTCCGCTGCTTCTTGAGGGAGCCTCTAGGACAGGGCTGTGAGGACCACAAGGTCTTCCCTTCTTCTTCTTCTTCTTCTTATTATTATTATTATTATTATTTTATCATCATCATCATCATTTGTTTTTTGCTTTTTTTATTTTTTGAGACAAAGTTTCTCTGTGTAACAACCCTGGCTGTCCCGGAACTCATTCTGCAGTCTTTGCTGACCTGAATTTTAGGGGATCTGCCTGCCTCTGCCTCTTGAGTGCTTGTATTAAAGGTGTGTGCTACCCCTGCCCGGCAAGGCCTTCTGTTCTTATGTTCCTCCTTCAGTCACTCTGTTATTTCCAGGGTGGAAAGAGGCAGGTCACCATGGGTCTCTATATTATGGTAGCTTCCTAGGGCTCAAGTGGGGATCATGAAAGAGTCTCAGATGTGTGCTCAGGTCTGTACCCTGGCTGCCTTACCACCCCACTGGGAAAGCTTTTCTGGGAAGACTTCCAGGTCACCAGGACTAGGGCCTTCAAATCTTCCCACATCTACTCCCAAGGGCTGGAACTGTAGGCAGTGCCAGCGTACCCTGTTTAATGCTGTTTTGGGGGTGAAACCCAGGGGCCTTGTGCTTGCTAAGCAAGCTTTCTGCTAACAGACTCGCATCTCCCGCCTCTGCTGTTGTGGCTGACTTTTTGTTTGTTTGTTTGTCCTTGAGACAGGGCCTCATTGTGTAGACCAGGCTGGTTTCACACTCAGAGATTCACCTGTCTCTGCCTCACAAGTGCTGGGATTAAAGCTGTGCATCCCCATTCGCGGCCTATCACTGACAGTTACGTATGATTGTGGATCATTTGGCAAGGGATTTTGTGTCACTGTGCAGACTTCCTTTTTTTTTTTTCCGAGACAGGGTTTCTCTGTAGGTTTGGAGCCTGTCCTGGAACTAGCTCTGTAGACCAGGCTGGCCTCGAACTCACAGGGATCCGCCTGCCTCTGCCTCCCTCCCGAGTGCTGAGATTAAAGGCGTGCACCACCACCGCCAGCCGACTTTCTTAAGGTATTTAAATAAACACATTTAAATATGTGTCAGTTTAGGGTTGTGTAAGCTTCCTTGGAGAATTTAAACATTTATCTGTTTACAATATGCATACATACATTCAAATATATTTACTTATTTTCTACATACCTCCTTACATGAGCAATAGTGTGCAGGGGCATGGAACACAGGCTGTGTGGGATGATCATGCATGTGTCTGTCATTGTGGAAGGGCCAGGTATGTATGTGTGTATATGTGGAAGTGAGGTGGGATGTGGGTGACCGTACATGCCTACATATGCACGTGCGTATCAGAGCACAATTTGTAGGAGTCAGTTCTCTCCTCCCACCATGTGTGTCCTGGGGATTGAACTCAGATCCTCAGACTTGGCAGCAAGCGCCTTTACCCCGAGTCACACCCCCTTTTCTCTATTTTTATCATCTACTTTTATGATGATTGTTTCCACCAGCAGCTCCAGGTGTGAGCCTGAAGCTGCCTCCGAAGGCCCTGCATTTAGAGGCCAGAAGGGATGTCTACAGACAGCCAGGGGCCACCCTGTCTATATTTGGAAACAAATTCCACAGCCACTTCCTGGGAACTGGGCAAAAGGTGCCCGAGAATAATGGGGCAAGTACAGCTGAGCATGCTTCTCATTGCCCCCCAAATGTGGGAATGCCCCCCTATTCCTGGCAAGCTGGCAGGACCAGGTGTAAGGAGCACAGGGGCGCATGGTGCATGGTGTGAACTCTCCAGAGCACACAGTGGCTGGTGGGAGGTTCGGTGATTTTCTCTCCAGATGGACACACAGAACCTCAATCCTTCCCAGCCCTCCAGGCTTCCTGCTCCCGGGAAGGGAGCTTCCTCTAACCTCTACCCCTGGCCATTTCTTCCTGGCTGCCCCCAGGGCTTGTCTCCAGGCAGCCAGAGAGCAGGCTGTTAGGAGCCAGTAGCTGCTTTTGGCAAAACACTGTCTCAAGGTGTCCCTGGTCAGGCCCTCCTCAGCCCCATGGTGTTAAAAGGAAGCTGAGTTTCCTGCTCCCAATAGCCAGGAACCCCTCTGCCACCAGCTGACACTTCTTTAGGGAAAGAATCAAGGAAAAGAATGCCCAGGACTTGGCCATGTAGCCGTCACTTAGAGCACACATGACATGGTTGGTGTAGCAGTTCTTGTAGGAATGTAACACAGCACACGCCAGCGTAGACACAGTCATGGTCACTCCCAGCACATGCCAGCGTAGACACAGTCATGTCCACTCCCAGCACACGCCAGC
>JAQHUG010000089.1:916643-928582 GCA_028555095.1 Dicrostonyx torquatus | reverse complement strand
TCTGTCTGTCTCTTGCATAAACACACACACGTATGCACACTGAGAGTTGCAAATCAGCCATCAGCCACATTGAATGTCCACAGCAACATAGTGCATGTTAATTTGCCCGCCCCACACATAAGGACATGCACACACCAAAAGTCCCATTCATAACCATTCATTCATGATTTATACCACAGCTATGGTCTGCCATGCATGAACCTACCCTCTCCCCTCACATACACACACCCTCCCTTTATGGGAGCAGCCAGACCTGGTGGGTCTATCTTAAGAGACTGTCTTGACTCATTAGGTCCCATCCATCCTGGAAGCCACGCACCGGGAGGAAAAAGGACATGTAAACTGGCAGCAGACAGAACTAGCCCATCTCTATCTGTACCTTGACTCTCAGCCCATTTTTCCCTGCCCCCTGCCACCCTCACAGAGGCTCCAGACCTTGACCCTGAAAGCTGGGAAGCACATGGGCTCAGCACCCACCGGTCAGACTCCCTAATCCTGTCCAAGGAGGAGTAGGTGTCTAGAGAACCAGGCTTTCAGAGCACCGCTGAGGCTGGGGCAGGCATCTTCTACCTTCTGCACAAACCACCCCAAAGTGACTCCGGAAAGACAACCTGACCCTGCTCCACCACCCAAAGGTGGTGACCTTTGCGTTGATCACCCACTTGCCCCGCCCCCAGGGACCCCTGAGCTAACCATTTTGAAACAAACAAGAGACACCATGCTATACCCTGCCCCCAAGTATAGCCTTCCAAAGGGCTCCTGAAGGTGGTTGATAAAAGTCCCACTTCCACACATCCTGGAGGTGGTGCTGGCTCCTGTCTGCAGGTCCCACCTCCCACCCAGCTCCCTTTCTGCCTCTACACCCTGCACCTGTCCTCAGCTAAGCCACCCTTTGTCCCTTCCCCAGGACCTTTGCACACATGGGTCCTCTGTTTTCTCTCTCTGCCTGATGATTTGTTGCTGTTGCTCCATCCATTTGTATTTTTCGTTTGCCAGACTTTTTACATACTGGACAGTCAAGTATACCATGCTATCTGTGGCGGCTGCGCTAGGACCCGAGGAGGCACAGGTCACAAATCATCAGTAAAACATGCAGGGTTTTAACACTCTCCCCGTTACTTGCAATTAAGGAAGCAGCAGTTGGAAAGGCGAGAAGTTTGGAGGAAAAGCAAAGGTCCTTGCTACATGTATGTAGGGAAGGGGGGACATCCGAAGACCCCTCTCTCTATCCCTCTCTCTACCCATCTCCAATCCCTCATCAGCCCTCTTTCCTGGTCCCTTTTGTCTACACTCTGTCTCTTCCCATGAGAAGGAGGCAGCTGATAGGTGAAAGTGGTATTTTTATAGGCTGATAAACCCCTCCTTATCTAGAAAGTTCTGTCTCATGCCCATCCCCTAAGTGTCCCTACTGTTTATTCACCAGATCTGCAGGCGTCCTGGGAAGGGTGACCCTGGCCACCTCCCTGGGAGTCCTCAGCTCACTCTGGCTCAGTCCCCTCTTGCCCCATCCCCCCTCACCCCGTGGAGGACTACTCTGCCCCCAAGCCTTTGCTTCTGTAAGATGGCAGGGGACAGGAGATGTGGAGAGAGGCAGGGGCAAGGGAGGGTCTGCATGGCCCCGCGAGTTCTCTATACCACTTTTTCTTTAACGACACCAGTTATATTAAATTCTGTACGCTGAAGTCTCTTAAATCCATTTACAGCCCATACTAGACCCTGAGCCATTAACAACAAAATAAAATCAAGCATTTAGACATCCAGAGTGTTGCCCATAGCTGACAGAAAAGATTGTTTTTCTAGCTGCTTTTGCTGGGTTGTCACCTAGGCACTGACCTTTTGGTCTCATCGGGTGGGGGCCTGAAGGAGTAAGGAAGGAGAGTCTGGCTCCTGCTGAGCAGGGAGAGGTAAAAGCTGGGAGCAAAGGGGACTTTGCTGGGCTCAGCTCAAACTTCAGCCTATTCCTCTGTAAACCACACTGGGCCCAGGAATGGGGAGAGGTGACCGGTGTGGGAGATTTGTAAAGAGGAGGCCAGGCTGCAGAGCGAAGCTCTTGGACATGGCACTATGCATACCCAGGAAATGTGTTTCATTTCTCTTGGCCTCAGTTTCTCACTCTGTGCAATGGGTCTCATTCCCTAGTGGGCTGTCGTGAAAGAAGAAAAAAGATGAGGTGACCATATGTATGTAAAACACATGACCTGGGCATCAGCAGGGCTTGCGGAAACAGTGTTGTCAAAGATGACCTCAGAGAGAAGTAGAGGTGGGGAGGGCTCTGCAGGCTAGCATGTTGCTGGTCCCCTGGGGAGGAAGCCAGTTCCACTTACTAAAATCTGTAAGAAGTTGAGGGTCCTCTGACCCAGATTTCTAATGAAGGAGGGCAGAAGGAGGAGATCAGAGATGCTCATGGCCCCAGACACCCTGGCCCCAGCTCCGAAGTGGGGGCAGGGCGTGGCTGATCCTTGGCTACTTCATTATCTGGGGCCCAACTGCCCTAGGCCACTACAGCCTTTGCCCATATCTCCAGTCAGCACTTAGCAGCCTAAAGTAACCGCTGGCTCTCAGGCCTTCGTCCTATGGGCAGGAGCTGTGGATTTGTCTCAGTGTACAGTGCTTGCCCAGCATGGCGGAAGCCCTGGGTTCCAGTCTACGGCGTTGAAGAAGGGAGGGAAGGACAGGCAGATGGAGGAGGAAAGAAGGTAAAAGGATGCAAGTCAGCGACTCACCAGCCATCCCAGCACTGGGGCTGGGGCAAAACAGATTACCATGAGTTTGAGGCTATCCCAGGCTACACAGTGAATTCTTAGATAGCCTGGGCTAAGGTATGAGATCTGTCTTAGAAACAAATAGACAGGGCTGGAGAGATGGCTCAGCCGTTAAAGGCTAGGCTCATAACCAAATAGACAAACCACAGGCAAGCAGACCTTCAGCTCTGGAATGGAGCGTTACCAAGACTGACCTGCAGGGGTAGTTCCTGCTAATCTTTCTTTGCCTCTTCTGTTTACTCCTGATTACTTCCCTCTCAGGAGGCAGGAAGGACCACATGGGCTATGAATGGGTGGACTGGATGACCTTCCCCCATCCTCCATGAAAACCCAGCTAATACCAGCAAAGGTCTATTGTGCCTGCCCGGCGGCTTGCCATACACACCTGGGTGAATGCCAACAGCCAGACCCATCCATCAGGTCCACAGACTCACAAGCGAAACTAAGCCTCAGATGCTGGCTGTTTGTTCCTGGGCATTATTACATCAAAGATCGTTGATACACGGCCTTGAGCAGAATCCCGCCCTCACTAGCCCCATATCCCAAGCTGGGAAAGAAGTCTTTACTTCCTGTCACAAAACTTCAGGCCTTACCTTGAATCTCTAAGGATATCAAAAGCATCAGAAACAGTCAATGGTTTCATGATTAAGAGCTCAGAATGCTCTTCCAAAGGGGATCAGACTTGACTCCATCAGCCCTCCCCTGTGATATGCTAGGTAGGGCAGATTTGGAATAAACCACCCCAAACTCTCATCTCTGTGGTGATTACCCACACTGAGCAACCCTTCCCAGCCCCTGTCTCTCCTTCAGGGCTGTATTGATTCCTGGAACTGGCGTGGCTGAGTGGCTTAAATGAGAAAAACGTATCCTCCTACCTCCACTAAAAGCTGACATCAGCCATTCACTGGTCTGTGCTTTCTGTGTGAGCTGGAGAGCTGCCCTTCCCTCTGCCTGGCAGTGATGGCCATTCTTGGCATCCTTTGGCTGGCAGATGCTCACGTTGCTGTGGCAATCTCCCATGTGCCTACATGAACACTTCCTTTTTTATAAGAGTTCCAGTCAAACAGGGGTGGTGGTGTAGGGCCCATTCTAATGACTTCATTTTAGTTTAATTACGTCTATAAAGCTCTTACTCCCCCGTGAGGTCACATTCCAAATGAAGGAATTTGGGCGGTGATGCTATTCAATCATTAACGAGAAGGTCCTGTCATCTGCACTGGCTCTAAAAGGGTATCCAGACACATGGGCCCATTTCCAAGATCTGAATACTTGACGTCCACAGCCATTGGCCAGACTTTTTTGTTGTTTTTGAAGATGTTCTGGAACTCACTCTGTAGACCAGGCTGGCCTCGAATTCACAGAGATCTGCCTGTCTCTCTTCCTGTGCTGGGATTAAAGGTGTGTGCCACCACCACCCGGCTTTAATAGGACTTTTTTTTTTTAAAGACAGGATCTCATGTAGCGCACCTTGAACTTGTGTAGTTAGAGCCCCTCATCTTCCCACTGCCTCACCTGGGTGCTGGGATTGCAAGCTTACATCACCACAGCATGGGCAGTGACAGGTGGTGTTGGGGATCAAACCCGGGGCTATGTGGAAGACAAAGCCCTCTACCCACAGAGCTAAGGGACTATCCCTCAGGACAGGGATTTTTCGACTGACAACAGGCAGCTGAGGCCTTCCCCTGCTCATTCTTTCCTCTTCATGGCCCTTGGATGCCAGTTTCCCCTCTGCTTCAACCGAAATAGCAGCTCGGTGGGAGGAGGGGGTTTCAAGAATTCAGGCTGGAGTGGGTAGAGGTGTTTGCACATGGGTCTGAAGACCTGATTCTGTATCCTATTCCCTGACCCAATAAGGTGTATGTAGTGGTGAACCAGCTCCCCAGAGCTGTCTCCTGACACACACACACACAATCAAGCACACACACACAGACTTATGCACACACATGCACACATACACACACTCTCTCCCTCTCTCATACACACATATACATTCACATACACACACACTCTCTCTCCCTCCCCGCCCTCACACACACACACACACACACATTATCTAACACAAAATTAAATGAAGTCAGGGGAAATGCTGGTCATGAGTAACATAGAATGGGGACTATCCAGAGTTCTGGGTTCAAATCCCAGCACTGCTGGCTTACAAGCTCCCTGGGTTTCAGTTTCATGTCTAAGACCACCTGGTAGGGACATAGTCTTGTGACAGGCAGGGTGCCTTGCACGTGCTGCGCTCACGAGTGCTGCTGATGTTCCCCTTTACTTTTCCTTTGGATATTTGTTTGGATTCTGGTTGCCTGGTTTTGTGAGACAGGGGACTGCCATATAGCTGAGGCTGACCTTGAACTCACCACCCATTTTCCTCCCAAGTACTGAAACTACAGGCATGCGTCACTGTGCTAAACTCTTTGGCCCCATTAAAAAATACTTTATTAAGTTATATGTAGGTACTTGTGTGCATCTGTGGGCATTCACGAGCGTGTGTGTGTGTGTGTGTGTGTGTGTGCGCGCGCACACGCACACCTATGCGTGTGGGTGCAGGTGCCTTGGGAGACCAGAGGCATCGGATCTCATGGAGCTGGAGTTACAGAAAGTTGTGGGCTGCCTGATGTGGGTGCAGGAACCCACCTCTGGTAATGCAGGCGAGCAGTAAGTGCTGTTAACCTCAGAGGCATCTAGAGACATTTAGCCTCAATTTTAAACACAAACAAGGTATGACTTTGTTAGAGTGTACGTCTTCCGAGCAGAAAAAATATCACCTGCGTTTATTTCTGCCATAGATGACTCTCAACCCGTGGCTGGAGGCCTGGGAATAGGAAACATTTCCTGGAGAAAGGGAGTTTCCCACCTAGACACCAGTTTGTGCAGTGTTGTTTCCAAGACCCGCGAGTGATATGGCTGAGAAAGAAGCTGGGACTGGAAATTGGCTTCGTCAGCTCAAAACTTCCAAGGTATTATGCTGACTAACACGTGGAGGTGGCTTGGGGAGTGTCTGGTGATCAATCAGCTGACCTTCTCAGCTGGGTTCCTCCCCAACCCACAGGTCCTGAAGGAGCTGTGCCTGGATGTTTACCAAGCCACAGAGAACAGATATTTCTGAGTATCTCCACCAACATTGTGAACATCAATAGAGACATTTGCACAGCCCATGTCAACCCTGGGAACACCGTCTCTTACCATCTCTGGTCATTTATATCAAAGTCTCCTTTCCCTTCCTATAGACTTAAGAAAACCCAGCCGGGCATGGTAGCGCACATCTTTAATCTCAGAACTCAGGAGGCAGAGGCAGGCAAATCTCTGTGAGTTCTAGGCCAGCCTGGTTTACAGAGCGAGTTCCAGGACAGCCAGGGCTACACAGAGAAACAGAGAAACCCTGTCTCAGAAAATAAAACTCCAACAAAAAGAAGAGGAGGTTATAAAGGAGAAGGAGGAGGAAGGGGAGGAGAAAAAGAAAGTCCAACTGTGCAAAAATCCAGTGTATCTGGACTTTAAGCAATGACGGAGGCCGGTTGTACTCAGAGCTGACCTTCATCCACTTCCGCTGAGTGATGGATGGAACTCAGAAGGTGGCCCAAGCTAAAGACTTAGGGAGTCCAGGAAGGAGCTTTGCTTCTCTGTCCACTTGCTGGCTCAAAGTGTGGAGGTGGGTAGCCAAAGGGGTGAACTTACACAATTGTGACCCTTAACCCCTGGCAGGCACTGTGCTGTGGTTGCTGTTTCTCTTCACGTGGCCCTTGAACAAAATATGAAAATTTAACCCACAGGAGAAGACTTTTTAAGCTGAGAAGGAAAAGAGTTTGAGCTGACAAGGTTGGTCTAGTCGGTGTCTGCAGCTGTGTGGAAAGCACGGAGCTGTGGGCACCCACCACGTACAGCTGTTGCAAGGACAGGAAGGGTTTCTGACAGACTGGCACCTTGGAAGAGCCCACCCACTGGACATGATGGATAACCACATCACAAGAGGAAAAGTCAACCAGGAGCCCCAGGGACTGGTTGTGCCCAGCTGACTTCACACCATCCCCTAGCTCCCTCCTCCACCTAAAGGGGCCCTTAGCTAATACATGCTGCTGTGGGATTGAGAAAGGAAGTTAGTAGATGTGGGAGGCTGCAGAGGTGCCCAGTCAACCAAGGGCTTGCTTTGTAAGTACAAGGACCTGAGTTTAACATCCCAGGATGCATTAGCAGTGTGGGATGTGTTTATAATTCCAGTGCTGAGGAGGTAGACACAGGGGACTCTCTGGGACTCCCTGGGACTCGCTGGCTGGCCAGCCTTGACTACTTGGTGAGTTTCAGGCCAGCGAGAAGGAGCCTATCTAAATAAAAGAGGAGACGGCCAGTACCTGAAGATGCACACACACATACACACGAGTGTGCACACACACACGAGTGTGCGTGCACACACACATTTGCACACATGCCACACATGCATGCACACACACATGCACATACAGGTATGAACATGCACACATATTCAGATTCACACACATACACGCATGCACAAGAAATTTAGAGACGAGGATCTGAACTAACCATGGCATTAGTTTAATGCTCTGATCTCATCGTATTGCAAAGTCAGCCTCCAGGCTACCGCGCAGGGATACGCAGTTTTAATTCATTACCGACCATCCACAGTGTGGCTGTGTTGGAGCAAGGACTGAAGTAAATGACTGGCTCAACATCACCACACCCATAGTCCGTGAGCTGGGCCCAGCTCTTGCATGAGTGCACGCTCAGCATGTGTGAGGTTCTGCATTCAATCCTCAGCACTGAGCAAAAGAAAAGTAAATTAATTCAAAAGAAGCTTATATTGTAAAATGGGAGCTGGCTGTGTGGAATCAAAAATAAACATATCCCAGCACCCGGGAAGAAGAGGCAGGCAGGTCTCTGAGGTTGACCTGTAGCCTGGTCTACAGATCAAGTTCCAGAACAGCAAGGGGTACACAGAGAAACTCTGTCTTGCAAAAACAAAATAGGAAAAAAAGAACATGCATATGTGTGTACATGTATATGTGTATTTGTACAAATGCATACTTGGCAGGGGCTTTAGCAGGCATTTTACCAAATTTCTATCACCCTGCCATCGTCTCCCATCCGTGGGTGGAAATGCAGGAGGCTCAGCAAATTAAACTGGCTTCATAACTTTTTTAGGTTTATTTTCATTTTTTTTATTTGTGTGTACATCTATTGTCTGTGCATATGATTATGGGTGCCCTTGGAGACCAGAGGCAGCAAATCCCCTGGAGCCACCTGATGTGGGTCCTCTGGGAGAGCAGCGCACTCTCAGTTTGGTAAAGAATTGCTTCAGAACGCCACCGCAGGCGAGACTGAGGGCACTTCAAAGGTCAGGCGCATGAAATCTCTTCAGGTCTGTCTCACTAGGGAACACTGGGCACACTGGGCTGAGCGTGAAGAGATGGGCAAAGCCTGGCATATCTCCGTTTCTGCGGGAAGGGCTGCCTTCCTGAACACATCCATCCAGGTGACTCAAACCTGGAAGCAGACTTGTGGAAATACACCTTGTTGGAAAGGACTGAAGTGGACCCTGAGAACTCAGGTCTCATGATTTTGAGGACCCAGCTCCTGGGAAGGTGCTACCAGTGAGCCCCGTGGGAACATGTCACGTGGGATACCAGTTTCTAGAAACCAAGGGGCTTGGAGTGGAGCCCATAATACATGGCCGGTGAGAAAGCTGTCCCCTCCCAGAAGATTAAATATGTGATCCCAAAACACAACACATAGAAAGGCAGATGTGGAAGCAAACATTTGTAAACTTAGCCCTGGGGTGGCAGAGCAGGAGGATCACATGGATCTGAGGCCAGACTGGGGTGGGTTTAAAAGGTGGCCCTGCCTCAATAAGTAATAAATAAGTAACAAATAAACAGATAAATAAAACCTCATATAGACACATCATACAAACTCAAGTCTCTAGATAATTTCCAGAACAGTTGAATGGCATTCTTCCAAGTTACCAAAGCCACGGAGACCAAAGCAAGGAGACCGTTATCTACCAGAGTGGAAGGCCAGCTAGACTGATAGAGAGCCATAGGGGAGAAAAAGCAACAGTAATGAGATGAAATGAAACCATGGTCTCCGTGAAAGACAGGCAATGGGAAGATGTCTGAGCAGGTGGCTGTGCTGGGATTCTGGAAGATGCCACACCAGCTCCTATCTTTAGAGAAGAGAGAAACAATGTCTTTAATTTACACGGATCATGAAAACCTGTGTATGAGGCTGGAGATGATCAGCCGTTAAGAGCACTGGATGCTCTTGCAGAGAGCCCAGGTTAGATTCTCAGTATCCTCGGCTGTTCACAACCTTATCTTTAGCTCCAACTCCAGGCATCCAACGCCCTCTTCTGGCCTCTGTTGGCACTACAGTCACAAGTATGTACTCATACATAGCAACACATAAATAAAAATAAGTTTGAAAAAATGATATGCATTGTATATAAATACTTACATATATAATTTACAATTTTCATTTGTTGTTACTGTGTTCATATAATGTGGAGGAGGGGGAATAAGTTCCACAGTGCCTCTATGTGGGTCAGAAGACAGCTGTGTACAGTCAGGTCTTGGCTTCCTTTTTTTTTCCTTTGGTTTTTCAAGACAGAATTTCACTATGTAGTCCTGGATGTCCTGGAACTCACTCTGTAAACCAGGCTGGCCTCGAACTCAAACTCAGAGAGAACTGGCTGCGGTGCTGGGATTAAAGGTGTGCACCACCACACCTGGCTCCCGCCTTCCATTTTTAAGTGAATTTAGTAAGATTGTCAGGCTTGAGTCTTCAGACAGCAAACACCTTTACTCACTGGACCACTGCAGCGGCCTCCGTGTTAGCATTAGATAACGCATGAATGGTACCAAAAGAGCCAGCGGCATTCTTGAGGTTCTTTTGTTCTAAATGCGCCTGAAACCAGCACACTCTGAGAGCCCTCCATTCTGTGTTATAAAGTCCTCCTCTTTAAACTCGCTTTTCCTCCCTCCCTCTCTCCCTCCATCCCTTCCTTTCCTTTGTAAAGTTGATTTTACTGGTACTGGGCATGTGCTGTGGCTTGTGTGTGTATCCGTGTGCCTCAGTGAATATATGGAGGCCAGAGGACAGCCCTTAGGAGACCACTCTCACCTTCTACCATGTTGGCTTTTAGAGTTGAGCTCAGGCAGTGAGGTGTTAGTTAAGGCTACTACTTTCACTCACTAAGTCATCTCAGGGTTGTCTCCCCATCTCCCTCTCCTCCCCCCACTTTCCCTCCCTTTTTCTTCTATCCAGGTAAGTTTTTATGTCCTCTAGGCTGACCTTGAACTCACTAAGTTGCCAAGAATGACCTTGAACTCCCGCCTCTGCCTCTCCAATATTAGAATTGCAGGCATGTCCCACCAACCCCAGCTTATATGTCCCTGGGGGTCAACACCAGGGTTTTGTTCATACTAGGCAGGTGCTCTAGCTACTGAACTATACACCCAGCCACAACATGGTGATCTTTTTTTAAAAAATTGTTTTTATTGAGCTATATAATTTTCTCCCCTCCCCTCCCTTCCTCCCTTCTCCCTTCTCCCCTTCTACCCTCTCCCATGGTCCCCCATGCTCCCAATTTACTCAGGAGATCTTGTCTTTTTCTACTTCCCGTGTAGTTAAATCCATGTATGTCTCTCTTAGGGCCCTCATTGCTGTCTAGGTTCTCTGGCCTTGTGAGTTGTAGGCTGATTTTTTTTTCTTTGCTTTATGTCTAAAAGCCACTGATGAGTGAGTACATATGATATTTGTCTTTCTGGGTCTGGGCAACCTCACTCAATATGATGTTTTCTAGATCCATCCATTTGCCTGCAAATTTCAAGATGTCATTTGTTGACCTTTTAAAGTGTAGGTCAGCTGCAGTTGGAGTTGGAAGAGCTGAATGAAGCAGCCACACGCTGCAGCAGCCTTGCTATGTAGTGCCCCATGCGATATCAAATGACCACTATCTGTTTCAGGAAGGGAGGTGTACAAAGACCCCACTCTCTCGATGAGTCCACCAAAATAAGACAAGTTGCCTGTCTCCCCAACCACTCTAAACTCTCCCCTCTTGGGGAGTGGCAGCTTCGTTCGTGGCTTTCAAGAAGTGAAGATTCCATAGTAGTGGGGACATCCATCCCCTTACACAGAGAGTGTGCAGTCGCTCCATCTCCTCCAGCCCGCCAGCAGCGTCCATAGCTCTGTGGGAAGAGCTGTGTATAGAGGGTGCTTGACGCGATCACTGAGATGCGTGCTCGGGGTTCATTGAACCTTATAAATAACCCAGTAGTGACAGGATGAAAGGTGTGGGTGGGCATTGGCTGGTGATGCTGGGGATAATGACACTTTCCAAGAGAGAGTGACTGAGAACAGATTCATAGGCAAGCACTCCTTTCCCATTAGAGACATCTGACAGCGTTCGCCAGAGCTTGAGCCATGAACATGGGCCAGAAACTCTTTAGAACACGTTTTGTTTTATGAAAAATGACTTCATTTGGGCTGGGGGAAAGCTTAGTGATGGTGGGAAGTGTGTTCCATATTCCCAGATGTCAGAGTTTCTGTGAATTCACCCAGATGATCCCAGGGCTGCTTCTACCCAGGCCCTACCAATCACCTCCATGGTCTGAAACTTAGATCTAAGTAGACACTGACCTCTTGTGTGTATGGGGTGACCACCAAGAGCGGGGGTTAGGGCCTCCTGGGGATGCTCTCCCTACATGCTTCCCTGTGTTCCTGGATATTTATTTATCCATTTACTCATTTAGTTACTTAAAACCCTGGGGCTAGAGGCTTTGCTCACACTGAGCCATGCTCCCAGCCCCTCGCCGGGGGATTCTCGGCAGGGCTCCATAGCTGAGTCCTGCCCGCAGCGTATTACCTTTCAGCATTGTGCAGAGCTTGGCATGGCCAATCTTCTTTTAATTCTCACAATTCCGTCATGAAACTGTCACCACACTTACTGATGTTCACACAGGTAAATGAGGTTACCTGGACACAGTCACATGGTTGTTATGGAGACCAAGCTTTCAGTTAGGTCAGAGTCAGCTCTGTGTTCTTAAACCATTACCCTCAGGTATCATATAGGATTTCAGCTATAATCAGAGAAACGTTCAAAGAAAATGTTATCAAATGGTGCTGGCATAACTAGACATCAACATGTAGAAGAATGAAAATAGA
>JAQHUG010000089.1:876196-908970 GCA_028555095.1 Dicrostonyx torquatus | reverse complement strand
CACACACACACACACACACACACACACACACACACACACACCACTGCTTCATGCCATCCAAAACCGTTCTGCCCTTGCTTTCGATCCAATGATCTTTACTCTTCACAACCAAGTCCTTGGCTGGACTGGAAGATGCGGTTCCTAGATGCTGTCCCATCTGCATACTAATAAGACACTGCCTACTTTACATAATTAGCTTAGCCTTCTATTAATCGCCAGCGAGACTTCCAAACTTGCTGGGTCACAAGAGTGCCCTCTGGGACAGTCTCAGCGCTGGAGGCCTCTGCAAATGAGAGGCCACGGCAGGATAAACACCTCGGATTAGGCGCGTGACTCAGGGGGCTCCAGCAGGAGTCCGCTGGATGGCTGGACCCTACTGGGCCCCACTAATGGCAGCAACCTTCACCTAGAACTGCCTGCCCTCTCCACCCTCAACAGCGCTGTGTGTGACTTTCACATATCCTATATGCCAATATTCTTACCGGGGCAATACTTCAAAAGAGGTGACCTCTGGGCCGAGGCAGGGATTGGGAGCTTGTGGTTATGGTCCTTTCCAGGAAGCCTGAAAACCAGCTGTTGGGTTGCTACCAAGAATTCTCTCCTTAAATCACCCCTGGATGGTCACAAACAGGAGCACCAGGTGCCCCCGTCTCTGGAAACAGGGCCCCTTGGGCCCCCAGGAAGCTTCTGCACTTCGCGGGGTGAACCTGGCTCAGATATGCCTACATTTCTCTTCCAGTGCCACCTGACTTGCTGTCTGTGACTACAGTCCTGGGAAGAAGCCGGGCTCCGGTTAAAAAGAAAGTTGGGAATAGTGCACGGGGCGGAGGCTACTCCTGGGGGCAAGGTGGTCAAATGCTAATATTCTCATCACTTAGGGGAAAGGCCAATAGTTATGGCATTTCCACATTCTTTGTCAAAATTTAAAGGAAGATGAATGTCGGCGACTCCGAGCAGCGCAATACGAATCATGGGGCTTTTCATTCATGGGTATTTATGGGTTTGTATTTGCCTAATAAATATGACAATAGATGAACAGCTGTTGAGAAGGGGAGACCCTGGGCTCAAAGGCGAAAAAAAATATAGAGAGAGAAATCTGTCATCCAGAAAGGGATACTAGGTGGTCTCAGAAGGAACCAGTCCTAAGTGGTTTGCTGGGCTTGGAACTTTGCTCATTCAAAGATGGAACTCAAGCAGATAGCTGATATTGAAGGATGCTGGTGTACACACAGGTGATGAGGCCTAGGGTGGGCCGAAGCTGATAGTGGGCTGCTTCTCTGGCTCCCATGTTGGCTGTGAAAAGCATGGGCGCTTAGTCATCTTTTGCCCCCAGCCCTCTTCTGTACATCCTGTCCAGGGAAGAATGGCAGTAACCCAGAGCTAGAGACCTTGACAGAATTATCAAAGATGTCTCCTCTTTCAATTTTCCTCAGACCGATGAGATCTGTTTCTAGTCCAACTTGCCACAATCAAGAAAGTTTAAGCTCAGCATTAGCCAATTCTGGACCAGAAAGTGGAGACCAGACAGTAGAATAAAGAAGCGTCGGGGGCGGGGGTCAAGGAAACGGGATGTGCATTCTGCGGGAGGTAAGGAAGGACTCTGCAGAGGAAGTGCAATTGAGCTATAATCAACGAGGAAGGAAAGAAAAAAAATGAGAAAACCAGCTGGGAGGCAGTTCAGTAGTACAGAAATGCCTGGCATTTGTGGGGCCTCGGGTTCAATTCCCAGTACTAGAGAAATTTAAATTACGTTTAAATTAAATGAGGAAGAAGTAAAAATGAGCATAAATCAGAACGAGAAAGAGCAGTGCAAAAAGGGAGAGAAGGATGGGGAAGGAAAGAGGTAAGAAAGAAAACGGAGATGGGGGACAGAGAAGGAAAAGAGAAAAGAAGAAAGATCTGGAAGCAAGAAGAAAATCAGAGGCTCACAAAAGACTAAAGAGAAATGAATTCAGAAAAGCATTCTGACCAGCTTTCTTCTCAGGGAACCCCCGCATCGGAGGCTCGCACACCGACCTCTTAAACACCGTTTTGCTCCCGGCTATCCTTATAAACAATATTTTCGATTAAACTTAATTAGTCAGGGGGAGCTAAAAGGCCGGCTGCAGCTGGAGGCCAAGGGTCTCGCCAACGATGTTCATCGTAGGCCGACGTGTTCAGCTTGATTCTCTTTCTGTCTAGTCGCCAGCACACCAGCATACCAGCACACCGGATAGGACCCCAGGCCTGTCCTTCCCTGCACTGGAGCTCCGAGGCTTCCCAAGGCCCAGAACGCAGCACAACGACAGACTCCTGGCTGAGTCTGTCCGAAACAGCAACACCCCCCCCCCACACACACACACGTCATTTCTCTAGCCGCCGGACTTAGAGTTTGCTTTTTATAAGGCAAATCTATAATTTACACATTTTTTTATTCTGCCTGTGATTCGGCCCTCCGAGGTCCGAGGCCATAAAACCCGTGGGGTCTGGCAGAGAGACCCCCCACCTTATCCCCGGAGGCCCCGGGTCTCCCGAAGCTCCCTATCTGCTACAAATAACTGTGTGGAAAGCCGCCAAGAATAAGAAGAAACCAAACACAGTTCTCCGGCCCTTCCAGTCCTCCCAGTTCCTGAGTCCGGGGAAGCCAGGATGCTGCGCTGCTGCGGAAAATCGGCGCGCACTGTGCTCAAAGCACACCCAGGGCTCAAAACACCATGTTCTCCTAGCCTTGGGCCCAGCTACCTTTTCTAGCAAAAAAAGACTCGTGTGTGTGTGTGTGTGTGTGTGTGTGTGTGTGTGTGTGTGCAAGAGAAAGAAACAGAAACATCCCAATCCCTACCATCAGAAAAAGCAAAAGCGAACAAAGTTGTTTTTTTTTTTTTAATTAGAGAACGCTCCCGAGTAGAGATCCAAGCTTTTCACACTCAATGTCTGCCCGAGTGGGTTGTGCAGGCTCAATAAAGCGTGTGCGCCTTGACCGCGCTTCTCATAGGAAATTGACGAGACCCGTGCGAATCCTTGTGTGCGTGCAAAAGTGACTCTCTGCCCGGAGACAATCACTTGTGAATTATCCACGGTTCGGAAAGTGCAGATAACGCGCCAGCGCTGATCGGCGGTGTGCGAATGATCTCCGTACACACGTGCCTCCGACTCCGGGTTTGTGAGACCCACGGTGTGCGAGACTTTCGGGGCAACTTGCCTGCAGTATGCAATGACCCCGGTGCGGCACGCGTCTCCCTGGTTGCTATCAATCGAGTGAACGTGTTTAAAATTGCTACGGAACCGTTTATCCGTGGCCTGTTTCTGCGCGTCCCTGCAGCGCTGCCTCAGCCCGTGCAAACAAAGCCTTCGTGCGGGTGCGCTTCCCGGACGGGAGGCATCATCCCTGTTCCTCGCCGCGGAACCGGAACCGGAACCGAAAGCGAAGGGTGGAAGAGTGTTGCTTTTAGGTCTCCATCTTCTGCTTCCACCCTCTTCTTCCTGGGTAAGATCAGCTCTTTCTGGTTGCCACTGCAACAGCCATCAGAGCTAAGTCGCTTATTCTCAGAAGATTCACGTTCTCTTGTGTGTCCCGTCGGCTCTAAAGTCGCACTGCCCTGTGGGCATCTCCAGTGCTCGGAGCCTCCAAATACCTCCCCTCAATGGCTTTAACAGACCCGGCACAGAGCCACCGCTCCCAGAGAAACAGAAAGTTCGGCTGTTGGGGAGCTCCAACTGAGAAGCTCAAGCCAAGCTTGAGAAGAGCGGGATCACAAGACCGCGCGTCGCTCCAAGGGCTCCACAGAGGAGAAACGTGTCCTAGCTGCAGGTCTCTCTCAGCGCGCGCACGTGTGCCCAGAATTATAATACAATATAACACGTCGTAATATCGGGTATTATACGCACCGCGTTTACCTTCCTTTAGGATTTGTGTGTTGCGTTAGGGTGTGCTTATGTGTTTGTTACGACGTGCTGGGAAGATAAAGAATTTCCTGGCCCATGTGCCCTGCACCTACTCGCTTATTCGACCTCAACCCTCATAAAACAAACAAACAAACAAACAAACAAATAAAAAACCCAAGACCAAGCGACAGTCTTGTTTCTTCCCCTGTGCACAGAAAGCATAGGCACTTGACTAAAGTCAGCCACTTAGGAGGGTAGAAGGAGGTGGGGGTAGAGCTTGGATCGGAACTCAGAGCCTGGAGACTAGCCTAGGAATAAAAGGCAGTCATCCACCCACGGAGCCCAGAGAGGAAGATATTCTATACCACACACCATAATTTCTGGAATAGCCTTGCAATCTATATTTATTTTATTACATTCTCACCATTTGGCTGAGGGGAGAGAGTCAGCCTGCGATCTATAACTCTGGCTGAGACCTCAGCCTGGACAGCTCTAAGGAAAAAGACACAACTAATTTCTAACCTTCTTTTTTAAATTTCAACCAGTAGTTTAATAAAGATTTGTTAATTGAAATTTGTCATGATTAATAATTAAATGGGAATTAATACATCCCAAGTTTATGAAGAAAACTTCATAGTTATACTATTCACAAACATTTTATACTCATTAGTTGTAAATACTTTATCAATTGCTATGATAAAATAAGTTGATGCACAAGTTTCTAACATTCTTTGCTCCTGCCCCAGACCCCACCCCTCCTAAAAACCCCCCCCATCTTCACTGAATAGGAACCAAGTTCAGAGAGGTTAAACTGTTTGTCTTAAGTCACTCAGCAAGTGGAGAATTCCAGAATGGCCATCTAACTAGTTAGTAAGTTTAAGGTGGTGAGGGTGGGGTCCATGGCTGGGCAACAGGTCCTACCTAGGTAAGGGACTCAGCTTTGAGAACATAGGAGCATCCTTTGGGTGCAATGAAGCCCTTCAGCTCTTTTTCCAAGGGGAGGGACTCATGAACACAACTGCAGCTTTTGCAACTGGGACTGTGGTCCAGGCTCCCAGTTGTCACTGACTTGTGGATAATAGGGCCCAGGCTAGGACCTTCATCTCTCCTAACCTTCTGCTTTCTTTGTGTACTCTTAGAGAGGGCAGAGGGTGGTAGGTACACTCAGGGCGACCATCAGGACACTTCTTCAGCTCCCCTCTCCTCTCCAGGTGCAGAAGCGGGGTGGGGGTGGGGGGATTATTATCGCCCTCAGAGGTTTATACTGGCGAATACTGAACCTGGAAAGAACCAGGGTCCAACCCTGTGAAGTTATTCTTATTCTCTTCTAACCAGGACGCTTGATGATTTTTCTCTCCATGTATCCAAACGGTGGGGCAAACTCCCCAAACAAATCTACATTGTGTCTACATCATTGCAAGCCTGCCACAGATTCAAAGGTCCAAGAGAAAACCACTGATATATAATACATCCCCCTCATAAAACAGTTACAAATTGTATCCCTGGAGGTAAGGGCATGCTGCTTTACCATAAACTGTGCCTATTCAGCTCCTATTAGGTTTCTAGAGTTTGGTTTGAGGTACCTAAAATGGCTAAGTTTGAGGGGAAGGATTTCCTTTCTAATTTTTTTCTCCTACTCTTTTGGCTGTTGTTGTTGTTGTTGCCTTTCCAGGTTAAAAAAAAAGTACACTTTCCACTCGTCATTAAAGGATGGCGAAGGCAGAGCCCAAGACGGTTCTCACTCCTTCATTCATGGACACCCGGAGGAGGTGGAGGAAATTTACAGATCAGCTCCTGGGAGGTTCCTCATTCCTCGGGGTATCACCAGGGCCTCCGTGGGCACTTCCGTTTGGGAAACTCTGAGCAGATGATCTTGGAATCTCTACCCCAGACCACCAAGGCACCCCGAATTCTACAGAGTAACCACCTTCAAGCTGGTCACCGCTAGGCTGGCCATCATTGATCATTGTCCCCCACCTTGCCCTATTTCATCCCAGCCCTAGGGTCAGGATGGAAACTTAGAGGCAGTGAGGAACCAAAAGTAACTGGAAATTTCAATTTCAGTGGGACTTTTGGAATCTTAAAGGAAAATAAATAAATAAATAAATAAAAACCCATAACAGAATCTAGACCCGGGTTTCTATAAGAGCAGATTTTGACTTGGGGCAAATGCAGAATATTTAGAATGTTCTCTAATTACTTCTAGATAACTGACTGATTCGGACAACGAATTCAAGGAAGTCCAACACCTTAGGGAGGAGTATTCTGTTGGTGAGGCCAGTTCACGCCATTCTAAAGGAGCTGATGTCTACTGATTTTTCCCTTTTGTTTTAATTCAAAATGCGGAGGATTGAGGGTGGAATTTCCACTAGGCACTGGGCAGAGGGCACCGAGGTGGTCCCTTGACTCTCTCAGCCAAGTCCCCAGAAACAAATCTCTGGGGATTCAGCGGTGTCCCCACGGTGGAGGGGAGGATTTGGGGGAGCGCAAAGGGGGAGGTGAGCACCCTGCAAGGTGACGTAAGTGGCGCTGACGAAGGCGGCCCACTTCACTAAGGGGTCCGCCCGCAGCGTGGGCCGCAGGGATTGCCTCACACTCCGGAGTCAGGCCCAGACACGTTCAGAAAAGTTTTACTGAGCTCCCTCCCGGCGATGGCGACAGCAGCCTTGGCGAAGCTGAGAGACTGGTCACAGAGCTCCCCGCCCCCATCCCAAGGCTTTGGCTTGTTTTTGCTTTTCTTCCCAGAAAGCAGTTTGTGTGACTCCTGGGGACAAGAGCCAGCCTGCAGCTGCGACTACAGACCTGTTAAGGAACTTCGGAGGCAGGAATCAAGAATCTGGCTCAGAAGAGAGCCTCCCCTACCAATCCCAGGGACTCCCAGGAGCAGAGAACGGTCCCAGTCACTGCTGAGTGCTGGCGCTGGCAGGACTTGAAACTATACAACCAAAGAATGAGTCTTGAATTGAGGCTTCAATCTTAACTGTATCATACATATTTCCCTTGTCTACCAAAGGCTGGTTTGGGGGGTCTTTTGTTACCTACCTGGATATCCCAACTCAGTCCCAAACCTAAGAAGAAATCTGATGTGTTAAAAAAAACCTTTAGGGTCCTGACCTGTCTTTGGACCTGAGCTTTACAGAGGTGGCTTGGAAACCTCACTCTCAGTGCATGCTGGGATTGGAGGAATGTGACTGCTCCCTTGGAGCTGCTGTGAGGCAGGAGGCACGCTGCATGCAAGGCCCCAATTTCATCAAACTCCCATCCTGCCAATGTCCTCCCAGCACCTAGGAGAGGCCACCTTAGTCCTCCCACCTCTCCCCTTGTCAGACGTCTGAAGCCAAACAGTCCAGTGAGACCAATAAGGACATTTACACCGAGGCTGGGGCTAGGCACCCACTGGGACATCCATGCCTATGCCGACTTACTCTAGGGGCTGTGGAGAATGGACTTGCCTGTAATCTTGCTCAAGACCATAGCGCGAAGGCTGGAATTCTTAGTGCCACTAAGAGCCCAGGTGAGAGATTTAGAAAAAGAAGAAAAGAAAAAGAAGAAAAAAAGAACAGGAAGGCCACACCAGAGACAGAAGTGATATCAGACTAGCCACTGTACCTTGGTGACAATACATAAAAGACAATTGCTCTTGGTTAGGCTGCAAACCTAGATGTTAGAGGACTGGTGTCTGGTCCCCACCAGTCTTTGGCAGCAGCCATCATAACAAATAGAGAGAGAAAAGAAGGGGTATACATGGAAAGAACTTGGGGTGAGGGTAAAATATCTTAGAAATAATACACCAGGAGGAAGCAGGGACAGTTTATCTGCACTCCCACCCCTCACTGCTTGCCTGTTTAAAACCCCTAAGTAATTTTAGATCCTGTCTTCAGTTAATACATCTCTCTTCTTTTCCCAAAGGCTGACAGGGAAGCACCAGGCTGCAAGAGTTTGTGGAGAAGGGTCTTTAAGAGTTTCCACATTGTTTAGCGACACAAAAGTGTTTGCGGTTCCCCGGCCCCTCCCCCTCCCCAAACTCATTTCACTTCAGGACTACAATTGTTTGAGGGTGCCTTAGCCACATAAATCCTGCTCCCAGATTAATCTCCCTGCTTACTTGCACTGGGCACGGTATCCACTCCCCCCTCGAGAGGTCTTTAAAGGAGGGCACCTCACAGAGATTTATTATCAAGGAAAAATAGTTTATTTTTATAGCTGACCTTGGAAAGGTGGGGGTGGGAGCAAGCCACGGAAAGGAAGAAACATAGTGGCTCAGAGGGCTGGTTTGGGGGGTGCTGTAAAAGATTCTTCCTGCTTGAACTTTTCTCCTGGCCACACTTGGTTGGGCCAAGAGTCAAGGCAAAGGTTGGAGGGACTAAGTCAAGATCTGCTAAAGGTGCCCTTGTGGGACTCCTGATGCTTGTGTGTGTGTGTGTGTGTGTGTGTGTGTGTGTGTGTGTGTGTGTGCATGTGCGAGCCGATGAATGGGGCCTCTTCAAAGACATGAAGCTAGGGCTTGATCCCCCAAGCCCACTATGATCTTTGAGGATACAAGTGGAGGTTGTAGACACACTATGTGTGTGGTCTGTTGCAAGAACCCTCACTAGTTTCAATTTTTTTGGGGGGGGGTTGGGTTATTCTTGTCAACAAAGTGCACAGTTTCCACGAAACCCACTAATGAAGCAAAATGTCCCTTTTGCTGGCCCAAGCTGGTCCAGTGGCCTGGACACTCAAGTTTTGTGCTTCTGGCTAGGTCTGGCACTTCAGCCCAGCACTCCAAAGGCTCTGGAAACCAGTGTGGACCACAGGTTAGACTCATAAGAGGGTTATCGGGAATATCAGCCGAAGGAGCAAGGGCCCTGATGGGACAGTGAGTCTCTCACTGCCCTTCTGACTTTGAGCCCTTACCAGAGCCTCTTGAGGACTCAGTTTCCCTTCAGACTTTTATTTGGCGACAGTGTCTCATCTTAGTCTCCAGCCCAGCCTCTAACTTGAGATCCTTCTGCATTAACCTTGGATTACAGGAGGAGGCACCCTCTCAGGTTTTCTGCAAACTTTTGGAAAGGACTTTTTGTTGTTTTTGTTTGTTTGTTTTGAGGCACACACTGGTGATCTCTTTGTCAGGGCTGACTGCCTTGGCAGAGAGCAGGGAATGATGCTCCTTGCATTGGGTGGATGTTGGGGTTTTTGTTTGTTATTGTTATTTTTTTAAAAAAATTAAGCATTAAGGTGATTTTGCAGCAACCCAGGGGTCTTGGGCAGGCAAAGTTCTCCTGTTTAATTGCTTAAAGGCTAAGCACTGCTTGTCTCAGAAGAGGACTCCAATGAGCCAGAAGGCTAGCCCAGTCCTACTGGTCAGAGCTAACTGGGGCTTCCCTGTGAGCAGAGCAGGGTGAGAGGGCGAGAGAGGCAAGTTCCCTTTGATTGCAGGCGCAGACTGTCCGGCTCCGCGGCGTCTGTCTGTCTGCGCATCTGCTCACGGGTCCCTCTGCCCCTAGTGAACTCTGTGCGGGGACCCGACGCGTCCAGCAAAAAGCAGAACCTAGGCTAAGGCCGAGAGTGCGGCCACGGTGGCCACTCTCCGGTCTGTCAGAGGTCTTGGTCCACCCGAGCTGAGCCGCAGAGGGTTGGGAGGGGGTGCGGCGATTAAAGGCCTCACTGGAGCTTTTGGTGACTTCTGCAAACACTGACGGATCACACTCTCGAAGGTCTCCCTCGAGTCAGGGCACCTGCTCAGAGCAGCAGCCAACTGTGCACCCACCGAATGGAACCTACCTGGGACTCCCTTAGGGAGGCGCCCTGTTCAAGTCCCTCCTTAGACAGTATCAAAGTTCTCTTAAAAATAGTTTATTGTCTGAAATAAGGCTTTATTTTATAATGATTATACAAATTCCTCAGCACATTAAACTTACAACAATCTATTTTCTCTGAAAATTCCTCTTTTCCCAGAGGAAGCTATGACCAGAGACATTAGGCAATCCACTCAGGCATGCACAGTAATAAGGAGGGGGAACTGTGAACTCAAACCCACTGGAGCAAAAATGTAAAACTCTTATGCGCCGCAGGCAGGTCCTCACAATAGCACCCCCTTTGGCAGGAGACACCCCGATAAACGCACTAGTTTCATGGTGAGACAGGAGCACACATCACTTCAGCGCAGAAGGCTGAGGTGTGTGCTTCTCACTAGGTAGGGTGCACAGGCTAGCATCCCCTTCTCAGGACCAGAGAGAGCATCATCCCTAGTGTGGCTCTCACTCCCACCTCCCTACTTTAGGGTGTCTGTCTCTGAAATACCAGACTTTTGACTGCCAGAGTGGGTAAGAAAGGGACAAATTGACTCAGGCTCTCCCAAGGCTCCTCACCCACCTGACGACTTACCTGGTGGTGGCAGGATGAACGCTGGCCTTCGCTCAGAGCCTAAGCCTTGTCATGGGAGCATGCACCGGGGCACCAGGGCTCGAACCCCTCCATCAGGCTGGCGGCAGCCGGTAAGCCAGAGGGGAGGGCAGCGGCTGCCCTGGGGCAGTTGATGCCGGGTCGGGCACTCAGGGCCGGCTGACCGCCAGCGGCGCTTAGGACAGCGACGAGATGCCTGGCCAGGCCGTTCTGGTTACAATCACCTCACACACCGTCGCATTCCGCCCCCCACCCCATCCTTACCCCGAGTCTGAAGTCACACCTTCTTAGGCCGTGGAGCTTCGCTGGCGTGGGGGCGATGAGTGAGGGCTAGGCTGTTAATCCACAGCTCTCAGGCAGGTCCCTACAAAGGAATATTTTTGGTAGCCAGGAAAAAGAAAAAGAAAAAAGAAACACCCACCAATATTGAGTAGGTACACCGCCTCCTCCTTTATCGACCAGAAATTAATTTTTCTACTTAGTTAACCGGGTACCATTGTGTTTCTCATTATTTTCTGCAAGAGATTTTTCTCTCTTAGATGTAGTTAAAGGGAAGAAAAAAAAAAGCTAATTCCATCTGTTAGGGAAAATTTACCCATTGCATTGAGAACTTATGTGTTTTAATTATATTTTTAAAAAGTCCTTGTAGGTGGAGGCTTATTTTGCAGATGAATAGTTACAGATTTGAATCCTGTTTTTGGAGCACAGATGTAGGGGCATTTGTCTTTCTCAGATTTTGAGGTGAGCCTGTGATAAAGGCTGGTGAGATCTAACCATAAACATGAGGAAGAGAAGCCTCCACTGACTTGTCTTCAAAAGCGACTGTCACCACATTAGCCCTTCAAATGGCACCATTTCTTCCATGTTTGTGGCATGCTTTGTGCCAGGCAAGGACTGCACCCCAGAAGGCGTTTTCTTGCCTGGCCCTGGAGGGAGACCCTCGCTGAGATAGTTCTGCAGTAACTGGAACTAAGCTTTATTTCCCTGCCAGTCTGGAGACCCAGAGGCCCCAGGAGCCACCCTGCTCTTCCTTTGCTCTGTGTATGAGTCTATTTCCCTGTCAGGAGTCAGGGCTTGAGCCAGGCTTCGGGGTCATGAAGGCTGTGTGGGTCCTTCCCCCATCTGGAGAGCAAGGCCTAGGATCCTCAGAGCAATTAACCTCACCCACCCTCTCCTTACCCGTTTCCTTAAATAAATGTGACAGACGTGAGCCTAATGATCTGCGGGGAAAGATCTATATGCTTCAGGGCCCAAACACATGGCTGCCCCCTCCCCAGGTCGCCAGGCAGACCGACTTCAAAGCACAGAGGGTTGGTGCCATTCAGGGCTTCCTGGCTGGCAGGAAACAAACAAGCAATCAGCCAGGGTCTTTAGATGATAACAGCCATGGACACTGGCACTAATGATCATGAAGATGGTGGTGGTGATGCTGGTGAGGGTGATGATACTGCTGGTGGTGGTGATGATGGTTATGGTAGAGGTGCTGCTAGTGGTGATGGTGGTGGCAGTGTTGATGATGATGGTGCTGCTGCTGATTATGGTGATGATGGTGGTAAAGCTGGTGATGATGGTAGTGGTGGTGATATATTTTGTTTTACCCCAGTTGTCAGGTTCTGAGCTGGAGGCTTTATATGGACAAATTCACCCCTTATTTGCAACATCGGGGGAGGGTGCAGACAGTAGGTAACCCCAGCTTAAGATCAAGGACAGCTAAAGTCATATGTATACCTTTAGATCCGGTTATGGTAAAGTGAGTTTTGATCCAGAGCCACCAGGCTTTTAAAACAATACTACAATTGGATTAAAAACATTTTTTAATGCACGTGATAGAATAAAAGAACCAGAAAGCCAGGCATGGGGGCATAGGCCTATAACCCCAGAGGACCGTTAGTTCAAGGCCAGTTTGGGCTACCCTGTCTGAAACACAAGGAATAATGAAGCAGGCAGTCCCCTGTCTCCCAACCCCCATCCCCACTTGTGTGTTTTGTGGCCTTTTCACTTGCAAATGAACCTAGAAAGAGTTCTGTACTTTGCATCTTTATTTCTGACATTTGCTGGGATTGGCTTTTAGCTACTGTTCAGAGAAACAAGGTATTTGGTGGAGTTGATCTGCTAGGAACAGTGCAGGGCTGAGCAAACTCAGCGTCATAGTAGGGGCTTAGAAACAGAAGGTGGGAATGGCAGGAAGGGAGGGAGGGAGGGAGAGAGACAGAGAGAGAAGAGCAGAGATATCAGAAAACCCAGACGTCTGTCGCATTCCTACGGGAGATAGCGGATGTTCCAGGGACAGAGCAGCTCATCTTCTCTTGGCACGGGTGACACCAGCTTGTATTTCAGGGCACACTTTTAAAGCCTTAAATGGTCTCCTTCAGTGAGGGGCAGAGTCAAATTCACTGTGAGTTTTGCACCGGGCAGGGAAGCCTTTGGCCCCTGGACAGCAGGACAGGACACAGGGAGCCTTGCCTATTTTGGTCCTTGCTGTCCTTTGCCAGGCGGCAGTGGGATGTCAGGGAGTATGTCTGTTCCTTCCCCCTCCTGGCCCCCAACACCTTCTGACTTCATGGTTTTGAAAAATTCCCTTTGATGTGTTTTCCCCAGATGCTAAGTAGGATGTTTTATTAAATCTGTGATGTTCCATGTAGAAGCGTCCAGGCTGTACCACAGTGGCTGTTCCAAGGACCTGCAGGATCACTGTGGAGAAATCAGAGTGGACAGGACAGGATGACAAGGGCGATGGATTCAAGAAGGAAAGATCCACCATGACCTTCAGACCCTTCAAAGAAGCCCTCGTCCCCATCTCCCTCTGGCTAGAGTCTGGCAAGAGGAACAACCCCTTCCCCAATTTCCTTGTCTCTATTTTATTTGTCCATTTTTCCATCACTCCTATCACCTGTGTTTCTTTCTGCTTTCTCCTGCCCCCCTCCTTCTTCTCCCATCCATTCCCCCCTCCCCCCTCTTCTCTCTCTCACTTCTCACTTATCCTTCTGCCTTCTGTAGCTTCCCTCCCCCTTTCCCATTCCCTCTTTTTTCCTCTCTTTAGATCTCTGTTATTTTGGGGAGGGAAAATTATAATGAGAAATGCATGCCAAGTCTCTGGGGCCTCCCAATTCAAAGGATTTTGGGAAAGGACCCTTAACAGAGACAGCAAGTTCCGTTGACAACAGGAGGGGGCAGAGTGCAAATTGAAGCCATCCCACCCCAGGCAGTTTGCAGTTTATTTTAGAGGTCTATGCATGCCTGTTTCATGTCTAGAAAAATTTTCTAAAGAAATAATCAGAACCACAAGCAAATATTTTATCTACAAGAATGTTCACACCACGGCGGCATCTAGTAACAGAGAAACTAGGATCTTAGAGGCCTCGAAATAAGGGGTAGTACAATTATATTCTGTGCAGTGGAGGGATACTATGCAGCCATTAAAAGTTCAGCCTTGCATGAGAAAAGTCAATGAAAGAGAGCACGTAGTTTTGGGATTCCTTTTTCAAAATGTATGTGTGTGTGTGTGTGTGTGTGTGTGTGTGACAGACATTGAGGAGACAGTGGATATGTCCAGATGCTAAGATATGCAGGATGCCAGGGTTGAGAAGGAGAATGGCGGAGAGTTTGGGAGGTGTTGGGCAAGAGTTGAGATGGAGAGAGAGACAGAGAGAGGAGAAAGACAGACAGACAGAAAGAAGAGGCAGATAAAACCATCAAAGCCCAGGTCCCTCCTCTGAGAGACTAAATCAGGGGCCCCAGCTGAGGGACAGTGTCCCTCCGGAGCCTCTGGAGATAAACTGCCTCCAAACCATAGCAGCAAGCAGAGTTTTCCAGATTTGCCCCTTGGGGTAGCATCAGAGCTCCCCCAAAGTTCTGATTTTATACCACTAGCCTGCCAGGAGCCCTGGGGGGAAGCAGGGTACTGCCTGCACAGCTTCCACTTGTGATAGTGAGCTCTGGCAGCCAGAAGCCGTCCAAGAGGCCAGGAGTTAACACAGAGCGGCTCAGCACCCTCTGGAAAGGGTCTTTGAGCCTGGGGGACATTTGGTTGATATTACAGAAGAACAAATCCAGCTAAGACGGTAAAATGGCCAAGTTGGGTGTTTCAGTGGAGACAGGCCCAAGGGTCCTGAGCTAAGTAATCACAGAAACCTGGAAGCCTTTCACAGGAAGGCTGAGTCCTGAGGTGGAGGAGCAGAAGGCCTGGAGGCTGAGGCTTGTAGAGAAGGGTATGGCTGCCTACTCTTGCCAGAAGTCTCAGAGGCACCACTAACCCATACGTTTGTTTATTTCAGCCTATTATATGTTAGATCATCAAACAAATTCTGCATAGCTATCTCATTTAACCATGCAAGCAATGTCATGCTCTCGTGAGCTTAGTTCCTCCACGGGAGTGGGACGGATGCAACTAGGGCAGATATTGTTTGATGAGAGCATCCTGGGGACTGGATGCTCTGTGCTGAGCATGAATCCTTAAGCTTTCTATTTAATCCATGTGTACTAATTACATTTCTCATGGCTGTGACAAAATGTCTGGCAGAGTCATTGAAGGGAGGGAGGATCTGGGCTCATGCTTTCAGACTACTCTGTCCAGTGTTGCTTGGCCCCGCCTGTTTAGGCAGAACCTCACAGGTGGTGGGATGCTCTCATCACGGGTGGTGGGATGCTCTACTCATGATGAGTAGTGGGATGCTCTCATCATGGGTGGTGGGATGCTCTACTCATGATGGGTAGTGGGATGCTCTCATCACAGGTGGTGGGATGCTCTACTCATCACAGGTGGTGGGATGCTCTCATCACGGGTGGTGGGATGCTCTACTCATCACGGGTGGTGGGATGCTCTCATCACGGGTGGTGGGATGCTCTCATCACGGGTGTTGGGATGCTCTACTCATCACAGGTGGTGGGATGCTCTCTATTCACTGGCAGACAAAAAAGGAGAGGAATGGGAGATAGGAAGGGCTCAAGATGAGATGAAGCCCTAAGGATGCTCCTCCAGTAACATGCCTGTCAGCTAGACTCCACCTCCCGTCTGATGGTGTTACATCATCAGATTAGGAATCCATCAAGGGGTTAAGCCACTAATTAGACCAAAGCTCTCAGCATCCAGTCACTCCATGAAAGCCGTTCACCTAAAAGTCCAGAGCCCCCTCTTCCATGTGAGGCTTTAGGGGACCTGCATATTTGAAACACAACACCCTGTACTTGCATTTTCTATGGTTTCAAAGACTTCTACGCAGACTTTTGTAAGACATCCACCACCTTTATTTTACTGATAATAAGTCATAAAGGCATTTTTTAAAACGTAATTCTTTGGGGGGTCTGTAGAGGTAGCTCAGCTGTTAAGAGCACTGGCTGCTCTTTCAGAGGTCCTGAGTTCAATCCCCAGTTACCACATGGTGGCTCACAACCATCTGTAATGGAATCAGATGCCCTCTTTGGGTGTGTATGAAGACACAACACTCACGTATATAAAATACATTCCATAAATAAATCTTTAAAAAAGTAACTATTTGATATTTAACATATAAATTATATATATAATTTTATCCCTTATTATTGATCAAAAACTTGCAAATTGATGAGATACATTCATTTATTTTTAAGTGGAGATTAAATTAAGATAAATACTAGATAATGCAATGCAAAGGGCATCTTCCATTTTTTTCAGAATTGATCAATATTTTTATTTTATTCTTGCCAATACTGAGTGCCCTTTACATTAATACTTTTTTGAAACATGGTCTCACATGGTCTGGGCTCAGTATACCTCTGTCTCTCAAGTGCTGGGATTACGTGCGCGCGCGTGCACGCGCGCGCGTGTGTGTGTGTGTGTGTGTGTGTGTGTGTGTAATAGCACCTGGTTTATGCTGTATGCTGTGCTGGGGTTTGAACCCTGGTCTCCTACATGCTAGCAATCACTCTCCCCATGCTGCTGCATATTGTCAGCCTCAAAATATCAAGATTGCCCTCATTTTACAGGTGAGGGAATGGGAATCAGGAACCCCTCCTCCTAAAAATTCTAGGCAGTGACACAGGCTGAGGCCATTTCCCAGCTGTAGTCAGAACTTGGCCACCAGTGCCTGACATAGCCAGAGATCCTCATATGTGTGTGTATGTGTATGAGCATGTATGCACTCGTATGTATAAATGCTCTCAGGTAAATGTGCATGCATATGTGTGTGTGTGTGTGTGTAGGCTTCAGATGAAGCAGGAGCCATCTGCCCTGTTTATTTTATTTTATTGTTTATCTAAGATTGTATTTTATGTGTATGGGTGTTCTGCCTGCATGTGTGTCTGTGCACCACATTCATATCTAGTGCCCAAGGAAGGCAGAAGAGGGTTGGACCGCCTGGAATTAGAGTTACAAAGAACTGTGAGCCACCATGTGGGTGTTGGAAGTCAAACATGGATCCTCTGGAAAAACCACCAGTCCTCTATCTGTGAGCCATCTCTCCAGTCTCCAGATCTTTATTGTAAAAAAACAAATCCTCTTAAAGAGGACTGGAGAGATGGCTTAGAAGCACGGGTTGCTCTTGCAGAGGACCCAAGTTTGATTGTCAGCACCCACACTGAGGCTCACACCCATCTATGGCTCCCGTTTCAGGAGATCTGGCTCCCTCTCCTGGCCTCTGTGGGCACTGCAACATATGGCGCACATACAAGCCTGTAGGCAAAATGCTCATACACAAAAACAAATCTTTTTTTTGAAAAAAATGAAGATTTTATTTTTTATTGTGAGCCTAGCCTTTAAGAAGATTTTGGAGGGTCACCTGCTGCTAAGTGTCACTGGGGTGGGAAAATCTCCACAGATTGTTGAGGTAGGGGACAGTGGATGCCGAGAGAAACCAAATCCTATTGTCACTGTAGTATGGGTTCTTGATCTGGATGGATAATTTCAGAACTGACAAACACACACTTCAGTCTCAGCCGGTGGCTTTCATCTGAGTGCAACACAAACTCTGTTAGACACAGGAGCTGAGGCAGGGGGTTTGGAGGAGAGCAGCGCCTGGGGTGCCCGGGGCGCCCGGGGAGTGAGCTGCCCTCCTCCACCCTGCCTCCCCTCCCCAGGCTAATCAATGGCCAGGCTTACGGGCTAATACGTCTGGACTCTTGCACTTTTGACCTAGCTGCTAGATAGCAATTCCTTCAGCTATATCTTGGAGGGTTTGAGGCTCCGAGAGTCCACTTGATAAATAGATGACATTTTATTTATCTAAATTTCTGGAGGAGTGGTGTTTAGTTTAAAACGGAGGAATGCCATTTTTAAGCCATTTATTTGAGGATGATGAGTTCAGAGCCCGGCTCTGTGAGGGCAGAGAACAGCTCAACAGGGAGAAACTTTAAATGAGAACTCTTCAGGCCTGGGTTTCTTCCCGTCTTTCTCTGTTCTTCTGGGCTTAAGCAGGTGCTGTTTTTAACTGATGTTGTAATATTTCACAACCTATCCTGTGGTTGAAAATGCCTTGGCGGTGCCCCCCATAATCATTAAGTACGATGATAAAAGGCTAAACACGGTTTTACTGAGTTGATTACTTGTCTTGTTGCTAGGCAGAACACTCGACAAAAGCCATTTAAGGAAAGAAAGGCCTATTCTGGCTCACAGTTGGACGTGGGGAGCACGGCATGGGGCGTGAGGATCACAGGGCATCTGTAGTCAGGAAGCAGAGATGGGTGAATTCTGGTGCTCAGTTCGCTTCCTCCTGCTTTTCAGCCCATTCCAGGTTGGAGTCCGTGGCAGGTGGACACCCACATTTAAGGTGGATTGCTCTACACCAATTACGCCAATCCTGGCACCTCTCAGACATACTCACGTGCTTGTTTATATGGTGATTCAGAATCTCCTCAAGCTGACTGTCAAGATTAACTAGCGCAGTTATTATTTCTTCAAAATACCCAAGTAGAGCCGGGGGATTGTGTAGATGAATAATAAAAACCAGAGACAAACACTAGGGTCCAAAGATCAGAAAAGCAAAGCAGTGAAGGCAATAGAGAGCTCTTACCTCTAAGAAATCCTCAGCCTGAAAGAGAGTGAGTTCCTGTCTCTTCCCACTCTGGTGCTGGGAATAACGGTGGGAGCCACCACCACCTGGATCTGTTTCTGCACTGAGCTTGTGTAGCCCAGGGTGGCCTTGAACTCAAAGAGCTCCATCTACCTCTGTCTCCCAAATCCTGGGATTCAAGGTGTGTGCCACCACTGCCTGGCCTCTGGTGGCTTAGTCTCTGACCTTCAGCAAAGCTTTATTTATTAAAACATAAATAGAATATCACTATAGGGGATGGCTCGGTGTGCAAGGGTGCTGCCAAAGCTGCCGGCCTGAGTTCGATCCCTGGGTCCCACCTGCTAGAAGGAGAGAGCGGATTCTTGAAAAGTTCTCCCCTGATCTCCATACACATACTGTGCTGTGCACACATGCACGTACACACAAGCAATGAGTACATGTAATAAAATAATGAAAAAATCAAGCCCAGGTAGGAAATAGCAAGAACACTTATCCTGTGGCTGAGTAGTCCCATTTCTAAATGCATAACAACACAGACTTGCATAATAGTGTCTACAGGGTAATTACTGTTGCGGCATTTGGAATAGGGCAGGACTAGAAATCTTTTAAGAGCTTACCCGTGGGAATCTGGTTCAAGGAATCACGGCTTAACCTTTACATAGTACCGCCATTAACAGGAAGAAAAGGACATGTGACCCTGACAAGCAGCGCGAAGGAAATACCAAGACCCATGACTGAGTCTCGCATATGTGCAGACTTGCATGTCCAGACTCGCAAAAGAAGGACTCAGTGTCCCAAGGATGAGATGATAGTGGCTGCCCTGGGTTGGGGAGCTGAGCTGTTGGGACCAACGGTGGGAAGCAGCGTGCTCACTCTCCCTGTATATTTTCATGGCTTTGGGAACCTAACTCCCCAAACTCTGAGATGATCAATGCACAAAGGAAGAGGCAGGCTCTTCCTGAGAAAAGAATACTGGAAGAGACCAACTGCCTAGGCTCAGCTGTCTATGGCAGCATCCAGAGTGCTTTCCTCTTTTGCTGTCTGCACTTTCTGCTATTTCAGAAATGAACATAAAAGGATTCTTTTATAGGTATTTAAATAGAAGGAAGTCCATGGCTTTCCATTCCTCAGCCTCAATGGCACCAATTTCTTTGTGAGTGCTCCCTATCTCCAAAATGGTCATTTGAGACAGATTGGGGGGAGTGGGGAGCAAGAATGACACTAATAAAATAGTGGTTTATGGGCATCTGAAAATCAGGAAGGGGATTGCCAGATGCATGACGGCCCAGACAGAGAGCGGGGAGGGGCTCCTGGTCCAGGATGCAGAAAGATGCTTCTCTGAGGTTTACCACTGCTGCTGTCTCCAGGACCCCAAGTGCCTGGCACTGTCAAAATCACAAAGCTCAGGACCATCTTCCCAGGACAGACACATCCAGACGTTGAGCCCCTCCAGAGTGACCTTGACTCCTCCTTTGTGACGAGATGACAAGGCACCCAGTGCCTGTGATTGTGCTGAAAACTTGTAGGTTTCTTTCTGAGGACTGAACCAGGACGATCCCCTTGAGCATGGAACAAACATGGCGTCACTCCACACTGGCTCGTCAGTGGGTTCGTTGATCATGGTGCATCCACACGGTGGTCCTTTCTAGAAGTGAAGTCTTGTGCTCCCATATCTGTTCGTGTCTTCCTTTTCAGCAGGCTGGCCTAAACTTCTAGTTTCCTCACCTGGGAACTTTACCTGGGAACTGGTAAAGTTCTTATCTGGACATATTGAGAGGTGAATGTGCCCCCACCCAGAGGCCGGGCCCGGGTTAATGGCCAGTGGGACGTGGTATATAAATCCCACAGCTTTTCTATCAATGGGGCAGGTCACTGCGGTCTTCCAGGTCTGTGGTCCTCCATTCCCTGTGTGACTTAGCTGTAGAAGCCCACAAATGCCAATGCTCTGCTCTCTATGTTCTCTCCCTGCCTGCCTCCTTTCCTTCCTCGGCCGCTCCTGTAATTCCTGGCATGGCCGTCCAGTTAAAATGTTCATTCTGGAGCATGGTCTCAGGATCTGATTCAGGAGACCCAGCCCATAGTATTCACTGTGTCGGCCTCTTGGGTCCCCTTTAAAAGCCCATTTCCCTTGGGGCCGGGGAGACAGGCAGTTTAGCAGCTAAGAGCACTGGCTGTTCTTCCAGAGGAACTGGGCTTGGTTCTCAGTGTGGGTGCTTGCATGTATGTCTGTGCACCATGTGTGTGCAGTTCCCATGGAGGACAGAAGAGTGTGTCAGATCGCCTGGAACTGGAGCTCCGTGTGACTGTGAGGTGCTGGTTGGGTGTCCAGCCCTTCTTTTATAAAAACGACTTCTAATTACATAGCAGCTTCCATCCTTCCTGGATAATATCCCAGGATGGTCTGGTTAGCAGAAGTCTTATAGGTTATGGTCTGTCATGTGACCCAGGCTCTTTTCTTCCCACTGAAGTCCTGCAGGAGTCCTCTGCACACAGGTGAGCTTCATGCGTAAATACCAGGTCAGTCCTTGACAAGGAGGTGACCCATGCCGCATAAAAAATAAATTAAACTTATAAAGAAAGTCCAAAACATCCTTGTTTCAGAAGTGGTACATGACAATCAAGGATTAATAACTACATAAAAGTCTCAGCCCTTGGGGCTCTAGATGGTTTGGGGGAAAGAATGTGGTTTTGGATTTTGGAGTTGAAAGACTGTGAGAATCCACGATGAGGAATTACCCACAGCTGTGTGGTCTGCTGTGCGGGAGTGTCTCAGGGCTAGGCCGTCCACCCTTGTGGTGGTTTATCCCACTGAAATGGTCAGTTAGGTTCACCTACTTCCTTCATCGGAGATGGATCCTGAGACCTAGTGATGGATTTTAGACAGTCGGGTGCAAGAAGATGTTTTCCAAACAGATGGCTCCTGCCAGCTGACTTCTAAACATGCCCCTCTACCAGGCAGCCCTGAGCTCACCCTGGGCCCAGGGGACGCAAGGCCAGCAATGTTGTGTGACTTCTAGGGCCTCCTCAGAACTCCAGAGTACCTCATCCTTTGCCTTGCTTGTCGCAAGAGAAGATGTCATCAAAGGAGAAATCTCACCAGTGTCAACAGTGCCATGAAGAAGCCTGGCAGCCATGTGGAGAGGAGGCAGAGGTGGCAGGACAGTGGGCATGCCCAGGTTCCAGCCACCCCAGCTGACACAAGAGGCAAGATGCCATCTCAGATGCTGAGTCTACCTGATTACTGCAGCCCTAGTGTTCCCCAGATGCCAGTGCAGAAAAGATCCTAAAACCAGGAGAATGTTCTCGAAGAGAATTCCTTGTTTCTAAGGAAGAGCAAGAAAGATGGATAATCCCTCCATATGTGTTTTCCTTTAATCAGGCCAGGTCTGAGGAAGGGGGGAGGTGGGAAGGGAGAGGAGGGGAAGAAGGAGAAGAGGAGAACAAATGCAGCTTTAGGCACGGCTGGGTTAAAGATGTCTGATATATGAGCCAATGCCTGAGATCAATCATCATCAAATGCTATGAGAGCAATGTTCTAATTGCTGTCACGACCAAAAGCTCCTAGTGTGAGAGAGGACATGTGTGAGTTAGCTTGGCTAAGCCTTTCCACAGTGTGTGTGCATTTTGCATTTTTTACTATTAATTTTTAAAGTATGCATATTTTAAATCACATTGCACATGACACAAGCGATTTTTTTTTCTGAGACAAGGTTTCTCTCTGTGTATCTCTGGTTGTCCTGGAGCTCACTCTGTAGACCAGGCTGGCCTCGAACTCAGAGAGATCCACCTGCCTCTGTCTCCCGAGTGCTAGGATTAAAGGCGTGCGCCACCGCAACCTGGCCGACAAACTATTTTTATAAAACAAAACAAAATACAACCTTGTGGAGTCTTGAACTTGGCTCAGGGATCTAAAGAGTTCTGCACCTCTGAGACAGGGGGGAGGCCCCCACAGAGGGCCGTTTCCCATCGCTGTGACAGAAAAGCCTGCACAGACGGTTAAGGGAGGAAAGATCTATGTCAAGGCAAGGCTCCAGAGGGTTTCGTCTGCCACACCCTGACAACCAGGAAACAGAGGCTCAACAGGAAATAGTCAGGGATAATAAGCTGTAGTAAGAGGAGCAGGCTGTGTCCCACCCGTGAGTGTCCCGCCCAGCTCCCCGTGTGGGCGGGCTGGCTTACATTTGAAATAACTACACGGAAATTGTATTAATCAAATTACTGCCTGGCCCATTATCTCTAGCCTTTTCTTGGCTAACTCTCACATCTTGTTTCAACCCATTTTTAATAGTCTGTAAGTCACCACGAGGTAGTGGGCTTACCGGGAAGATTCAGCATGTCCGACCCTGGCAGCTTCATGGTGGCTCTCCGTGAGCTTCCCTATCCCAGAATTCTGTTCTGTCCTCCCTGCCTATCTAAGATTTTGCCCTATCAAAGGGCCAAGGTAGTTTCTTTATTCAACCAATGAAAGCAACCCAAATACAGAAGGACCCTCCTACACCAATAAGCCCTGGAGGATCTAACCGTCAGTGACCTTCTTCTTCCAGTTCAACTTTGCCTCCTAAATTTCCAGAATCTTCCAAGATAGTACCAACAACTGGGGACCAACATGGACATTTTATACCCAAATGATAATAGTGTTTGTTTCTCAAAGGAGGTTGACCCAGGTGTTTGTTCTGCAGGGAGGGGCGCTGTGTATGCGTGTGTATGTGTGTGCGTGTATATGTATGCGTGTATATGTGTATATATGTGTATGTGTGTGTATGTATATGTGTGTGCGCGTGTATATGTGTGTATGTGCGTGTGCGTGTATATGTGTGTATGTGTGTGTTGCAGATGGTTGGATGTGTGTATGTGTGTGTTGCAGATGGTTGTGAGCTGCCACATGTGCTGTAAGAGCTCTTTCCATTTCTTTAACCAATAGCCTTTAAGATACCAGCCCACTTGGGTGTGGTCTCTTGTAGTTTTGTATTGGGTTTGGAACTCTCTTAATTAAAAAAAAAAGGAGGGGAGGTGCTGTGGGAGCCTTCTAGGCTCTTATAGGCTATTGGCTGAAGGAGCAGAAGAAGCTCCCACAGCACACATGGGTACTGGGGATCAAACCCAGATCCTTTGAAAATGCAGCCAGTGCTCTTGACCACTGAACCATCCCTCCATCCCCTTAGATGACAAGTAAGGTCACAGGTCATGTTGCATCAACTTCGACTTTGTGAAACCATTACACTGTGGTGCTGCCTCAGTGGCTCCCAAAACCCTGCCTTAGAAGCCAGTCCCTCATTGGCGTCTCCATCACCCTCTTGCGGCATCTAATCCAAGTTGTCTTGACCTTGGGGTGGCCAGGCTGGCCACTACTTCCCAGGTGACAACCCACAGTAGGTTTCACAGCTGTCCACGCCCAGCAGGCCACATATTTCACACCCTCTTTCTGTCTCCACAGAGTCCATTGGAAGTCATAGCCTGAATTCAGGACGTGGTGGCTTGTGGTCAATTAGGAGCCCAGCCAAGGGGAGCTGGCTGTTTACAGTCCCTGCCTTGATTGGCAGGTCCACCCTCCCAGGCTGCCTTGAATCTTTCTTGTGTTTTGAAAGCATCTTGGAAACACCCGAAACCCTGCCAAATGCAGCTTCTGCTGTTTACTGCTTCAAGTTCTGGCTTCTTTGGCTTCTAAAGGGACAGACAGAAGCCACTCTCTGTCATTTTTACCACTGTCCCCACACGGAGGTCTCATGGATCCTCTGAGGGGGGAAGAAACCAGATCTGAGGTCCTTTCCTTAACTGAACACACACCCTAAGAGAGAGTTTTTATTCGGGTGCATGAGTCTACCTGAAACGATTTTACTCTGTGTGTGTGTGTGTGTGTGTGTGTGTGTGTGTGTGTGTGTGTGTGTACATGAATGCACGGGTGCCGACCTACTCAAGGTACTAATATGGAGGTCAGAGGACAACTTGCTTCAGTCAGTTCCCTCCTTCTGCCATGTAGATCCCAGGGATCGAACTCAAGCTGTCAGCCTTGGCAGCAAGCTCCTACTCAGCCATCTTGCCAGCCCTTGGTTTTTTTGTTTGTTTGTTTGTTTGTTTTTTAACTTCTGCAAACCTCATTAGGTCATCTATAAACTGCCACAAGTGACAACACTCAGGCTCAAGAGTTGTCAAATTTGTCACCAAATGGCTATTAGGAGGGACCTGTGTTTTGGAGTGCCCCAAGTGGCACAGGAAGGTTTGAGGCAGGGAGCAGGCAGGTATGGGGAGCCATCTGGGTGTGGGAAGATACCCAGAAGTTTGTCTGTCCTCCCCCTCCAAGGCTGGCAGCACTGCCCTCCCCAAGTGTGACAGCTACAGAGACATCAGACATGATTCAGTGCCCCTGCTCCCCAGCCACACTGAGAGCCATTGCCTTTGCCCAATGCCCGGGACATCGTAAGGACTCAATCAACTCTCCCTCATGTTAATATTGCCTTTGTAACAGAGTCACACATCTACTGGACATAAAATGTTCAATTGCTCAATTAACGTAACTCTTCTGGCATTTTAATTGTCTGCGGAGGGGTCCAGTTTCTTGTTCTACCCACAGGCCCTGTGGGTCACATGCTCCATTTAACCTCAGATGCAAACTTCTCCATATTAAGAGCTTTTGAATTTGTCGAATATCAAACCGCTGATGAAATTTGGCCATCTTTATTACCCCGTAACTCCTCACTTTCTCCTCTTTCTCTGCATTACAGCCTCGCACCCAACAGGCAGCAGATCTCCTTTTTTTTTTTTTTTTTTAAAGCCCTCATTTTGCACCAAGGTGTTTTTGCATGGAGCTCTGGGAAAATGGACTAATATGGAGCCATTCATTGGTGGACACATTTGGGCTTGAGCCCCAGGAGGAATCACTTGGAAAATGATGCAATTATCTGAGCTGCATCCATCCCACATTGTCTAACATGGGTACAATGCACACACTGTCCCCTGCTTTCTATACTGAATCCCTGCAAGAAGCCCCAGGAAATCTGAGAGCCCCGTGCACCTGGCTAAATGCTCTCTCAGTCTCTCTCTAAATAATCCGAGCCTCCAGGTTTTCAAGGATCAACTCGAAATGACTTACAGTCTCCAGAACTTTTTTAAGTAGGGAAATAAATTAGAGTGGTAATAATCATGACAATTATACAATAAATGTCCACCATTGTAAGTTTCCCAGTGGACTTAATAACTTTATTTTGGTGGTGGTGGTGGTGGTGGGGGATATGGAAATTCCACACACAGAGCAGCTGGTGACATCATCAACCCAAGTGAGAGGCCGGTTTCTAAACACCGGACGGCACCGAGGCACAGAGTGGAGTGGCACTTGGGTTTCTTGGTTGTGTTTGCTAGGTTTGAATAATTCAAATCGGCATTTGCAAAATAAATCTAGGACTTTGTGAATGTTCTGAATTGGCAATGCTTCTTTCTCTTCTCCTTCCTCCTCCTCCTCTCTCTCTCTGGTTCTCTCTTTCCTCGTCTTCATCTCCTCCCCACCTCCTCTCACTCAACCCAAGACGACCACAGCTGGCCAAACCATCTCCAAGTCCCCACTCCTAATAATCCCAGCTGCAGACTGAAGAAAAATAGGTCTGAACACAGGGATGACAGCCGGTCCCCAAACAAGACCTTTTCAGGAAGGCTCAAGCTAGAAAGCACGTTAACATCCCAAACGGGGTACCAAGGATAAAGACTTGGGTCTGGAATTCTTGCATCCACGTTGTATGAGGGGGAAGGAGGCAGCCAGGCACAGTTTCCAGTAAGGATACCATTGGTGATTTGTGCTGCACGGTGCTGGGCCCAGCGGGTACTTCACCTCTGAGGCTCCACTCTTCCTCTGTCAGGGACAATTATTGTACCTGTTTTACAGGTTTGGAAACTGAGGCTCAGGGGGCACAGGTATGTACTTGAGGTCACCACAGTTCTAATCAGGAAAGATAAGAAGGCTCAGCCAGATTAGAGTGACAACCGAACTCACACCCTTAACCATGATGCTGTTACTAAGACAACACAGGCAGAGTGGGGAGGCATCTGAAGCTCTGCCCAGATCTGCAGTGGTGAATGCCATTCCACAGCCCTGTGGTGCAAGCCTCTAACCGTAGTTACTCTGTCACCAATATAGGATTGAAAGTTCAAGACCTGGCTGGGCATAGTGGCCCATGCCTTTAATCCCAGTACTTGGGAGGCAGAAGCAGAAGGATCTCTGTGAGTTTTGGATCAGCTTGGTCTACATAGTGAGTAGGGGTGCATACACAGGCAGGGGTGCATAGTGAGAGCCTGTCTCGATAAAATAGAAAAAGTCCAAGCTCTCTCTGTAGATTGAGCAATCTGGTTGTCTCAAATAAAAAAGGAAAAAAAAAAAAGGTCTGGAGATGTCCTTCAGCAGGAGAGCACCTACCTAAAATCCCCAGGGAGGGGCTGGGGGCATGGGACAGCAGGCCCAAGCCCTGGGTTCTACCTGCTTGCCCCATACTGAAAATTCAAACCAAACAAACGAAGCAAATGCTCACAGACAATTGTCACGTGGCTGCCTTTGAGATCTCTCACAAACAGACTCTGGTGTGGTTTTCTCCTCCATGTCAGACAGAAAAGGTCTCTCTCCCTTTCTAGACCTGAGTGGGAGACTTTTGCGCAAATGAATCTCCAGTATCCCTTCCACAGTGGACCCAGCTCCTCCCCAGTCTCCAGACCAAACCACAGTGAGACGGTCCTCAGTTTGAAAAGTGAACTGACCAGATACCCAGCAAGGCGGCCCTGAGCTGGGCCCCACTTCTCTCAAACTCAGGGCTCCCTCTGAAGGAGAGGTGCCTTCATAGCCAGGGTCACAAGCCGCTTTTTCCATGCCACCAGCAGCCCACACACCTTCCTCCGCAGGACCAGATGCCAATTTCAGTAAAAACGAGACACTTGACTGCCACCTTCTGGAAAACTATTGTAAGAAGTAGACTTAAATGTGCAAAAGCCAGGAAGGGTGCGAGTGGTACCCCATTTGTGCAGTGCCCCACCGGGGCAACCAGTTATGGTCACCCTGATAATTATTCATTGGATTATTGGGGAGATGGTTTGGTCTTTTCCGACAGTACATCTTCCAAACTTCAGAGTGCCCTGCACACCACATACAGTCTTCAGCGGTGCTCTGGCTCAGACACAACAGGGGCCATTGTCTCTGTCTGAGCGATGGTTACAGAGAAACGTCATGACATTCAGGCAAGGCCCATCTCCGTCAACTTCAGGCCACTCTTGGTGTTCATATTCCTCTCCTCCGTGTCTCCGAGCAGCTGTTCCGGTCACTCAACCCCTTTTCTTGTCCCCTGGCCAGGAGAAGGGACAGAGCTCTTTCTGAGCCAGCTCCACAAACTCTCTGAGCATTTCTTAAATGCTCTGAGCTGCTGAGACTCCTTGGACATCCTTATGAAATGTTTAGTGTGCTTGGTAAGCCTTGCTCCCTGCCAGGGAGTTCCGGGACAGGATACCCCTTGTCCAACAAAAACCGGGTTAGACTCTTATTTTGCCCTGTTATTAACTGTGTAAATGGCATAACTAGGCTGTGCTTCAATTTCTTCACAGGTGAAAGGGTGCCTTTTTTTTTTTTTTTTTTACAGGTCACTCATTTCTAGCTGTCCACTTAATGACTGTCCCCTTCCCTTCTGTGTGGTGCTAGAAATTCTACCACTAAAACTACATCCCAAGCCCATTAGGACCCTAAATCTTAGGAACCTGTTTATGCTTCCCTGTTTTAGATAGTGTCTCACTATGTAGCCCAGGTTAGCCTCAAACATGCAAGGCTTCTGCCTCACCCTCCCAAGTGCTGGGGTTCCAGGTCTGTATCCAGTGTGGTGGAAAGAGGGAAGTGGGGAAGGAATAAGGCATATGGGTTTACGTACATATATTTGCCCGTAAGCATGGAGGTTCAAGGTCAACATTTGGTCCCATTTCTCAGGGTGTTTCAAGAACTTGTATTTTGAGACAGGTTCTCTCACTGGGCTCCCAGCTCTCTGATGAGGCAAGGATGTCCAGCGAGCCCGAGGGATTATCTGTCTCCACCTCACAGTGCTGAGATTACAAACCCAAACTCCCATATTCACCTTTTCCCATGGATTCATGGAGGCTGGAGCTCAGGCCGTTCCTTTGGCATAGCCAGCAGCGTCACTGATGGCATCATCTCCTCAGCCCTTCCGATCCACTTCTTATAAAACATCCATTTATAGCAACAGCTGGGGCCAGTCCTGTTTACTTCTGCATGGTAGGCATCACCCCATGTCACATGCATCCAGGCCTCTGGGACACAGCTGCTGCATTTGAGAAGCATTTTGAGCACCACAGCTGTTGTGTCTCCAAAAACAAATGCCTCTGGGATGAAATGAGACTTGAAAGTTGCGTTTCCTCTGAGGTCCTCCGTCAGTCACAGGATTTTCTCAAGCCACCATGTCTTCCTTGTCTTTAAAATGAGCATGCCACTTCCTAGTTTCCTCCTAACTCTGTCCCTGGCTCAGGACCTCTGGAGCCATCTCTGTCCTCAGGAGATCTGGAGTTCGCTGAAGGGGCCTGGAGCACGGTGTCCAGGCCTGGTTGTTGCTGGCTAGCAAACAGCTGTTTTTGGAGCAGTTTGTGCTGGAGGACGGCGGGGCAAGGAGTCAGTTCCCAATGCCAGGCTGAAGGTTGGCGATGTAGAGGGGGATCTAGGGCAGGGTTTGCAGCCTGCAGGAAACTTGGGACTTTGAGGAGGGGATGTCACGTCTCCAAATCTGCCCATACCTCCACTGTCTTCAAACACCTTTAATGTGAACAAGGCAGAAAATGCTTGGACTATGAAGCCTATGAAGGAGCTCTGGATAGCTAAGTTTTGAACCCACCATTCAGCTGCAGGGCATGAGGGCCTTTCTAGTCAGGGCATCAGCGTCTGTATGTGTAGAATCAGAATGAAAGATAGCTCCAGAAGCCTGGGGAGAAGGCTTGGTCAGCAAAATACTTGCCATGAGACATGAGGATTTAGTTTGATTGGCAGAACCCATAAGGAAAGAAGGAAGAAAGGGAAGGAAGGAAGGAACAAAGGAAGGAAAAAAAGAAAGAGACAGAGAAAGCCCAAGAGTGGTGGCATGCATTTGTAACCCCAGCATCCCTTTGCTGGGAGACTGGGATCCCAGGGCCTACTAGCCAGGTAGCCTAGCCAAATCAGTGTGCTCCAGATCAGAGAGAAACCTTGTCTCAAAACACAAAAAAGCAAGTTGGAAGACATGACCTCTGACTTCCACACACACATGCATGCACACTTCCACACGTCCACACACTCTTACACACACACATGCACTCTAACACATGCGTACACACTTGTATGTACATACCTCTCCCAGGGTTCTTGAGTGCTTGGACCTCCAGCCAATAGCCTAGGATCCAAGTCTGCTGATTTAGACTTGGCCTTGAAGGCTTCTCTGGCAAGGGGGGTGAGGACCGACCAGAGCCTGCAGGTGCAACATTGAGACGGCACCAAGAAAACTCAGTTACCAGGGCAAATATTACTTGGAGCGTGTTCATAGATGCATAGGAGCGTGCGTGTGAATGTCACATGTTCACCGCAGTCAACTCCACCGCATATTCTTAGGAAGGGTCTCACTGAACCCAGAGATCACGGATTAGGTCAGGCCTCACGGATGAGCTTGTCTCTGCTGCCTTAGTGCTGGGATGGCAGGTGCATAACTACTGTACCGGGAGTTTTTACACCGGGGTCGCAGGGGTTTGAACTCAGGGCCTTACACTTGCATGGCAAACACTCTACTAAGCTGTCTCCCCAGCTCTAAGACTATATTTTCATGTAATGTATTTAATAAATCAAAACTGATGTAAAAGAAAAGGAAACATGGGAAAAAGAAATATCTCTCCCTCCCTCCCTTCTTCCCTCCTTCCCTTCCTCCCTCCTTCCCTTCCTCCCTTCCTCTCTCCCTCTCTCCCATTCTCTCCCTTCTTTCCTTTCTTCCCTTGGCAGCCTGGAAGCTCAGGAAATTGAATCCAGAGCCTTATACACATACCAAATGCTCTACCATGGAGCCATGCCTCCTCAGCCCCAAATGCAAACATTTTAACCAATCAATTTGATCAACATCCAGGCAGCCTCTCTACTCTGCAGCCCAGAGTAAAATCAGGAAGTATGCCATCAAATGCTGTGCCCATTCTCTGAACCTCCCACCCATGGACACATTCTTTAAGGAATGCAGTCACAGAGGTGCCCTCGCCGCAGCAGGCCAGCCTTACCTGGAGGTGAGCTGGGAGAACCTTCAGGCTGTTGCAAGACTGAGGACAGTGGAAGAGATCTGGGATGGGCCCTTCCAACTTCCCATCCTGGCTCCAAGCTCCATCTGCTTTCATCCTTAATCAATAAAACAGGAGTATTAGCTCTTTGGTCCAAGGCTTCATTTTTGCCACCTCAGTTTTATGACCTTGGCCACCTCACAGGTGTCCTTAAATACCTGAGGTTGCAGGACCAGTTAATAGGCAGCTTGGACTAGATGGGAGGGGTAAGTTCAAGGCCACCATCCCCACCCCACCAGGTTCAGGACTCTCCAAGGCTTCTCTTTTTAAAGGGGGTTATAGGGGAAATAGGGTGCTGAATGCCTGCTTTCTCTGGTACAGCTCACTCTCCCCAAAGCGAGAGAAATAAACAGCAGACCTGGAATCCCCCCCCCCAAGTTGATCAGTTCTATCTGGGAGTTTCAAATCGAAACCAGTAGAGGGACACTTTGAAATGTCAAAGAAAAGCTACAAAAGACAAAAGTGGAGCAGGCTGAGAAGGCCGGAAAGGAGGAAGACCACACAAATAAAGCAAAGGGGAGGGGCTGCCCTTCTTTTGCAAGGCCCCCCACTGCTCAGTTTCCAAGGTGCTGGGTGCTGGGGATTCCTGTCCTTTTTTGGAAATGGAAAGCTAGGATCCTAGCAAGCCTTTACATGGGGCGCCAACAAGCCATAGGGACAAGGACAACTCTGCTGGGCCATTTACATTGGGATTGAGTCATTCACAATGTCAAAAAAACTTGTAATTCTTAAAAAGTTTGTGTTTATGGATGCTTTGCCTGCAATTATGAGTGTGTACTGTGCATGCCTGGTGCCAGTGAAAGCCAGCACAGGATTCCTGGAACTATAGTTACAGAGGGTTGTGAGCAGTCATGTGGATGCTGAGAACCGAACCCAGGTCCTCCGCAAGAACAGCTAGTGCCCTTAACCACTGAGCCATCTCTCCAGTCCACATAATGTAAATTTTTGATGAGTTGTATTTTCCCCGCATTATTTGGTTTAATTTTTTTAAATTAGAGTTAGAGAGAAAAGGGATGAGGCAGGAGGATTGTTATGAGTATGAGACCAGCCTGGGCTTCACAATGAGTTCAAGGCCAACATGAGCTGCATAGCAAAACCTTGTCTCAAAACAGTGATCTAGAATAGAGCAGATCTTCCACAGGGTTGCTGCGTGGGGACTGAAGCTCTCCCAGGGTAAACATGGCCACCTCATGCAGACATGGCAAAGTCCTGTCCTCTGCCCTGTACTCCGGTTTACAAGAGGATTGTCCCAGAAACAATCCTCAGGGCCTTTAGGACAATGGTTTGAATGGTGGACTGAAATCATGCATGAGGATGTCTTCGAGGGTTGAGCCCACTGGAAAGCTACCACTTACAGGGGAAGCTGGAGTCTGTGACCTGCTGCCTGCACTTGAAGCTCCTGGCTGTGGCCATGCCTAGACACATACTCCTGTGGGAATTCTGTTGTCTACACAGCCCCTCCCAGTATTGGGTGATAGTCCCAGTAGAGAGGACAGCCTGCCCCAGAGCTCTCCACACCCACCTTAGTGCAGCCTACAAGGTTCTGAAAGCCACACCATGTTTCTTGATGCCCTCTGACCTCTACCTCCATTTACCATACCATTCCTTTGTTGCATCAGATTGTCAACACTAAAATAACAGAATTAATGTTTTAAATAAAGCTTCTTGGCTATGAAAACCACCTTCAACCCTCTCATCAGCCCTGTAAGTTCTCACCTGCTTTGCAGAAAAAGAAACAGAGCTTCAGAGAAGCCAGGTATCTGTCTGGCATCACTGGCTCATTAAGATGGGAAGCCCAGCCAGCCCATGCCTTTAATCCCAGCACTCAGGAGACAGAGACAGGAGAATCTCTGTGATTTTGAGGCCAGCCTGGTCTACAGGGCGAGTTCAAGGACAGGCAGAGCTACTTGAAGAAACTCTGTCTTGGAAAACAAACAACAATGAAAGAGGAGGAAAGAAAGGAAGGAAGGGAGGGAGGGAAGGAGGAAGGAGGGACGGAGGGACGGAGGGAGGTAAATGCGTAGCTAATCTCTGACTGCACATCTATCCATTCCAGATTCTTGTGATTGTCTCAAGTGAGGGAAAGAAAGGAATTCTCAGAGCCACTGCCGCCCACATACAGGAGAAACATGGTCACTCAGCAGGTCTTCTTTTTTTTAATATATATATATGTATATATTTATTTATTTATTATGTATTCTGTCTGCTTGTATGCCTGCAGGCCAGAAGAGGGCACCAGATCTC
>JAQHUG010000089.1:837868-849429 GCA_028555095.1 Dicrostonyx torquatus | reverse complement strand
CACCCATCCTCCCATCCATCCATCTATCCATTCATCCATTCAACTAAAGCATCTATGTTATGGCTGTTCCATATTGGGTTCATGGTCTCCATCTTTCAGAAATACACCAGGTGTTAACTTGTAATATGGTGGACAAGCATAGAAAAGAGATTATGGCTCCTGTGAAAGGAGAGAGCTGCTATCTTCCTTGAAGAGCTGATGGGTCCTCAAGGTGTCCCATTTTGGGGTTTAGCAACTTCACTTGCCATTCATTTTCTGGCGACTCCAGGCTAATTCTTTAAACTGCCTGGAGGGCAAAATTCAGTGACTCAGTTTAAATCCCCTTTATCTTCAGTTTTTCCCAAGATCTAAAAGCCAAAGGAGAACACCACTGAGATGTGAGCAGAAGGCCCGTGAGTCTGGTCCAGGATGTGGGTAAGGATCTCACATCTTTTCCTTGACTGTGACTCAAGGAAGCAAAGATGAGGGGAAGAAAGGAGAGCGGGGTGTTCAGCTGATTCTGACAGGGGCTGGATGCAGGGAGGATGGAAGTGTCCTGGGAGATACCAAGGCAGGATCTGCGATGTCCTGGGGTTTGGATGCTGAACCCAGCATCTTAGAAACGGACACCTGGGGACCTGCCATGAAGGTCTGCACACACTCCTCTTGCAGCAGGCACAGCCGTAAACCAGTCAGCTGGCACTCACTGGTTTCACTACGATGGGCCTGACAGACTCACTCAGAGAAGTGAAAGGAGGCAGGAGGCGAAGGCAGTAAACACATTAGTGTACACAGGTGTAACTCAAGCCCCCGTCACACAGTACGGCTCACGAAACCGCCACACCAGGGACGGGCCCTGAGCAGATAGAGCCTAGAATGCCCCATCCATCTGGATGAATTCCTCTAGGCCCTTCCTTATGTATGTGTGTGGTACATGTGGATGTGTGTACTATGTTCACATGTGTACACGTGTGTGAAGTCAGAAGTTGGTGTCAGTTTCCTCCCTCCCTCATGCACCCCTTTGTATGTTTAAGGAAGTCCCTCACTTTAATCCAGAGCTTGCTGAGTTCCATAGCCTACCTAGCCAGCTTGCCCCGGGGATCCCTTGTCCCTGCCACACCCACCTAGCATTTATGTGAGTGCTGGGGACAGCAACTCCAGTCCTCACACTTTACCCTCTGAGCCCTCTTCCCCAGCCTCTCCCTTTCCTGTTTGAGGCTGGGGGAGGTGGGAGCAGCTTCTTGATGGAAAGGCAGTTACTGTCTCTGTGCCCCCTTTGGCTCTGGAGCATCTAGGATGAGTAAAACAGACACCTCATTGGAGAAGACATTAGCGTCTTCCTCATTTTGAAGGAATGGCTTTGTACCGGTGCAGGTGCAGCTGAAGGGTGGACTTTCTTCCTTTCTTCACACTTCGTTCTCCACGGATCTTAAGTGTCCAGGGTGAAGGTCCCTGCCTGTTTCACTCTTGAGTCCCCTGACTCACTGTGTGCATTCAGCAGTAAATGCCTGGATGAGTCACCTATACACCCAGGCTGGAGATTTTGCTAGCCCTGAGTATTGTGATGTTCTGGATTCCAAACGTCCCCAAGGGCTTCATGCTGCTTGGTTTCCAAGCTAGTGACTCTATTTTGGAAAGCTATTGTTTCTTTCTTTTTTCTTTTTTCTTTTCTTTTCTTTTTTTTTTTGTTTTTGTTTTTGTTTTTCGAGACAGGGTTTCTCTGTAGCTTTGGAGCCTGTGCTGGAACTAGCTCTTGTAGACCAGGCTGGTCTCGAACTCACAAAGATCCACCTGCCTCTGCCTCCCGAGTGCTGGGATTAAAGGCGTGCGCCACCACTGCCCGGCAAGGCTATTGTTTCTTGTGGAAGCAGGACCTGGCTAGTGAAGGAGGGTCCGTGGGGGTGTTGGCCTTTATGGTGGCCTAACCCTGGTTCCCCATGCTCTCCACTTCCTGCACCTCTGTGGTATGAGGAACTTTTGTCCAACATGCTTTCTGCCATGCTTTCCCAGATGTGGTGGCCTACAGTCTCCAGAGCCCATAAGCCCAAACAAATGTCTCCCCCTGTGTGGTCTTGATTGCTTTACTCACAGCAATGTGAGGACAACTGATAACTAAAGATATCAGGCGGCCGCAGTTTGCTGGGTTCACAAACCTAAGGAATTTCGGTCATTTAAAATTTTTACTTATGTGTCTGTGTGAATATGTGCACCTGTGTGTGCAGGTTTCCTCCCTGTATGCTTGCACACAGAGGCCCCCAGTGGAACAGGCCTTAGCACAGGTGTTACCACGATGGAAGTATCATTCGGACCATGGAACCAAACACGCAGGCAGCATCACCCACCAAAACAAGAACAAAGACCCTAATGCATCAAAGTCCACAGCTCTGGGAAGTCCCTAAATGCACTGACCTTGCTCTTCCACTCCTGTAATTGTGGTTGACTGTTCTTACTGAGCTGTGCCAACCCAGGATGTGGTTTTTGTGCTTAAAAGCTCACCCTGCGAAAGGCTTAGGACTGCCCTGGGGTCCTGAATGCCCACTGTAGACACCGGTTGGCTAATAAAGACTTTCTATTGGCTTGGACCCATGTCTGAGCAGTCTTCTCTGGTGGATACTGCACAAGAGTGCGGTTCCTGCAGAGAGCAGAGGAGGGCGTTGGATGCCCTGGAGCTGGAGTTATAGACAGGCATGAGCTTCCTGACATGGGTGCTGGAAGCCAAACTTCAGGTCCCCTGGAAAAGAAGGATGTGCTGGCCACTGAGCCCCAGGATCCTATGTCTCTATTCCCCAAGGGTTGCTGCACTCACTTTCCCATAGGAACTGGGGATTTGAACGCAGATCATCACATTTGAACAAGAAACACTTTCTTGGACAGAATCAACCCCTAAGTCCCAATCTGACATTGATGTATGTATGCATTGTGTATGCTTGTATGTGTGTGTATATGCATGTCTGCATGTGTATATGCAGTGCGTTCATGTGTGTATATGTATATATGCATATGCATGCATGTATATACATATGTGTGCATATGTATGTGTACATACATTTATATGTGTGTGTGCATGTATGTATATGTATTACGTGTGTGTATATATCATATAATATATATGAACTTTATTTGAAGGTTTTGGTTTGGTTTTAAGACGGACTTTCATTATGGAGCCTAGGGTATCCTGGGATTCAAAATCCTACTGGTTCCATCTCTCAAGTGCTGGGATTATAGGTATAAGCCACCATGTCTGAATATGTGTGGAGGTGGGGGATGGAAGTATGTGGAGGTGTGTGTGTGTGTGTGTGTGTGTGTGTGTGTGCGAGCATGTGGGGTGAGATCCAGAAGTCAACCAGCTGTTCTTCCTCACACCCCTTGTGAGTTTGTGCCTGTTTGGAAACAGAGTCTCCAGCTGGGACTTGGAGCCCTGATTTAGCCAGATTGACCAACCAATAAGCCCTGGGTATCCTCCTGCCTCGGCTGCTCCTGCAGTTGGCCAAGAATAATACAGAGTCCCAAGCCTGTGAACCCAGAACTGGGTAGGAAGTGGAGGAGAAAGATCAGGAGTTTGAAACCAGCTTGGCATACAGAGGCTCTGTCAAAGGGGGTGGGGGTGGAGGGTCAAAAAGGGGGGGGGCAGGCGGAGAAAATAAACTGTGCAGCCTTAAGCAGGTGTCTCAGCCTCTCTGAGCCTCAGCTGTGTCCGGTGAGGATAAACATGTCACGGAGCCAGCCATTCTAGCATTAACTAGGACTGGCCACAGAAGCCACGCACGTAAGAGCTATTGGCTGGCCCAAAGTGGAGGCCTTCTGCACACCTGCTTCGGCTCACTGCTCTGTGGTCACTGCCGGGGTACTCCATGCCCAGCGTGGGTGTCTGCTTGTATTCAAACTCACACACCTTGGAGGCAACTGCCTGAATCTCAGGCGGCAAGAGCGGGTTCCAATCCCCAGATCAGAAGGGCGCAGGGACTTGGGTGCACGCGCTCCCGGGAGCCACAGGCCGCCTCCGCCCCCCCTCCCGCCCCCGCGCCCACCCTGAGGCCCACCCATCCCCCATTCCAGCACATTCCAACCCCCAGAGGCTGACCCTGTCTCTCTGGGTGATTTAAGTCTTAGAGAAAGGCCGGGAAGGATTTGTTTTGACGTTTAAAGGCCATCCAGGTAACGGATGGCTGGGGCGGTATCCACCTCCCCGCCCATATATCTAGGCAACAGTATCTATTTTTGACGTGCCTGACACACCATTTCCTTTGGCAGCCCAAGGGGGGCTCGTCTTTAAATTAAACTCGTCTCCAAGCCCTCGGATCTGCAGCCCGATCGGGGGCAGACCCCGGGAAGGGAAGCGCAGAGCCTGGGCAGGCCTGCAGGCCGTCAGTGATATATAGCCCGAGGAGCCCGCGCCCCCTTGAGCAGCAGGCGACAAGCTCTCTGAAGCATTAACTAATGGCAGGGGCCGTCCCCGAGTCTTCTAATCACCTTTAATGCGCACATCTAGGAGCTAATTTAAAGCAGGCAGGATAAGCGGGTCAGACAAACAGACCAAGAAAACCAAATAAAATCATAGCATCCTACGAGGTGACTGGTTGGGGATGGGGAGGAGGGAGAGGGGCTAGAGCTTCCAAGTGGGGCGCTTGCCTGGCTCCCTTAAGGGCTTTGGACTCCATCCCTAGCACCACTGGAGTGGGTGGGTAGGAAGAATTCAGTAAAGCAAAGAAACATTCGGGGTCTGTGTGTGTCATTATTTCAGAGCAGAACACCCCATTTCCTTTTGAGCCAGCGACCAGAGAATCCCCAGACTTGTTGCCAAGTTGACCTTGCTGAAAAGAGAAAAATCTGCTGGGTAAATGAATGAATCCCAGTTTGGGGCCCTTCCTCAGCCAAGGTCCGGGTGGATTCCTGCTCTGAGCTTGCTCAGCTCTTCAGGAAAAAAAAAAAAAAAAGCCCTCTCGTCCTTTGAAGAGGGAATAAATGGGAATCTAAAGACACAGAAGGTACTTACTAGAATGATAAGGAACAAATGAAAAAGAGGTGGAGACACAAGAAGAGGAGTCAGAGAAAGCTCTCAGATGGAGGAGTTTTTAACTGTGGCCAAGAACTTTGGGAATGTTGTAGCCACCAGCTAACGGAAGAGAAGTTCTGGGTTCACATGGGAGGGGAAGCAGAAGCAAGGCACTAGAACGCTGTCCAAGGCCCTGGGATCTCTGCTTAGGCTCTCCCTTCTTCCATACAGCAACATCTCCCCCCACGGGGGGCGGGGGTTTGAAAAGACAGCATCTTGTTGCCTTTAATCCCAGGCAGAGGCAGGTGGATCTCTGAGTTCCAAGCCAGCTTGGTTTACAAAGTGTGTGCAATCCCTTCTGGTTTAAACCTTAAAGAAAACAAAGAGCTCCCGGGAAATACCACTGGCTGATGGCAGCTCTGATAGTTGGGTGGATTGTGCAAAGCGGAGTGGACCATGTGCCGCCTAGAGGGAGAGAGTTGGAGGTTTATGCTCTCCCGACCTTCACTGGACACCAAGGACTGTTGACACCAAACTTCCATTACAGACAGCGGCAGAGACACCTTGGAAATGGCTTCAAATGACAGGATGCTTCATATGAACCGGAAGGAGATAATAAACTTCTTCTGTATAGAAAGAACCTGCCCTGTAATAGGAGGACTTGCATGTGAGTCTTCAGAGCTCAAGGAAAGCTGGACAAGGCGGGTGCCTCTGTAATGTCAGCACTCCTAAGAGGACACGGAAGGAGCAAACAGGAGAATCCCCAGAAGTCCCCGGGCCAGGAACACGACAGGCATAGTGCATGCAGAAGTCAGAAGAGGGTGTCAGATCCCCTGGAACTGGAGTTATGGATGGTTGTGAGATGCCATGTGGGTGCTGGGAATTGAACCCTGGTCTTCTGCAAGAGCTGGCAGTGTGCTAATCTACTGAGCCATCTCTCCATCCCCAAATGGTTCTCTTTTTTTCTTCATGTGTATTAATGAGATGTCGAGGGAATTTGCCTCAAGGGCAAGCCTTGTCACTGGGCAGCCTTCAGCCCCTCAGTGAGGACCTCATGAGCTTCCCTGCTAAGAGATGCCAGCCAATAAGGCAGGGCACCTCGAGTTTGATGGTTCTGAAAGATACAAATGTTTGAAATCTGCTAGGGAAGAACAGTTAAGTGGTATTCAAACGTGACGTGGAGGAGCAGAACCTCCACCACAGCGTGTAAGCTACTGCCACCCATGAACGGTGACTGGTGTGGGTGTAACCGGGAAGATCGGGGAGGGTGGCAAGGACTAGCCAGCCTAGAACCACATGGCGCAGCTGTGGATTCTGTCTCCAGTGCTGGAAGAAAGAAAAGAAAGCCCTCAGGGGATGCAACTCAAATAAAATTGGGATACTATTCAGCCATTTAAAGGAACGCAGCATAGCTCCATACAGAGCATAAGCGAGCCTTGAAAGGTGATGTATTTGATTTTTGCAAATAAAATGTGGTGAATAGGAAGACCTACAATGACAGGAAGTAGCTCTACTGTTAATTAGTCCTGGGTAAAAGAGGGGATGAGAAGACCTCCATGGCTACAAAGGTTTTCACCCCTGTGAGAAGTTGTGGCTCAGGCGGGCCTTGAACTCTCTGTGTGGTGCAGGATGACCCTGGCCTCCTGATCTTCCTGCCTGGACCTCCTGAGCTGAGGTTGCAGGTGTGCACAGCACAGCTGGCTTCCGGGGAGCCAGAACCTGGAGCTCTGTGTGTGCTAGACAAGCACTCTACCAACTGAGCTGCACCTCCAACCCCTAGAGTCTTTGTTTTTTGTGTTTTTTTTTTTTTAAAGAAAATGTCAAAATTCAATTGTGGGGAGAGTTGTATGCATGTGTTTACACCCCAAACCACTGAATCACTTACTTAAGATGAGGAAATTGTAGGGTTTATGGTTTATTAAAAGAAAGAAAGAAAGAAAGAAAGAAAGAAGCTCTTTGAAAAACCACCATACAATATGAAACCTTCCTAAAAGGACCTGAAACAAGGTCCTCTGTTGGAGGGAAGCAGCCCTGGGTTCATGGGGAGACACATGTGTACATGTGCACACGTGCACACGAACATGGACACACACATATGCCATGCAAGTACAATTGCACATATGTGTGCTTGTACACATGCACACACACCTGCACGCACACAAGCATGCACATGGCACACAGGTGTGTGCACACACCTATACAGTCATGCCGTCTACAAATGGCAGGTCACACTGCAGGGGGACAGGAAGAGAAGCTTACTACTGGAACCAGGAAGCCACCATCTACACGTGTAGAGCTATGTGTTGAAGAAAGGGGACCCCTGGGGTGTGTTGACATTTGCTGGTCAGCTTTCCATGACTATAACACATACTGGAGATAATCAGCTTATATATAAGAAGACTTATCTAGTTCATAGTGATCCCAGGCCATGCCTGGTTGGTTCCAATATTTAACGAACCTATAGCCTGGCAAGACATGGCAGGGAGCAGGTAGTAGAGCAGACACTCACTTCACAGTGGGATTGAAAACAAAATTTAAAAAACAATGGAAGAAGGCTTGAGTCCTAGGATCCCACTTAAGGGCACAGCCTGAGTGACCTTCTAGACCCCTCCTCTTAAAAATCCCACCCCTCCCATCAACCCCAAGTTGGGGGGAGTCAGGCCCTTCAACACATTGGCCTTCAGGAGACTTTTAAGGTACAAAAGACAGCACGTGGAAAGTCAGTTTGGGTTGGGCTGAACATGTAGGAGGAATCTAACGAACTGGTGTGTCTCTACAGCTACCCGGGAGAACAGGAACCTGGTAAGGGCTGGGATTCCAGGGCCAGATGATTCTGCCTATTAAGAGGGCTCCCTACCCAGAGTAGGAGTGGATAAGAAGCCTGCCCAGAATACACCCAGTTCTATGAAGACCATGGTTCTAGGGAGGCTGGCTATTAGCTTTACTGGAACCCTGATAAGGCAACTGCTGCTTTGGGAAAAAAATGTAAGATGAGGTGACTTTGTGTTTGAGTTATGAAGCCACCAGGTGGTCACTTCACAAGGCATCCAAGTTGCTGTCCTGGGGACATTGTTCCCTAGCTGAGCCAATTGTTCCCTACCTTTAGCAGAGGTATCGAGCATTGGACATGAGCCTGGTTTGGAAGCCAGAGAGATCCTGGGTCCTAATCTTGGCTCTGCTTCTCACCAAGCTGAAAACAATAGACACCCTGTTTTCTCATCTATGATATTAGAATATTCTATGCACATCATGGTGTTATTAAAGGGAGGGGTTTACTGATACCCTAAGCTCCTTTCCTCCTCTGTCTGTCGAAAATAAAACGATGCAGTCAGACCTTCATGCAAAACACACATATAAAAACTGGAGAAAAAGAAGCCCCAGTTCTGAGCTCTCTGGTGCTCTCCTATATATTGTTCACACTTCCCACATTCGCTTCAATGCGTGTCCTTATTCTCACCAGGAAAAAATCCCATACTTGAGACATTAAACGCTAAAACTTTACATCCTTCCAACATATGTGTATGAGTCAGCTCTCAGTTCCAATACACTTTGCAGAAACGGTAGGGCATATCCCTAAGTTAGAGGCTAGAAGAGCTCGGAATCCGAGTCTACTCTCCATAATCTCTCACCACAGTCACTATTACCATCATTACCACCATCACCTTCACCACCACCATCTTCATCATCATCATCATCACCACCACCATCTTCACCTTCATCATCACCATCATCATCATTACCACCACCACCATCACTACCATCACCACTACCACCATCTTCACCTTCATCACCACCATCTTCATCATCATCACCACCACCACCATCACTACCATCACCACCACCACCATCTTCACCTTCATCACCACCATCTTCATCATCATCACCACCACCACTACCACCACCACCATCACCATCTTGCCCTCCCCATTGAGATCACCAACTCTATTATGAGGTGTCTGTCCCCAGGAGAGCTCCCTGACATCCCTAGCTTCCATGTATATGTCAGACTTTTCCTTTGGGGCCACCAACCAGCTCCAAAATCATCACACTGTGACCTATTAGTTTGGAGTGCTTGGCCCAGTTAGACTTGTTTCTGGCTAGCTCTTTTAACTTAAATCTGTTCTCTTTATCTACCCTCTGCCTCTTTCTCATAGCTAGCTGGCTGGCAACTGCCTGGCTTCTTGCCCCGGTTGTGTCCCTTGTTCTCTTCTTCTCTCATTCTCCTTTCTCCCTTTCTCCTTTTCTTCTATTTATTCTCTGCCCACCAGCCCCACCTAACCTTTCTCCTGCCCAGCTGTTGGCCATTCCGCTTTTTATTAGACCAATCAGGTACCTGAGGCAGGCAAGGTGAACCAAATGCATTTTACATAACTAAACAAATGTAGTATAAGCAAAAGTAACAACCTTTACACAGTTAAAGTCACATTCCACAGCATAAACAGATGTAACAACACATCTTTGTCCAGTTAAAATAATATTCTACAACACATGGAAGGTCAGTTTTTGATTGCCTGGCTTTAATTGCACCTTAAACCTCCTCTTGCTCATGGGGAGAGGTTCCAACATTCTTTCCCTCTGTTGCTGTTCTGAGATCTCCGTGAACTTCCTGGCATTTGGTTCTGAGCAACAGCACCAGGTCAATATGCAGCAAGTCTTAAATTTGCATTAAACATCTCTGTAGGAAATTCCCATATCTTGGAACCTGTCTTCTCTAAAGTGAGTTCTTAGTAGCAGGTTCGAGGTCTCTGAGGCCAGTTATCCTGAAAGACTTAATCATGAGAATGCATCCAAGAAAATGCCAGAGAGCAGCCAGTCACATGGATATAGCAGAGAGCAGCCAGTCTCATGGATGTGGCGTCTTCAGCCCTGCAGCTGGGCAGCAAGGTCTGCAAATCAAAGCTCCCCTATGGCATCTGAGTGGCCTTTTATTTCCTGACTCCATCCTTGATCTGTTGCCCCAGAGGGGAGCCCACTGTTGAGATGTGATGGTGTCCATAGAGCCACACTGCATCCCAGCACCAGGTGAATATGCGTGCCTTTGAAGCAATCCCACAAACCAGAGTCATCTCAACTGCCCACTGTTAGGAATCCCACTCACTGGATTCCAAACAGTGGGCAGGGGCAAGAGGGGAGGGCATGGGGTGAGGCTCTTTGATTAAATGTGATTCTTTCTCTTTGGGCTTTAATGGGCTCTGAGGTACCTCCTGGCAGCTTGGGGCCTCTGTCACACTTTCAAAACTTTCCAGCCAAAAGCAACACAAGGGGCTTGTCCCTGGTTTCAATAACCAAGCACCATGATGGATAAACATTCAAGCAAGAAATAAAAGGCACAGAACAGAAATTTCTCTTAAAAAGAAAAAAAAAAGATACAGAGAAAAGTCAAAGCATTAACAATCAATACAGCTTCTTTCCACAGAACTGAACTTCTCTTTACCACAGACGACCCCCCGACACACACACATGCGTGTGCACACACACAGGAATGGCCATCTACCCTCCACTCCACACTTCTAATCCCTGGAAACTGGTTTCGGTTTTTGCCAAGATGGATGTCAGCTCTGAATGAAAACCAGAGTCATTTATCTTGACTATGGTGTTTTCTTCTTCTCCCATGGCCCGAAAGTTATGAAGATAGGCGACTTCTAATCAGAATGTATCCCTTCCAAGGCTAGCAGGCTCCTGGGTTCGCTGATAACGGGAAAGACTTGAGCTCAGAGGCACGGAAACTCGCCAAGGATGGATGAGGAGATCTGAAAGAAGCAGACAGATGGGTTTGCAGACTAGGGAAGAGTGGACAGAGGACAGGGCTCTCCAGCCCAGATGCAAGCGCCTTTCGTGCCTTCTCTTTAGGTAAAAGGTGGGGGCACCCGCGCGGGCATTCCAGGCACCTTTTCAATTAAGGGCCGAAGCTAGAGAGCAAGGAGCCAGTGACAGATTTCTTCCTTTCTCTGCTCTTTGAAGCCAGAGTCTGAAGGCCCAGCCTGTTCAATAAGAAACCTTGGCTGCTCAGAAAGAGCCTGCCGGAGCCTGAGGTACTGAGTGGATGCCATAAGCTTTTCTGTCTCCCTTGACGAAGCCAGGTGTGTGTCCTATTGAAAGACATGGTAATCTCACAAGCACTGGAATTTTCTAATTCATTATTATTTGCTCCTCATCTCATCTTGCCCTAGGGACTTGAAGTTGCTTTTTTGTTTAATTTTGATTTGAGACTGGGGGGGCGGTCTTGAAATGGAGCCCAGCGTGGCCTCGAACTCACAATCCTCCTGCCTCAGCTTCGTAAGCTTGGAGTTGCTTTTGGGGAGACCAAGAACCAGCACACTGCCTGCAGCTGGTGTTGCCATCTGACTGTGGGTTGACAATTATCGCTGGGCATCCCAGTTCCCTTTCTGCCACCACCATTGTTCTCATTGTCATTGGTTTCAGTCCACCAGACTGAAACAGCAGACCAGACAGGGGATCAGGCTGGGAACAGAGAAAAGAAAGACAAATAGGTTGTCACACAATAGCAAATGATTCATGAAAGCTGACACAGGGAAAACATCCCTGTAAGGAGACGTGTGTGTGTGTGTGTGTGTGTGTGTGTGTATTT
>JAQHUG010000089.1:825199-837386 GCA_028555095.1 Dicrostonyx torquatus | reverse complement strand
AGGAGTCCAAACCTTTGGTGACAGTGATTTGTAAGTCATCCTGAGCTATGTGAGGCTCCTTATCAAACAAAAAAATAACCACATAAAATTTCAGCCAATATGTACAGTGTTCATGTGTTAGTTAAAATAAACTTAATTTTAGTTTTTGTTTGTTTGTTTTTAAAAGGGGGAAAAGTAATTAATCAGCAACGTTTTTTAAAGATCCAATCCAGTGGTGTTTCTCAATTCTATCCACCAGGATGGGCCATTCCAAGACTTTAAGACAGAGGAATCCCAGCCAGGTCCCTCCCTGCCCAGAACTGAAATGTGCATTTCTAGTGCCCTCTAGTGGCCAAAGGCATCCTAGGCGGCGGGCGCGTCAAAGTTCCTGGGAACAGAATGGAGGCAGCAGCCAGCTCTAGATGACCCGCAGAGGCCAGGACTTGCTGAATCTACACAATATCTCAGGATAGAACCCCAAGGACAGACAAATGGGATCTCAGGAAATTAGAACACTTCGGCATTAGTGGAATGAGGTATGAAGATGCAGGGAGTAAGAAAGAAGGAGAGGGGGCTGGAGAGATGTCTCAGAGGTTAAGAGCATCGTTTGTTCTTCCAAAGGTCCTGAGTTCAATTCCCAACAACCACATGGTGGCTCACAACCATCTGTAATGAGATCCGGTTCCCTCTTATGGCCCACAGGCAGGCAAAGTACTGAGAATACTGTATGCATAATAAATAAAAGTAAATCTTAAAAAAAGAAAAGAAAGAAAGAAGGAGAGGAAAGGGAGGTTGAGGGAGGATAGGAGAGGGGAGCGGATTAATTTGTAGACCTCATCTACACAGCAGAGGAGACTATCTGAGGAGCAAGACGCAGCCTAGGGAACGGAGACGATCTTTGCCAACTCCTCACTGGACCGGGAATTGATATCTAAAATCTGTAAAGAAGCCAAAGATTAAAAAGCCAAAAATGGGCGAATGGACTGAACAGGTACTTTTCAAAGAAGAAATAGAAATAGCCCACGAACGCTGAACGCCGAGATGTCCAACATTCTCAGGCTGGGGGAACTCCCATCAAAGCTATCAGAGGGAAATGACACAGGGTCTGGGACATGGCCTGGAGACTAAGCACACTGACAGTCTTGCAGAGAACCAGGATTTGGTTCCAAGAACTCTCATGGTAGCTCACAGCCACCTGTGATTCCAGTACCGGGGGATCCAGTGCCCTCTGGCCACCGTGGGGACCTGCATGTATATGGTGCACCTATCTCACAAAGGCAGAGATACATACACAGAAATCAAAATTAACAGATAGATAATCTTTAAAAATCAGACTGTCCCATCTCACCCTAGTCAGAAGGGTTCATCTACAGAACAATGAATAACAAATGCTGCCGCGGATGCAGAGAAAGAGGGGTCCTTCCTCATTGTTTGTGGGTGTGTAAGCTGAAGCAGTCACTATGGAAACCACTATAGAGGTTTCCCCTCTGAATTTCAAGAGAGAACTGCCGTATGCTCCAGTTCCACAATTCTGGGCACATACTGAAGGACTCTGAGTCAGCGGAGCTCAGAGACACCTGCAGGCCCATGCCTACAGTTTCACTAGACGCAATAACAGGAAAATAGGCAACTTTGATGTCCATCATGAGACAAGAGAAAATATAGCGTGTATGCATTGAGGAGTGTTACTCAGAAGGGAAAAACAATAAAGGTACGATATTGACAGGAAAATGGGTGGAACCAGATATCGTGTTAAGAGAAGTAAGCCATACTCAGGAAGACACATGCCATTCTCTCCCCGAGAAGAATCTATCATCTAGCTACCAAAATCAGTCAATAACTTAGTTATCTAATATGTCATGAAAGTCGAGGAGGGACCATGGTAGGAAAGAAGGGTAACTCAGGGAGGAAAACCAAATTATCACAATTGTCCCCTCATCTACAGAATGAAAACAGAGGAGAGCTTTCTGCGGGGAGGAAGAGGGACCAGGGAGAGAAGGGAGGAAGGTTGGGGAGGGTGACAAAGTACAATCATATATGATTTGCAGTTACAAACATAGTTAAATACATTGTTATACATGCCTGATGACTAAAACAAACAAATAAAACCCAGCAGACACACAGTGCTCGGCTGAGAACTGAGACGGGCAGCTGTGCACATCTGTCCATATGGATGCGCGAGTTTCAACCTCCCTCTTCTCCGTATTCCCAGCTGTGAGATGGGGACACTATTGGTTGCTTCAGTAAAGGTGAAATAGGAGAGCGCACGGTGTGAGGGCAAGAAGTGCTCAGATCCATTGGGAGCAAAGACCTAAAGAGGCTTGTGAACTTGTGTGTCCTTGTGAGTGGGTCCATTGAGAGACTGGCTGCGAGGAAACGGCACAGGAACATGTCCTGGAGGGCATGTCCCTTTAATTTTGTTTTGTTTTGTTTCTGGGACCCATTGGGTTTAACAGGATCATGACTGTGACCCTGTGTCTGAGGCGATCTCCGGGGCCTGGAGAGCTCCTCAGTGGGAGACCCATGACTGAACACAGCATCCTTGTCCCAGCATAAGCCAACAGTGCCCTATCTGTGATTGACTGCTGACAGGCCCAGTCCTGTGCAGGCTGCAGACAGACGGACAGCCACAGCTGCTGTGATGTACTGACTGTGTTAACGCATCAAGCCAAGCTCCTGCCTGTGTTTTCCTTTTCTTTTCATCCCTTCCTCTTCTCTTCCCTCCTCTTCTTCATCTTCCTCTCCCTTCCTTCCCCACTGCTCTCTTCCCTTCCTTCCACACCCCAGAGAGCTTCTGCAGGACGTTGGATTCATCAGTTGTCCCTCATGTGAGCTTCTCCTGATCCAAATAAACTGCTTGAACCCACAAATTTTTGTTGGGTACCTTTCAGCTAAGACATCCTGGGTAAGTCCCTGTAGATAGAGGAATTGTATTCTGGGGAATCTCATCCAAATGTCCAGAAAGCACAGAAGAAGGGGTCGCTGATTCTTGGGAATCTGAAACTGCACAGGTGTGTGACAGAGCAGGGAAGAGGCAAACATTCACTTCACAATCTGGAAAAAGAAAAAGCACGCCATAGCCCTGGAGAGATGGCTCAGAGGACCCACGTACGGTTCCCAGCACCCACATGGCAGCTCACAACTGTCTGTAATTCCAGTTCCAGGTGATCCAATGCTCTCTTCTGGCCCCAAAGGACACTGCACACATACAGTGCATTTACAGACAAGTAAATGTACAAGTTGAGTGTACATGTGTGAACTCACACACACAGAGACATAAACATTTTTGAATTAGCATATAAGGTCATAATTTCCTTTCATACAGCTCTGGTTAACCTCCCTGCCCTGCCCCCTGTCTTCCCCATCCCTGTATCCTGCTCATCCATCCCCAGTGGTACCTTTCTGCCCCCAGTAATCCACTTTCAGGACTTTTTAAAAGACGAACTGCAACTGGGCAGTGGTGGTGAAGACCTTTAATCCCAGCACTCGGGAGGCATTGAATTCTCCAAACAGCATGGGTAACAACTTGAACACAGTGCTGCACAAACACACAGCAGTCCACCCACGTCAGTGCCGGTAGCTTGTCTGGAATTCTGCTCTGAAGAAAGATTAAGAATATATAATGTGGGAGCTGGAGAGGTGCCTCAGTGAGTAAGAACACCTGCTACAAAAATATGGGGACCTAGGTTATAACCACAGAAAACAATCAGGCACATTCCCTGTGCTGTCAAGACAAAGAGGAGAGGACAACTGGGCTTGCCAGTCACCAGACTAACTCCAGGTTTAGTGAGAGACCCTGTCTCAAGGGAATAAAGTGGAGAGCAGGGCACATGATGTCACGCTCTGACCTCCACCCTCACACAGGGGCAGAGACTCACAAAATTCGATCAACTGACAAAAAATTTGAAGCAATGGACTGGAACACTGAAGCTATGTGTGTCTTATGCCTTAGCTTTGTAGAAACAATTGTTCCTAAATAGTAAGCACCTATTTCATTATGTTTACATTTAAATTACTTTATTTGGCTTTCATTGAGTGCCAATGTTCCCTTCATAAAAGTTTTCTGTTGCTGGGCGGTGGTGGCGCACGCCTTTAATCCCAGCACTCGGGAGGCAGAGGCAGGCGGATCTCTGTGAGTTCGAGACCAGCCTGGTCTACAAGAGCTAGTTCCAGGACAGGCTCCAAAGCCACAGAGAAACCCTGTCTTGAAAAACCAAAAAAAAAAAAAAAAAGTTTTCTGTTATCAAATATTACCAAATATTTATATAAAGAAGAGTTCATTTTACTTACTAAGTATATGATTGTCTCCTATTTGTAGTGACAAACTGTACCTATTTTTTTTCTGTTTTCAAAAAAAGCAATGTGAGTCTGACACTAAAGCAGAGCCTGTAGGAGGAGGGCCGCTTGTTTGTCCCAGAACCTCCGACACCGAGAGAACATTTCATGTTTAATCTAGATGTATGATCTGCTTGTGTTTATAGTAATCAACCGCACACATTGTATCTATAATAAAATCCTGAAATAGTGACTGCCAGCCTGTCATAGAAACACTGATCAACTTTTGGACAATCAAATGACTTAGTTACACAAATTTTCCCTCCTAAGTGGCTTTTCATAAGTCATCATGAGATGCAAGTTTTTATAATTTTGCCTGTGATAAATGCAAGTGAGTTTTTCTCTAGCTCATGAGCTACTTCCACAGGCATCAGATATTATTAGTATTTATCAATTGCATGAAATAGTGGCTTTTGTCACATTATGTTTAGACATATATGTATACACACACATATGTATATATGACACATTTTCTTTTTCATGGGGTGTTCTCACTGTGTAGCCCTGGCTTCCCTGTGTAGGCCAGGCTGGCCTTGAATTCCCAGAGACCCACCTGCCTCCACCTCCTGAGTGCTGGGATTAAAGGAGTGCACCACACCCAGATTACATAAGGTCCCTCTTGTCTTCCATAATCCACAGTTACCGCCCCCACTTTCCACAAGCACCCCTCTATTTCCTAAGCATCCTTCCTTCTCCTCTCATGTCGTCCCTCCCCAATTCTGCACGAGAGAAAAAAATGCGATTTTGTTGCTCTGGATCTGGCTTATTTCACTCAACGCAATGGTCTCCAACACCACCCATTTCCCTACAGCTGAAATCATCTCTTTCCTCATTTTGGCAGGCAACCCCCCTGTCCATTGCATGTATTTTCCATGTTTTATTTGCCCTTTCTCCTGCTGATGGGTGGCTAGATTGATTCCATACCATGACTGCAGGGAGAGGTGCAGCCATGATGGGGAGTCTGCAGGTGTCTCTGGGGCATGTGGGCTGAGTCTCCTTCTGGTGAGTAACCGGGCATGCTACAGCAGGCCATGAGGTAACCCTTGTGTTTAGTTTTTTGACAACCCTACACTGATTTCCACAGTGGTTACACTAATTCACTCTCCCACAATCAGTGAAAAAGAACTCTCCCTTTACTATATCCTCACCAGCATCCGTCATTTGTTTTAATTTTTTAAAGAATTTATTTTATCTTATGTGTATGGGTATTCCCCTGCCTGTCTGTATGTGCAGCAAAAGTCTGTAGTACCCACAGAGGCCAGAGAGGGCACTAGATCCCCTGGAACTGGAGTTATAGTTGTGAGCTGTTATGTGGGTGCTGAGAATCGAACCCAGGTCCTCTGCAAGAGCAGACAGGGCTCTTAACTGCTGAGCCATCTCTCCAGTCCTTGTTGCTTGCTTTCTTGATGATCACCATTCTGACTGGGCTGAGAGATTATCAGTGTAGCATAATTTGGTTTTTCTGACAGCTAAAGGTGTTGAGGTGGACTTATTGGCAATTCTTATTTGAGAAAAAAAATCTGTTCATTTGCCTAGTGTTGAATTATTTGTTCATTTTTTGAAACATATTTACTGGGGGGAGAACATTTCAAAGCTTGTATGTGGAAGTCACAGGACAACTTGCAGGAGTCAGTTTTCTCCTTCCACTATGTAGGTCCTGAGGCCTGAACTCAGCTCCTTTTGGTGACAAACCCCTTTACCCACTGAGCCATCTAGCAGCCCCTACTCTCAGTTCAACCAGACTGGCCTCGAACTGACAGAGATGGTCCTGCCTCTGCCTCCGAGTGCTGGGGCTTAGGGCCTGTGCCCCCAAGCTTGGCCCCTTCATTTTCTACATTCTGGATATTATTCCCCTGCCAGATGACTAGCTGGGAAAGATTGCCGTTCTGCAGCTGTTTCTTCGCTCCGTTTGTATTTCCTCTGCATACTGTCTTCAGCTCACTGCAAACTCACCGAGCATCTCTTGTTGGTTGCTATTTCCTGATCTGCTGGCGTCTTAACTGAGCTCTTGGGACAGTAGCGATCTCTCCATTTCTCATGAAGCTGTCTCTACAGGAATTATATGGCGGTGAGCACCCTCGTTTGGCTGCACCTGCACACTTCCATTGGGAGGAGGAAGTGGGAGGAGGGGCAGAGAAAACAATCCGGAAGAGCTGGAGTGAGCTGAGGAAGCAGTGTGCAGAAGGAGGGAAACTGGAGCAGAAATGTTAGCTATCCCTCCCCTCCCTCTATTTTCTCCCTAAGATTGATTTTATTTTTAATTATGTGTATGTCTCTGTGTGGGTATGTGCATGCTGGTACCCATGCAGGTCAGAAGAGGACCCTGGATCCCCCAGAGATGAAGTTACGGGTTGTCACACATGAGCCACAACATGGGTGCTACAAATCGAAATCAGGTCCTGTGGGAGAGCAACCATTGCTCTTGACTCCTGAGCCATCTCTCCAGCCCCAAATACAATTTATAAATGTTAGCTAAAACAAACCCTTTCTCCCTTAACACAACTAAATACCATAATGATGAAAAGTATAAAACAGAGCAGGTGAAATGGCTCCATAGAGCAGAGCACTTGCCACCAGCTCTGAAAACCGTGGCGGAAGGAGTGAACTGATTTCTACATGGTGTCCTCTGACCTCCACATGTGTGTCATTGCACATGGACCACCCCACCCACCCACACCCCACCACACACACACACACAAATAGATACAATAACTAGTAACTAACTAACTAAGTATAGGATAGAAAGTAATGTACCATTGTTACTGCAGCCCTCAGGACGACTGTGAATTACAGCTTAGGGGACATAGGGAGACCCAGTCTCAAAAACGGCAGCAAAATATACAGCCCACTTGTTGCCATTAGGAAACCTGGGACACCATGCTTTCTTGTGCCTTTGTACATCCAGAGCTTTGAGCGCCACTGTACCGGCATCAATACAGTGGCTCTGTGGCAGCCATGATGTCCTTATGTCACAGTACCCAGGATGGTTAAACTTCTTGGACAACTTGACAGGTGTAAGAGTCACCTGGGAGAGCGTGAAGCCCACTCCAGGAACGTCTGTGAGGACAGGAAGGATCGGCAGAGTGGGGAGGGGAAGTACCACCCTCGGTGCAGCTGTCTTCTTGTCTGCCTTCTGTTGCTGTGATAAATATCTCAACCAAAGCAACCTCAGGGAAAAGAGGGCTCTTCTTAGCTCACAGGTCACAGCCCAGTCAGGGCAGAAGCTTGAAGGAGAAGTTGAGGAGGCCTGGAGAGCCAGCTTCAGCTCAGTGCTTAAGACCATTTGTCTGCTCTTCCAGAGTGTTTAGGTACTGTTCCCAGCACCTACATGTTGGCTCACAGCCATCTGTAACTCCAGTTCCAGTGCATGCAGCACCTTCTTCTGGCCTCTGTTAGCACCAGGCACACATGTGGTGCACAGACAAACGTGCAGACAAAACACACAAGCACATAACATAAAAATAAATAAATCTTTAAAAAAAAAAAAGTGGAGTGTGCTGGGTGGTGGTGGTGCACACCTTTAATCCCAGCACTTGGGAGGCAGAGTCAAGTGGATCTCTGTGAGTTTGAGGCCAGCCTGGTCTACAAGAGCTAGTTCCAGGACAGGCTCCAAAAGCTACAGAGAAACCCTGTCTCGAAAAACAAAGCAAAACAAAAAAAGAGTGGAACATAGTGGTGCACGTCTTTAAACCCAGCACTCAGGAGGCAGAGGCAAGGAGATCTCTGAGTTCAAGGCCAGCCTGGTCTACAAAGTGAGTTTCAGGTCAGCCAGGGCTACACAGAGAAACAAACAAACCCAAAGAGGAGCTCAGCTACCGGGTCACTCTCTGGCTCACATTTAGCCTGCTTTCTTATACAACCCAAGACTACCCACTCAGGAACGACCCTATCCACAGTGGGCCAGGACCTCCACATTAATCATCAACTAGGACGATTCATGCCCACAGGCCAGTCTGATGGAGGCAGTTCCCCAGCTGAGGTTCCTTCTTCCCAGCTGACTCTAGGTTGTGTCCATTTAATGAAAAAAAAAAAAACTAGCCAGCACAGGGTGTTAGCCATCCATAATTTGGGAGCACGGATAGAATTAAGGGGAAAATGAAAAAAAACTGTGGTTTCTGGCTGGCCTCTCTCTCTGCTTCCTGGGCCACTAGCACTTGATCCAACTTCCCCATGTATTCCAGCTGCCTTGAGATAGAGCCCCGCCCACCACCACCCGCCATGCAACAGACTGAGATCTTTAGAAACGGTGAGCCAAATCAACCTCTCCACCCACTGGCTGGGTTCTTAGATACTTGAATCCACCATGATCTCTGGGATATGGTGAAGCTACCTGCCACTGATCGCAGTGCTATTAGGTGGCTTGGGGCTACAACATTAGCCCATGCACATGCAAGGACATGAGAACAGAGAGACGAAGTCACTCTCTACAGGTAAATGCCAGCCTGTGGTTCTGGCATTGATATCACACGGTCAGGGCCAGCTGGGTGGACACTCCTCACGTGCGTGTGTTTGTGTGTGCGTGTGAATGTAACATGAGCATGCATGTTTTTAAAGACGTATTTATTTATTTATTTTTGTGTGAGTGTCTGTCCCTGTGCCGCCATGCCCACACAGGGGTCAAAGGACTGTTTTCAGAAATCGGTTCTTTATTTCTACTGTGAGGGCCCAGGAGGTCGAGCCATCAAGCTTAGCAGCAGGTGCCTTTTACCTACTGAGCTGTCTCACTGGAGCCACAGGTGTGAGATTTTGCTGCTGTTGCTTTTTGTTTTCCAAGTCAGCTTTTCTCAACCGGGGGAAAAATCAAAACAGGGTTTCTCTGTATAACAGCTCTGTAGCCCAGACTGGCTTCGAACTCATAAAGATTCACCCACCTCTGCCTCCTGAGTGCTGGGATTAAAGGTGAGCGCCACCATCACCCGCTGTGTGTATCTTGTAAAAGTCGGCTCTCATGCTATGGGAGGCCTTGGTAAAGCAACATATGGATTTGACTCTCAACAACTCTGCTAACACTCCGTGTTTCTCTTTTCATCTTTGTTGAAGGAATTTAATTTTCTCAGGCATGTCCCTTTTTGCCATCAGGAAACCACAAGGTGACAAAACTTTGGCAGATCTGCCTGAAGGCCACAGTAGCTGTGACTGGGTTCAACTGGATACCACAAAGGGCAAGCGAGTCCTGAAAGTCAGGTAGAGCAGGCATCCGATGCTGGCCTCGTGCCAAAGCTCCGTGTCAAGGCTCAGGGCCCTGTGGCTGACTGTCATCTGCTCCCTTCTTCCTTCCAACTTTGCCCAGCTATCCATCACTCCTGTCACCTGCTGCCTCGCCCTGTGTGTAGCCTTCTTACCTAGTTGTCTGTTCTAAATACACCCACTCCGCCACCACCCAAATCAATTATTCCATAATTATATAATCGAGGGCTGTCAGAGGAATTCAGGGTGCTCTATCAATGCTGCCAGGAAACCCAGACTTTCTGCTGCTCCGTGATGTCTTCTTGAGTTGGGGTAGCAGTCCCAGTCTATCAACCTTGAGCTCCTGCTATGAGATAGGACACAGACACAGAGACAGGAGAGACTCTAGAAGCCTCTGGGACAGCAAGTGTGACATTCATAGCAGGCAACAGCAAAGGACACTGTCTGAGACAAGACAGAAGGGGAGGACCCACACTGGAGTTGTCCTCTAACCTCCACATAGGCGCTTTGGCATTCTCTCTCCCTCCCCCTCCCCCTCCCCCCTCCCTCTCTCTCTCAGGGCCTTGCACACGCTAGACAAGGACTCTGCAGCTGAGCCCTGCCCCGAGGCTTTCCCACTTTGTATTCTTACCACTTTCTCTGACTGATGAGTAAAAATTTTAAAAAGGAAGACAGCACCTAAATGAAAAGAAGTGTGAAAGATTTCTCCATGTGTTCCCATAGTTCCCATAGTTCCCATAGTTCCACAAGAAAGCTTCTAGAATGTTCTAGGGAGGAGGAAACCCCCCCCAGTGGTTATTACCACCCACCTGCTCTCTACAGAGCCTGTGGAAGAAGGTTCTAAGTCTTTCATTAGGTTCACTTTTATAAAACTAATTTTCAGAGGTGTTGGCTTGACCCAAGTGAGGTTACTCCTGACTCCGGCGTGCAACCTCAGGGCCAGGACAGTCATTAACCGAGGCCGTTTGCCCACCGCAGGTACTGAAACAGGCAGAGATGCACAGCAAACCTCTGGCCTCAACCCCTGCCCCCGCATGTACCCCTGCTTCTCAACCCTTGCCCCCGCATGTACCCCTGCTTCTCCACACCTGTAAATTTACAACCACACACCATGGACTCTTAAACCACCCACACACCAAGCCAATTTCTTATGCCTCCTGTTCGGTGGCCATCCCAGACTCCCCCACCTCTCCTTCCGGAGGGGACAGAATGGGAGAGAAACTCCTTTTCGGCCATCTCATTCCAAGATGTATCCTATAGCGCTAGAAAGGAAATCTGGCCTCCTGCGACAAAACTGTTCAGTCTGTAGAATGCCACGTTGGCAGTTTTATATATGGGGTTAAAAAAAAAAAAAAAAACAAAAACCTTCCTTTGGTACATATTTTTATGGAGTAAGAATCTGGTTATATACACATCTATGTGTATTTATACACACATATATAGAATCCCCTGCAGTTATATGTATGTCTATAGCTTTAATTGATATTATTATATAGTTAGACATACTGTATGATAATATGATACCCATATGCAGCACGTAAGAGCAGAGTCAGGTGGACAGGAGCTCTTTGTATTAGGAAACTTTGATTTCCTCTTTCCTGGTTATTTTGAGGTTTGTGATAAATTATTATAAGTTTAACACAGTGGTACAAACCTCTAATTTCAACAACTGGGAGCCTGAGGTGGGGGATTGTGAGTTCAAAGGACCAAAAAATATATAGATAACAAAACTAGAAAGTAGACCAAGGAGAGTTTTGTTGTCATTGTTTTTTATTTTTCTTTTTGTTTGTTTGTTTGAAATAGGTTTTCTCTATATATAGCCCTGGCTATCCTAGAACACACTATGTAGACCAGGCTGGCCTTGAACTCACAGAGATCCACCTGCGTCTGCCTCCCTAGTGCTGGGATGAAAGGTGTGTGCCACCACTGCCTGCCTGAGGAGTTTTCTATTTAAAACTTCCATTTTATAACAAAAGATGCAGTAGGCACCATCCCTCTGTAACTAATAATATAGAAACTACACCTGGCCACCATCAGCAACAACTGGCAAACTGGTTCCATGAAAATTTAGTGGTGAGCTTTGTCACAGAGTCAGACTTTTGAGAACCCAGCAAGATGGCTCAACAGTGGTCGAGGTCCTTGCCACCAAGCCACACAGCACGAGTTCGGTATCTGGGACCCACAGGGTAAGGAGGAAAGAGTCAAGTCTTCCAAGCTGCCTTCTGATCTCCACGTGTATGCCTCACCATTCATGCACACCCCTCCTGATGTGGGATTCCCCTCTGAATGCTGTGAATGCTTTATTGGCTAATAAAGAAGTTGCTTTGGCCTATGACAGGGCAGAATAAAGACAGGTGGGAAATCCAAACTGAGGTACACAGAGAGATTAGGCAGAGTCATGGAGATGCCATGTAGCTGCCGAAGGAGAAAGGTACCCAAAACTTACCAGTAAGCCACAGCCTTATGATACACAGATTAAAAGAAATGGGTTAATTTAAGATGTAAGAGCTAACTAGAAATATGCCTAAGCCATTGGTCAAGCAGTGTTGTAATTAATACAGTTTCTGTGTAATTATTTGGATTTGAGTAGCCAGGAAACAAACGAGCAGTCTCCTTTTACAAAATGGTGCTCACCATTCGGGATGTGAATCCACATAAGACTTAAAATAAAAATCTTAAGACAACG